>CM022299.1:584342959-584844408 GCA_011799875.1 Thinopyrum elongatum
AGAATTTCATATTCTCGCAAAAAAAGTAAGAATTTCATACACAGTAGGACTATAGGATCCTCGGTCGTTTGCTATTGTCGTAGGGTGAAGGGGTTATCTCCGCCATCGATCGTAAGAGAGAACAGTGGCGGAGCTTCACGTAGGATGAAGGTTTAGTAACCGCAAATGAGTTTTTCACTTAAAAAAAACCTACACGTACGAGGTTGGATTGTGATTTAGGGTTTTCTATTTCTTTCCTATACTATATTCCTGTGAAGTAAGAATTTCATATTCTCGCAAAAAGAAATAAGAATTTCATACACAGTAGGACTTTAGGATCCTCGGTCGTTTGCTATTGTCGTAGGGTGAAGGGGTTATCTCCGCCATCGATCATAAGAGAGAACAGTGGCGGAGCTTCACGTAGGGTGAAGGTTTAGTAACCGCAAATGAGTTTTCACTTAAAAAAAACCTCCACGTACGAGGTTGGTGTGATGTAGGGTTCTTTTTCTTTCCTATACATTTTCCTTTGAAGTAAGAATTCATATTCTCGCAAAAGAAGTAAGAAGAATTTCATACACAGTTGGACTTTAGGATCCTCGGTCATTTGCTATTGTCGTAGGGTGAATGGGTTATCTCCGCCATCGATCATAAGAGAGAACCGTGGTGGAGCTTCACGTAGGGTGATGGTTTAGTAACCGCAAATGAGTTTTTCGCATTAAAAAACCTCCACGTACGAGGTTGGATTGTGATGTAGGGTTTTCTTTTTCTTCCTATACATATTCCTTTGAGTAAAATTTCATATTCTCGCAAAAAAGATGAGAATTTCATACACAGTAGGACTTTAGGATCCTCGGTCGTTTGGTATTGTCGTAGGGTGAAGGGGTTATCTCCGCCATCGATCATAAGAGAGAACAGTGGCGGAGCTTCACGTAGGGTGAAGGTTTAGAAACCGCAAATGAGTTTTTCACTTAAAAAAAACCTCCACGTAAGAGGTTGGATTGTGATGTAGGGTTTTCTTTTCTTTCCAACTATATTCCTTTGAAGTAAGAATTTCATATTCTCGCAAAAAGAAAGTAAGAATTTCATACACAGTAGGACTTTGGATCCTCGGTCGTTTGCTATTGTCTAGGGTGAAGGGGTTATCTCCGCCATCGATCGTAAGAGAGAAAGTGGCGGGCTTCACGTAGGGTGAAGGTTTAGTAACGCAAATGAGTTTTTCACTTAAAAAAAACCTCCACGTACGAGGTTGGATTGTGATGTAGGGTTTTCTTTTTCTTTCCTATACTATATTCCTTTGAAGTAAGAATTTCATATTCTCGCAAAAAAAGTAAGAATTTCATACACAGTAGGACTTTAGGATCCTCGGTCGTTTGCTATTGTCGTAGGGTGAAGGGGTTATCTCCGCTATCGATCGTAAGAGAGAACAGTGGCGGAGCTTCACGTATGGTGATGGTTTAGTAACCGCAAATGAGTTTTTCACTTAAAAAAAACCTACACGTACGAGGTTGGATTGTGATGTAGGGTTTTCTTTTTCTTTCCTATACTATATTCCTTTGAAGTAAGAATTTCATATTCTCGCAAAAAGAAGTAAGAATTTCATACACAGTAGGACTTTAGGATCCTGGTCGGTCGTATGTCGTAGGGTGAAGGGGTTATCTCTGCCATCGATCATAAGAGAGAACAGTGGCGGAGCTTCACGTAGGGTGAAGGTTTAGTAACCGCAAATGAGTTTTTCACTTAAAAAAAACTTCCACGTACGATGTTGGATTGTGATGTAGGGTTTTCTTTTTCTTTCCTATATATATCCTTTGAAGTAAGAATTTCATATTCTCGCAAAAAGAAGTAAGTATTTCATACACAGTAGGACTTTAGGATCCTGTCGTTTGCTATTGTCGTAGGGTGAAGGGGTTATCTCCCCATCGATCATAGAGAGAACATGGCGGAGCTTCATAGAAGGTTAGTAACCGCAAGAGTTTTCACTTAAAAAAACCTCCACGTACGAGGTTGGATTGTGATGTAGGGTTTTCTTTTTCTTTCCTATACTATATTCCTTTGAAGTAAGAATTTCATATTCTCGCCAAAAGAAGTAAGAATTTCATACACAGTAGGACTTTAGGATCCTCGGTCTTTGCTATTGTCGTAGTAGGTGAAGGGGTTATCTCCGCCATCGATTAAGAGAGACACTGGCGGAGCTTCACGTAGGGTGAAGGTTTAGTAACCGCAAATGAGTTTTTCACTTAAAAAAAACCTCACGTACGAGGTTGGATTGTGATGTAGGGTTTTCTTTTCTTCCTATACTAATTCCTTTGAAGTAAGAATTTCATATTCTCGCAAAAAGAAGTAAGATTTCATACACAGTAGGACTTTAGGATCCTCGGTCGTTTGCTATTGTCGTAGGGGTGAAGGGTTATCTCCGCATCGATCATAAGAGAGAAAAGTGGGGAGCTTCACGTAGGGTGAAGGTTAGTTAACGGCACGAGTTTTTCACTTAAAAAAAACCTCCCGTACGAGGTTGGATTGTGATGTAGGGTTTTCTTTTTCTTTCCTATACTATATTCCTTTGAAGTAAGAATTTCATATCCTCGCAAAAAGAAGTAAGAATTTCATACACAGTAGGACTTTAGGATCCTCGGTCGTTTGCTATTGTCGTAGGGTGAAGGGGTTATCTCCGCCATCGATCATAAGAGAGAACATTTGCGGAGCTTCACGTGGGGTGAAGGTTTAGAAACCGCAAATGAGTTTTTCACTTAAAAAAAACCTCCACATACGAGGTTGGATTGTGATGTAGGGTTTTCTTTTTCTTTCCTATACTATATTCCTTTGAAGTAAGAATATCATATTCTCGCAAAAAGAAGTAAGAATTTCATACACAGTAGGACTTTAGGATCCTCGGTCGTTTGCTAATGTCGTAGGGTGAAGGGGTTATCTCCGCCATCGATCGTAAGAGAGAACAGTTCGTTTGCTATGTCGTGGGTGAAGGGTTACTCCGCTCCTCATACGATCGTAGATAGAATATGGCGTGCTCCGTAGGGGTTGCGTTTATAACCGCGAAAATGAGTTTTTCACTTAAAAAAACCTCCGTCCTACGTTTGGGATTGTGATGTAGGAGTTTTTGCTTTTCTATGACCTAGTACTATATTTCCTGTGAGTAATGAATTTCATATTTCTCACAAAAAAGTAATAATTTCATACACATAGGACTTGTAGGATCCTCGGTTGTTTCTATTGGTCGTGAGGATGAAGGGGTTATTCTATACCCGCATCGATCATAGGAGAGAGCAACGTGGGCGGAGCTTCACGTAGGTACTAAGGTTAGTAAACGGCAAATGGTCTGTGTTCCAGTCACTAAACAACCTCCACGTACGAGGTTGTTGGTGTGTAGTTTTCTTTTTCTTCCCTATACTATATTCCTTTGAAGTAAGAATGCATTTCTGCAAATGAAGACGAATTTCATAACACATTAGGACTTTAGATCCTCCCGGTCTCTTGTATTGTCGTAGGTTGGAAGGGGTTCGTCTCCGCATCGAATAATAAGAGAGACTGGCGAGTTGCACTAGGGATGTTGTTAATACACCGCAATGAGGTTTTTCCATAAAAAACCTCCCGTAACGGGTTGGATATGTGATGTAGAGGTTTTTCTTTTTCTTTATATATATATTCCTTTGAAGTATAATTTCAGATTCTCCCAAAAGAATGTAAGAATTTCTACAACACAGTAGGACTTTTAGGATCACTCGCTGAAATCGTTTGCGTAATGTCGTAGGGTGAAGGGGTTTCATCCCCCATCGATCTAAGAAGAACGTTGCGGGCTTCACGTAGGGTGCAGGTTTAGAACCGCAAATGGATTTTCACTTAAAAACCTCCACGAAGAGGTTGTTTGTGGAGTGTAGGGTTTTCTTTTCTTTCCTAACTATATTCCGTTGAAGTGAATTTCATAATTCTCTCCTCCGCAAAAAAAGTAAGATTTTCTACCCAGTAAAGGACATTGGATCCTCGGTCGATGTTGCGTATTGTTCTAGGGTGAAGGGGTTATCTCCGCCATCGATCGTAAGAGAGAATAGTGGCGGATCTTCACGGAGTGAGGTGTTGTACACCGCAAATGAGTTTTTCACACTTAAAAAAAAAAAAACCTCCACGTACGAGTTGGATTGTGATTTAGGGTTTTCTTTTCTTTCCTATACTATATTCCTTTGAAGTAAGAATTTCAGTATTCTCGCAAAAAGTAAGAATTTCATACACAGTAGGACTTTGGATCCTCCGGGTCGTTTGCTATTGTCGTAGGGTAAGGGGTTTCTCCGCTATCGATCGTAAGAGAGCAGGGCGAGCTTCACGTATGTGTGATGGTTTAGTAACCGCAATGAGTTTTTCACTAAAAAAAACCCCCACGTACGAGGTTGTATTGTGATGTAAGTATGGTTTCTTCTTTCTTTCCTATACTATTTCCTTTGAAGTAAATTTTCATATTCTGCAAAAGAGTAAGATTTCATAACATATGGACTTTAGGATCCTCGGTCGTTTGCTATTGTCCTAGGGGTGCAGTGGTTTCTCGCCCATCGGATCGAAAGAGCCCGTGGCGGAAGCTTCACTAGGGGAAGGTTTAGTACCCAATGAGTTTTCAGCTTAAAACCTCCACGTACGAGTGTTGATTGTGATGTAGGTTTTCTTTTTCTTCATATACATCTTCCTTTGAAGTAGAATTTCATATTCTCGCTCCGCAAAAGCATGACGAATTTTCTACACAGTGACTTTAGGATCCTCTTCGTTTGCTATTGTCTAGGTTGAAGGGGTTATCCTCCGCCATCGATCTTAAGAGAGAAAGTGGCGGAGCTTCACGTAGTGTGAAGGTTAGTACCGCAAATGAGTTTTTTCACTTTAAAAAACACACACCTCACGATACGAGGTTGGATTGTGATGTGGGTTTTTTCTTTTTCTTTCCTATACTATATTCCTTGAACTAAGAATTTCATATTCTCCGCAAAAAGAAGTAAGAATTTCATACAAGTAGGACTTTAGGATCCTCGGATCGTTGCTATGTCGTAGGGTGAAGGGGTTATCTCCGCCATCGATCATACGAGAGACTGTGGCGGACTTCACGTAGGGTGATGTTTAGTTAACCGCCATGAGTTTTTTCAGCTTAAAAAAAACCTCCACGTACGAGGTTGGATTGGTGTAGGGTTTTCTTTTTCTTGTCCTATACTATATTCCTATTGAGTAGATTTCATTTCTCGCAAAAAGAAGTCAGAATTTCATCACAGTAGTACTTTAGCATCGCCTCTCGTTCGTTTGCATTGTCGTAGGGTGAAGGGGTTAACTCCGCCCATCGATCATAAGAAGAAACAGTGGCGAGCTTCACTGTATGGGGAAGTTTAGTAAACCGCAAATGAGTTTTTTCCACTAAAAAAAAACCTCCACGTACGAGTTGGATTGTGATGTAGGGGTTTCTTTTTCTTTCCTATGTCTAATATTCGCTTTTGAAAGAAGATTTCATATTCTCGCAAAAAGGTAAGAATTTCATACACAGTAGGACTAATCCTCTGGTCGTTTGCTATTGTTTGTAGGATGACGAGGGTTATCTCCGCCATCGATCAATAAGAAGAACAGTGTGCGGAGCTTCCCCAGTAGGGTGAAGGTTTGTAACCGCAAATGAGTTTTTCACTTAAAAACCTCACACGTACGGGTTGGATTGTGATGTAGGTTTTGCTTTTTTTTCCTATACTATATTCCTTTGAAGTAAAATGTTCATATTCTCTTCTCGCAAAAGAAGTAAGAATTTCATACACATAGGACTTTAGGATCCTCTCGTCGTTTGCTATTGGTCGTAGTGAAGGGGTTTTCCTTCTCCGCCATCGATCATACGAGAGAACAGTGGCGGAGCTTCACGTAGTGTGACCGGTTCAGTAAAACGCAAATGATTTATTCACTTAAAAAAAACATCCGTACGAGGTTGGATTGTGATGTATGGGTTTTCTTTTTCTTTCCTATACTATATTCCTTTGAGTAAGATTTCATATTATCGCAAAAGAATTAACATTTCAAACACAGTAGGACTTTAGGATCCCGGTCGTTTGCTATTGTCGTAGGGTGAAGGGTGTGTATCTCCGCCATCGTCATAGAGAGAACCAGTGGCGAGCTTCCTAGGTGAATGTTTTAGTACCACCAATTAGTTTTTTCACTTAAAAAAAACCTACACGTACGAGGTTGGATTGGATGTTGGGTTTTCTTTTTCTGTTCCTATCTATCTTCCTTGATAAGAATTTCATATCTCTCGCAAAAGAATATAGAATTCATACCAAGTGGACTTAGGATCCTCGGTCGTTTGCTATGTCGGAGGGTGAAGGGGTTTATCTCCTCCACGTCATAAGGAGAAATTGCGGAGCTTCACTGAGGGTGGAGGTTTAGAACCGCAAATGAGTTTTCCTTAAAAAAACCTCCACAGTCGAGGTTGGATTGTGATGGTAGTTTTCTTTTCTTTCCTATACTATATTCCTTTGAAGTAAGATATATTCATATCCTGCAAAAGAAAGTAAGAATTTCCATACAATACAGTAGGACTTTAGATCCTCGTCGATTTGCTAATTTCGTAGGGTGAGGGGTTTATCTCTGTCATCGTCAAAGAGACTTGTGGCGGAGCCTTCACGGTAGGTGAGTGTTTGAGCACCGCAAATGATTTTTTCCTGCTAAAAACCCTCCACGTACAGGTTTAATTGTGATGTAGGGTTTCTTCTTTCTGTTAATATATTCACTTCCTTTGAAATAACAATTTCTATTCTCTCTCGCAAAAAAATGAAGCATTTCATACCGTAGGACTTAGATCTCGGTTCGTTTGTATTGTCATGGGGTGAAGGGGTTATCTCCGCCATCGATTCGTAATAGAGAACAGTGCGGAGCTTCACGTAGGGTGAAGGTTTGTAACCGCAAATGAGTTTTTCACTTAAAAAACCTCACGTACGAGGTTGATTGTGATTTAGGGTTTTTCTTTTCTTTCCTATACTATATTCCTTGAAGTAAGAATTTCATATTCTCGCAAAAAGAAGTAAGATTCATACACAGTAGGACTTTAGGATCCTCGTCGTTTGCTATTCGCTAGGTTCTGCGGGGTTATCTCCGTCATCGATCATAAGAGAGAACAGTGGCGGAGCTTCACGTAGGGTGAAGGTTTAGTAACCGCAAATGAGTTTTTCACTAAAAAAAAACCTCCACGTACGAGGTTGGATTGTGATGTAGGGTTTTCTTTTTCTTTCCTATACTATATTCCTTTGAAGTAAGAATTTCATATTCTCGCAAAAAGAAGTAAGAAATTCATACACAGTAGGACTTTAGGATCCTTGGTCGTTTGCTATTGTCGTAGGGTGAAGGGGTTATCTCCACCATCGATCATAAGAGAGAACAGTGGCGGAGCTTCACATAGGGGGAAGGTTTAGTAGCCGCAAATGAGTTTTTCACTTAAAAAAACCTCCACGTACGAGGTTGGATTGTGATGTAGGGTTTTCTTTTTCTTTCCTATACTATATTCCTTTGAAGTAAGAATTTCATATTCTCGCAAAAAGAAGTAAGAATTTCATACACAATAGGACTGTAGGATCCTCGGTCATTTGCTATTGTCGTAGGTTGAAGGGGTTATCTCCGCCATCGATCATAAGAGAGAATAATGGCGGAGCTTCACGTAGGGCGAAGGTTTAGTAACCGCAAATGAGTTTTTCACTTAAAAAAAACCTACACGTATGAGGTTGGATTGTGATGTAGGGTTTTCTTTTTCTTTCCTATACTATATTCCTTTGAAGTAAGAATATCATATTCTCGCAAAAAGAAGTAAGAATTTCATACACAGTAGGACTTTAGGATCCTCGGTCGTTTGCTATTGTCGTAGGGTGAAGGGGTTATCTCCGCCATCGATCATAAGAGAGAACAGTGGCGGAGCTTCACGTAGGGTGAAGGTTTAGTAACGGCAACTGAGTTTTTCACTTAAAAAAAACCTCCACGTACGAGGTTGGATTGTGATGTAGGGTTTTCTTTTTCTTTCCTATACTATATTCCTTTGATGTAAGAATTTCATATTCGCGCAAAACGAAGTAAGAATTTCATACACAGTAGGACTTTAGGATCCTCGGTCGTTTGCTATTGTCGTAGGGTGAAGGGGTTATCTCCGCCATCGATCATAAGAGAGAACAGTGGCGGAGCTTCACTAGGGATAGGTTTAGTAACGCAATGAGTTTTTCACTTAAAAAAAACCTACACGTACGAGGTTGGATTGTGATTAGGTTTCTCTTTTCTTTCCTATACTATATTCCTGTGAATAAGAATTTCATATTCTCGCAAAAAGAATAAGAATTTCATACACAGTAGGACTTTAGGATCCTCGGTCGTTTGCTATTGTCGTAGGGTGAAGGGTTATCCTCCGCCATCGATCATAGAGAGAACAGTGGCGGAGCTTCACGTAGGGTGAAGGTTTAGTAACCGCAAATGAGTTTTTCACTAAAAAAAAACCTCCACGTACGAGGTTGGATTGTGATGTAGGGTTTTCTTTTTCTTTCCTATACTATATTCCTTTGAAGTAAGATTTCTATTCTCGCAAAAAGAAGTAAGAATTTCATACCAGTAGGACTTTAGGATCTGGTCGTTTGCTATTGTCGTAGGTGAAGGGGTTATCTCCGCCATCATCTAAGAGAGAACAGTGGCGGAGCTTCACTAGGGGAAGGTTTAGTACCGCAAAAGTTTTTCACTTAAAAAAACCTCCACGTACGAGGTTGGATGTGATGTAGGGTTTTCTTTTTCTTTCCTATACTATATTCCTTGAGTAAGAATTTCATATTCTCGCAAAAAGAAGTAAGATTTCATACACAATGGAACTTTAGGATCTCGGTCTGTTGCTATTGTCGTAGGTTGAAGGGGTTATCTCCGCCATCGATCATAAGAGAGAAATTGCGGAGCTTCACGTAGGTGAAGGTTTAGTAACCGCAAATGAGTTTTTCACTAAAAAAAACCTACACTATACGAGGTTGGATTGGTATGTGTGGGTTTTCTTTTTCTTTCCTATACTATATTCCTTTGAAGAGAATTTCATATTCTCTCGCAAAAAGAAGTAAGAATTTCATACACAGTAGGACTTTAGGATCCTCGGTCGTTTGCTATTGTCGTAGGTGAAGGGTTATCTCCTCCGCCATCGATCATAAGAGAGAACATGGTGGACGTTCACTAGGGTGAAGGTTTAGTAACCGCAATGTTTTTTCACTAAAAAAAACCTCCACTTACGAGGTTGGATTGTGATGTAGGGTTTTCTTTTTCTTTCCTATACTATATTCCTTTGAAGTAAGATTTCATATTCGCGCAAAAGAGTAGATTTCATACACAGTAGGACTTTAGGATCCTCGGTCGTTTGCTATTGTCGTAGGGTGGAGGGTTATCTCCGCCATCGATCATAAAGAGAACAGTGGCGAGCTTCACGTAGGGTAAGGTTTAGTAACCGCAAATGAGTTTTTCCACATAAAAAAACCTCAAAAAAACCTCCACGTACGAGGTTGGATGTGATATGTAGGGTTTTCTTTTTCTTTCCTATACTATATTCCTTTGAAGTAAGAATTTCATATTCTCTCGCAAAAGAATAAGAATTTCATACACAGTAGGACTTTAGGATCCTCGTCGTTTGCTATTGGTCATAGGGGTGAAGGGGTTATCTCCGCCTCGATCATAAGAAGAACCGTGGGCGAGCTTCACATAGGGTGGAAGGTTTAGTAACCGCAAATGAGTTTTTCACTTAAAAAAAACCTCCACGTACGAGGTTGGATTGTGATGTAGGGTTTTCTTTTTCTTCCTATACTATATTCCTTTGAAGTAAAATTTCATATTCTCGCAAAAAGATATAAGAATTTCATACACAGTAGGACTTTAGGATCCTCGTCGTTTGGTATTGTCGTAGGTGAAGGGGTTATCTCCGCCATCATCATAAGAGAGAACAGTGGCGGAGCTTCACGTAGGGTGAAGGTTTAGAAACCGCAATGAGTTTTCACTTAAAAAAAAACTCACGTACGAGTTGGATTGTGATGTAGGGTTTTTCTTTTCTTTCCTATACTATATTCCTTTGAGGTAAGAATTTCATATTTCGCAAAAAGAAGTAAGAATTTCATCACAGATGAACTTTAGGATCCTCGGTCGTTTGCTATTGCGTAGGGTAAGGGGTTATCTCCCCATCGATCTATAAGAGAAAGTGGCGGAGCTTCACGTAGGGTGAGGTTTAGTAACCGCAAATGAGTTTTTCACTTAAAAAAAACCTCCACGTACGAGGTTGGATTGTGATGTAGGGTTTTTTTTTTCTTTCCTATACTATATTCCTTTGAGATAATTTCATATTCTCGCAAAAAGAAGTAAGAATTTCAACACAGTAGGACTTTAGGATCTCGGTCGTTTGCTATGTCGTATGGTAGGGGGTATCTCCGCCATCGATCGTAGAGAGAGAACGTGGCGGAGCTTCACGTAGTGGATGGTTTAGTAACCGCAATGAGTTTTTCCACAAAAAACCTCCACGTACGAGGTTGGATTGTGATGTAGGGTTTTCTTTTTCTTTCCTATACTATATTCTTTGAAGTAAGAATTTCTATTCTCGCAAAAAGAGTAAGAATTTCATACACGTAGGACTTTAGGATCCCGGTCGTTTGTATTGTCGTAGGGTGAAGGGGTTATCTCCGCCATCGATCATAAGAGAGAACGTGGCAGCTTCACGTAGGGTGAGGTTTAGTAACCGCAAATGAGTTTTTCACAAAAAACCTCCACGTACGAGGTTGGATGTGATGTAGGGTTTTCTTTTTCTTCCTATACTATATTCCTTTGAAGTAAGATTTCTATTCTCGCAAAAAGAGTAAGAATTTCATACCATTGACTTTAGGATCCTCGGTCGTTTGCTATTGTCGTAGGGTAGGGGTTATCTCCGCCATCGATCATAAGAGAGAACGTGGCGAGCTTCACGTAGGTGAGGTTAGTAACCGCAAATGAGTTTTTCACATAAAAAACCTCCACGTACAGGTTGGATTGTGATGTAGGGTTTTCTTTTTCTTTCCTATACTATATTCCTTTGAAGTAAGAATTTCTATCTTCGCAAAAAGAAGTAAGAATTTCATACACAGTGGACTTAGGATCCTCGGTCGTTTGTATTGTCGTAGGTGAAGGGGTTATCTCCGCCATCGATCATAAAGAGAGACAGTGGCGGAGCTTCACGTAGGTGAAGGTTTAGATACCGCAAATGAGTTTTTCACTTAAAAAAACCTCACGTACGAGGTTGGATTGTGATGTAGGGTTTTCTTTTTCTTCCTATACTATATTCCTTTGAAGTAAGAATTTCATATTCTCGCAAAAGAAGTAAGAATTTCATACCACAGTTAGGCTTTAGGATCCTCGGTCGTTGGCTATTGTCGTAGGGTGAAGGGGTTATCTCCGCCATCGATCGTAAGAGAGAACAGTGGCGGAGCTTCACGTAGGGTGAAGGTTTAGTAACCGCAAATGAGTTTTTCACTTAAAAAAAACCTCCACGTACGAGGTTGGATTGTGATGTAGGGTTTTCTTTTTATTTCATATACTATATTCCTTTGAAGTAAGAATTTCATATTCTCGCAAAAAGAAGTAAGAATTTCATACACAGTAGGACTTTAGGATCCTCGGTCGTTTGCTATTATCATAGGGTGAAGGGGTTATCTCCGCCATCGATCATAAGAGAGAACAGTGGCGTTGCTTTTCACGTAGGGTGAAGGTTTAGTAACTGTTGGAAAACATAGCATGCAATTTCAAAAAAAATTCTACGCTCACGCAAGATCTATCTAGGAGATGCATAGCAATAAGAGGGGGAGAGTGTGTCCACGTACCCTCGTAGACCGAAAGCGGAAGCGTTTGTTAACGTGGTTGATGTAGTCGAACTTCTTCTCTTTCCGACCGATCAAGCACCGAACGTACGGCACCTCCGAGTTCTGCACACGTTCAACTCGATGACGTCCCTCGAACTCTTGATCCAGCAAAGTGTCGAGGGATAGTTCCGTCAGCACGACGGCGTGGTGACGGTGATGGTGAATTGATCCGCGCAGGGCTTCGCCTAAGCACTACGTGAATATGACCGGAGGCGTAAACTGTGGAGGGGGGCGCCGCACACGGCTAACAATTGTTGGTGTGTGTTCTAGGCGCGTCCCCCCTTCATATATATAGGTGGGAGGGAGAGGGAGCAGCCAAGGGGGCGCCCAAGTAGGAGGAGTCCTACTTGGGCCCCTAGTCCAATTCGCGCCCCCCCCCCCCCCCCCCCCCCCTTCCATAAGTGTCGGAGGGGGAAGGAAAGAGAAGGGGGGAGAGAAGGAAAGGGGGAGGCCGAATCCTCCCCTTTCCTTCTCCCTTCCCCTCCTTCCTTCTCCTCCTATTTCGGCCTATATGGGGGCGCACCAGCCCATCAGGGGCTGGTCTGTCCCTCTCTTGGCCCATAAGGCCCATATCTTTGCCGAGGGTGCCCGGAACCCCTTTTCGGTGACCCGATATGTACCCGGTACCCTCGGAACACTTCCGGTGTCCGAATATCATCGTCCTATATATGAATCTTTACCTCTTGACCATTTCGAGACTCCTCGTCATGTCCGTGATCTCATCCGGGACTCCGAACAACATTCGGTCACCAAATCACATAACTCATATAATACAAAATCGTCATCGAACGTTAAGCATGCGGACCCTACGGGTTCGAGAACTATGTAGACATGACCGAGACACCTCTCCGGTCAATAACCAACAGCGGAACCTGGATGCTCATATTGGTTCCCACATATTCTACGAAGATCTTTATCGGTCGTACCGTAATGACAACATACGTTATTCCCTTTGTCATCGGTATGTTACTTGCCCGAGATTCGATCGTCGGTATCTTCATATCTAGTTCAATCTCGTTACCAGCAAGTCTCTTTACTCGTTCCGTAATACATCATCCCGTAACTAACTCATTAGTCACATTGCTTGCAAGGCTTCTTATGATGTGTATTACCGAGAGGGCCCAGAGATACCTCTCCGATACTCGGAGTGACAAATCCTAATCTCGATCTATGCCAACCCAACAGACACCTTCGGAGATACCTGTAGAGCATCTTTATAATCACCCAGTTATGTTGTGACGTTTGATAGCACACAAGGCATTCCTCCGGTATCCGGGAGTTGCATAATCTCATAGTCGAAGGAATATGTATTTGACATGAAGAAAGCAGTAGCAATAAAACTGAACGATCATTATGCTAAGCTAACGGATGGGTCATGTCCATCACATCATTCTCCTAATGATGTGATCCCGTTCATCAAATGACAACACATGTCTATGGTTAGGAAACTTAACCATCTTTGATTAACGAGCTAGTCTAGTAGAGGCTTACTAGGGACTCGATGTTTTGTCTATGTATCCACACATGTATCAAGTTTCCAGTTAATACAATTCTAGCATGAATAATAAACATTTATCATGATATAAGGAAATATAAATAACAACTTTATTATTGCTTGTAGGGCATATTTCCTTCAGTAACCGCAAATGAGTTTTTCACTTAAAAAAAAACCCTCCACGTACGAGGTTGGATTGTGATGTAGGGTTTTCTTTTTCTTTCCTATACTATATTCCTTTGAAGTAAGAATTTCATACACAGTAGGACTTTAGTATCCTCAGTCGTTTGCTATTGTCGTAGGGTGAAGGGGTTATCTCCGCCATCGATCATAAGAGAGTCAAAGAAGTTCCAAATTGGCAATAGATGTAAATTATGTATCTCTTGATCTAAAGCAAAAGTTACTCCACATTAGTTAAAGCCCTTTATAATGACAAAACCCAAATGGTAGTCCCTGCATCTAAAGCTGAGAATAGTTTGTAATCCAAACCCCCAGTCCAATCCATAGATCAGAGCTCATGACGGCCAGAGCACGAGCAGCCGGCGTGGTTCTTTGTCTGTGCGATCAACCGTCATGTCAAGCGTTGCCGGTGTGCCGAATAGATCAGCCTGGCCGTAGCCAACCTCGCACCCCAATGAGTTCGCAGAGATGCCTCCAATCGACGGCACGGTCGCCGTCTTTCCTTGCCTCCGGTGACCAATCGACGCCACATCGATCGATCTCCTCTTCACCCGTGTCTCGGACACTCCTCCTCTGCGCCCTAAGTTCCATGGAGATCCCCTGAAGGCTTCTCTTCCCTCGCCGATGGGTCACGCATTCTCAGAGTTAGAGACCACGGTGCAGCACACATGGTCGACAGGCCCCACCACTGTGGTGCTCCTCCTCTCTCCCTGACCACAACCCATGAGTGCACGAGCTAGAGACCACGGCCGCTAAAGACAGCGCCGCACGCGCAACAGCGGCAGCGGCAACCTCTAAGCCAGTCCCTCGATTTGGTTTCCGTCCATGGGTGTAAATTGTTCGAGACCGATTTGTCTGTCCAAACCAAACCAAATCAGTCCAATAATTGGTACAGTCCAGTCCGAACCAAATTAATTAGGGGCTTAGCCCATTCCATCCAATCTGAAGGCAGACCAATAGGAAAACTCAACTGAAACTGTAGTTTCAGTCCAAACTATTCACAGGTTTACCTGTATCCATTTTGCCTTCTTTGGTGGTCTTGCAGAGGCCATGCCGTAAAAAGCAAGGAATTTGGGGACTGCATGCCAAGCAATGTTTCAAGCGTGGGATCAGGAAATGAAGCTTCATTCGGGAACTGCTTCTTGTTACCGCACTCGCATATGCGCCAGGACGTCATCTAAGCATCAACCCCTAAGGATTAACTAGTTAAGCGTGTCGTATCATTTTACATTAATGCAGCGCTCAGTAGACACAAGTCATTAACAAGCACACCTCGATGCGTGCCGGCAACGACTACAGAAAGCCCACACTTGCCCTACCTACAGTACAATTTAACTGCTTCTCTATCTATATACAATATATAAAAGCATATAGACAAAACTCCGAAAAAACGTGAAGGCTCATGCAGGTAGGCGGTAAACAAGCTC
Organism: Thinopyrum elongatum; assembly: GCA_011799875.1. Taxonomy (NCBI): domain Eukaryota; kingdom Viridiplantae; phylum Streptophyta; class Magnoliopsida; order Poales; family Poaceae; genus Thinopyrum; species Thinopyrum elongatum. The sequence goes on from CM022299.1 coordinate 584,357,926, forward strand.
CTATGGGCGCTTCGATAGAGTCTTCTTAGCGCGACGAGATATCCTCAAGGAATCCATAGCCTCCCTGCATATTGTACAACTGTCGTCAGTACTACCATGTCAGCCGGGAACCGGAAACACTGTCGTGTATTTAGAGACAATGACTTTTTCGGTATTTAGAGACAATGATGATCTGAGAATTTTGAATTTTCCGACAGTAGTTGCTAACTAAATGATGTTACAAGTTGAAAACGTACTGGAAGGTTTAAAGCATAAGAAGCGGGATTAAACTGGGAATTGGTTCTTGGCCACGGCCTTGGTGGTATTGTTTGGAAGATTTTTAACCCTGGTGACTGCTAGTGGCATTGCTGCCATCTTGAATACTCCCTCCGTCCCAACGATCTTATATTATGGGACGGAGGGAGTAAAATACAATGTGTAGTAAAATTGTAACGAAAGATATAGCATACCGCAAAGCGTTCTCAATCTCAAGATTCCGTGGGTCCATTTTCAAACCGTCAAAAAGCGCATCACAAGCCTTTCCATAATCCTGGACAAACAAAGTAGAACGTAGAAGAAGTTTAAGTTTTTCTATGATCATGACTTAAGAAAAAGAAGAAAACAGTTCGGCTGAGCTCACCTTCATCAGCATTAGAGATGCTCCTTGCCGATAGCAGGCCTTTGGCCAATCAGGGCGCTTCATTCTACAAGTATAAGCATCTGCAAAGGCTTTGTCTCCCTCGCCAATTTGGAGAAAGCAGAGACTCCTATCTGAGTACAGGGTTGCATCCTCGTAATCAAGGCCCATTGCCTACACTCAACCAAATCAAACTAGCAATTACCGAGTGCTAAAACATACATTGAATGACTGGACTGAAACGCCTAAAGACAATTTCAACATTACCACCGACCAAGGATCGAAAAGGAAGAAATGAGTAAAATACCAGGCTTTGGTCTGTTATCAAGAATAATAGGCCGGTTACTTTCCCTCAAAAGAAAAAAAAATGTAGTCCGGTTACCAGGTGTATTGAGCCAAACGTTTTCTTTTTTAATTCCAAGCTGCTCACCAGCCGAAATTTAGCCGTTACCACTAACAGGAACACAATCTGGTTGTGAACGGTGGCTGGAGAAGGGAGTTGGGTGGGACGTAAGAGGAAACACTAACCCTTGACCTGACTCGATATGATACCATTCTGAGGAATTAGACTAGTAATAAACTGGACCAACGCGCCAAACAATATACAGCTGTAATGTACAGCATAAATGCATAAAAAACCTTACACTAGACCACAAATGCATAGCTCCACCTATACATCTAAACTGAACAGCCTAGTTTTTATAAATACCATTATACACTTCAAGACACCGGACTACATATCAAGTTGGATAACATACAGCCAATGTATGCTACGAACATATCAGTTCCATGTGGATCACAGTTTAATTGATAAGTTCGTCTTTTATGGGATCCCAGCTGTGTTAACACACAAGAGTGATACAAAGACTGAGCCTGAATCATTGTGTTTGTGTTTTACCTAGAATTTTCACAGATAATAAGTAGACATACTCTATAAACAAAACACCCAGTGGTTCAAGTAAACACATGTCTTGGATTTCCAAGTATATAACCAGTGGCAGTAACTAACAGGTGAATAGGAAACTGGAACCCTGGGAATGAAAAGTATGAAGCTGTGCAAGCACTCCAAGTAAACCTCGGAAGGAAAATCAATGGCGGAATGTGGGATAACATACCTCAGTGTATAGTTCAATTGCGGCAAGGTAATCCTTTCTCTCGAGTGCCTTTTTTCCTTGTAATTTCAAACTAGCTGCATCCTCTTCAAGCCCAATCTCATAGAACTGAACCAGAAAGACAGGTAATGAACAAAGATTTATGGAAAAAGATATCACAAAGCAAGTACCTGAAATTGAGCTGAAAAGTAAGAAATGTAGCTAATCTAGCATACAAATGTCCCAAATACAATTGCTCATCATTTCTATAGCTGCAGAAAGAATTAGTCATTTCACGCATAAATTTTTTATCTCCCAGCCCACATTTCAGATTTCCTTTCATAAATAGTACTCCCTCTGTAAAGAAATATAAGAGCGTTTAGATCGCTACTTTAGTAATCTAAACGCTCTTATATTTCTTTACGGAGGGAGTATGTGGATATGCTTATACCAGCACTTGCACATTTCATTTCAATGATGAACAAATAAACAATAAAATAGGAGGGTTTTCTTTAAGCCAAAACTTGATCATAAGTCAACTTGAACACTGACATTATTAGTCTAAAGTTAAATATGGCCTTTTTGCACAGCTCATACAATCATACCTTTTGCGCTGGCAATGAGTATGCGTGACGTATTATTCCATTGACACTCCAATCACGCACAGATGGAATACGAGAAGTTAAAGGAAATAGGATCTCAACATCTTCTCGTGTACCACATATTGCAGCAAACACTATTGGCATCCTGCCAAACTATTAATGGTAAAGAGAACATGAGTCCAGATACGAAATTTGCTGAACAAAAAGGGAAACTAAAATAAATGAGGCGTAACAGCCTAGATGTATGGGGTTATTATCCACCACTATTGCTAAGCTTTTTAAAATTAATAACTAGGTAAAATAAAGCAATTCTACAACTTAGACAAATCAATATGTTAAATTATGTTGCTGTAGGAATTCTTTACTACTAATAAATAGCCAGGTAAACAAGCTCTTATTGAAAAGAAAATCTTCACAAGTAATAAAGATAACTGCATGATGCTGACAACAATAGCAGAAATGGGGAAACAAAGGAGAAGACACATACTTCATCAGGGACGTTTGGGTCAGCACCAGCCTCCAATAAGCACTTCATGCATTCAGTTAACCCATCACTTGCAGCAGCTATTAAGGGAGTTATATTACCCACACCACTTACATCAGCACCAGCCTATATGTGAAAAAAAAAAGTTACATGTGCCTCCTCTTAAATATGTCATAATTTGTGTTCTCTCCTACTCCAAATGTAGGCTGTTTTGGACATATCTTGACATGGTTTCAATTCTCAAAAAATAGCACTTTGATCACTAATTCTGACATAACGTGCTGTTCAAAATCACAACAATCACACCATAAAGTTATTTGTATCCTAATTCCATGTGATAAAACTTTCTCTTTGTTAATAATCAAGATTAAAAATGTTAGGCGTGCCCACTGGGCACTATAAACATGTAGCCAGAATGAATTCAATTACAGAGATGATAAGTTAAGAACAACACATGCTAGTCCATTGGTAACGATATATGGTCCTATTCATGAAATTCTGAGGAGTTCATTGCTTTTCAAGTTTTCCATCAGAACCAGAAAAATTATTTTGTTCATAGTTGCATTTGGAGGAACAAGTGCATGTTGCAGCAGAAAATAGTTCTTTGGATGTTGTTTAATGGGAATACAAACACATGAAAAGAAGTATGTTTCGAAGAAGAGTTTGAGGATCAAACAATTGCTTGTGAGGTCAGCAAAGCTGCAGGGAAACTGGGACCTTTCGACATTTGCTGAGGTTCCATCACTATATTGGAATGTCTGTTATCTACAAGAGGAACCCTCGTCTCTATTGAGATGGTATTCAGATAACTGGTTGCTACAGGCCGTTGGCATGTTTGGCTTCAAAGAAACAGGGGTATATTTGACACGCTTCCTCCAAAATCTCAAATTTCTTGGAGCTAGGGAGCTCCAAGAATTCTTGGAGTTAGAGCTCTCCCAAAGACACCCTTAATATGGAGCCAACAACAGATGCTCATGTAGAAGGAACAGTGCTAAATTGGACTCTTTGGGGTACATGTGCAATATCTTACTTGGGAGTGACCTAAACAGAGTCCAACGCCTGAAATAACTATAAACACTAATAGCCTTACACACTAATTAAGTAATAATGAACAGTTGAAACACTGCCAAAGCTAAGAGCCCATAATACCTTGATTAGTAGCTTCACACATTTTAGTGATCGACCATAAATAGCTACAAGGAGAGGTGTGAAGATACCATTCACAATCTTATTGCACTGAAAAGAAACATAAAGGAAATTAGCATCTATTCTTACATGACAATTATTACAGGAACCAAAGAAGAGTTATGTAGGTTGGTAGGTATATAGACTTGAGACTTCAGAGCATCAAAAAGGGAAACTGTTATGCACATGTTAACGGAAAATAATCAAAATTATGTTGTAGTTTAAACCTTAATGATCTAAAAATTAAGAGCATAAAACGATGAAAGCACAAATCAGCCCAGAATACTGAATCAAACAGAACATGAGCAAGAGCAGAAACATAAGAGCATCTTAAAAATGTGAATTTCATCAAATCACATAACAATCGAGGAATTAAAAGGCATTTAATCACATACATCAGCATTGTGGTCCAACAAAATCTTCACTGTTTGATGATGACCATTAGTAGCAGCAAGGTGCAGTGGTGTACCACGATTAGATAATGCATCAACAGAAGCCCCTCTAGAAAGCAAGAGCTCCACTATATTGCAATATCCTGGATAAAACAAAACAAAATTACAATACATCATTGTTAGATAGGAATTCCATTTTATAGGAATTCTTTTACAGGTGATATATGATAAATCACACCTTGTTCTGTACATTTTTATTATGTTAAGGGGAAAAGAACTTTTCACTATAAGATTATTGATCAGCACCTACTAGCCTCTACATTCTGCTCATGTGTTCCTCAAGAGTTAATTCATGAGAAGTTCTATTATAGTTTGTCCTTTCAACCAAGAAAGAGGTACATGCTCAAAGAAACGCCTGTTCTGCTCAAGGAAAAACAGAACAGTATGTGCATTTGTTTCCTCACTATAAACACAAACAAGGAGTTCAAATTAGAAGGTATGAAATCAAAATTGCAGAACACTTCCATAAGACTCCAGCCATAACTAGCCACACAAACTGCATCAACGGATATTAGGGCCAATTCGTCAGAATTAGCAGTTACTTAGCACCTCTCCTATCCTTATGTATGGATCACTGGGCACCTAGTATGCATGTATTCCAAGGATTAAAGCTAACTGACAGTAACACTTGGGTTCCAACCTGAACAACAGCTCGATCAGAGCTACGAAAAATAAGCACTAGTAGGTTCAGTAGTCTAGTCTCCCTAGGAAAACTGGTTTTATTCTATTGAACCGACTGGTTTACTTCTATTTGTCAATCGGTCTGTCTACGTTGATTATTAGGATAAAGGGCATTGCTACGTGGCCATTGTACCAAGTTGAATGTTGCCATTACTGAAATACAGGAAGGCTATGCCGGATGTATGCGTCGGCATGAGAGTCGGTCTATCCCAAGTTCTTGACAAGCTGATTAGGGATTTCTTTCTGATAGGTCAGTTCTAATCTCTTGATTGGAGTTAGCGACTAAAATCCCCGCAATCGTCCCTATCAAATCTGTGACAATCGCTGCACACAGGTTGGAGGAATTAAAAGGCATGCGTCATCTTTCATCTACTTACCACTCACATAAAATACCTGAAAGCATCCCATGGTCAATCATAATTTTCATTATGCATGTCTCCCCAAAGCATGGAAAGAAAATTCAGCACAATACACAAATAAAGAGGTAAAAGGTGTTGGAAAGAGACCATCTTCAGCTGCAATATGGAGAGAAGTAAATCCTTTGTCGTCAACTTTATCTGGATCGGCACCATGGTCCAGAAGATACTTCACAGTATTTATATTTGCACCATTAATTGCATAAGCCAGAGGCGTTTCACCTATCAAAAGAATTCACAAACAAATAATCTTATCAAATTAAGAAAAGCTTTTGGCTACCAGATGTATTAATCTATCACAAGCATGGTCTTGAAATTTACACAGGAATTATCCACAACAATGTCGTAAGGACTCCCCTCAATGCACCGTAAACACCGAATCCCAGACAATGATACAGTGGCGACTTTTTGTTATTCACTTCCTCAGACTATGAAAAACAAGTGCATCGTTTAAACATCACGAAGGAAAAATCACAGAGTGGGATTTCAATTATTAATATAAAAGGTGCCATGATACTTTACAAAAAGATTGGGCGCATGGCACAGACCTTTTAAAACTCATTAACAGCCCATGACAATTAAGAATAAAGATAAGGAAATATTAGGATGGCACAGTATTGGGTGTTCCATTGTAAATTTACTCATTCATGAGAAAGAGAAATTCACATGGGTTGTATAAAATGAATATCATATCATGTGAATCATGATTTTTTTCACTACATATCGGATATGAGATATCGCAAGATCAGATGCTATATCAGAAGACACCCACAAACACATCAAGCTTCGGGAGGTGGTACATTTGTCTAGTCAGTTTTCTTGCTGGCATCTTATTAAGTAGAGTAACCAATGGTACAAATTGCCAGAATTTCTGAAGATACTTTTAACACTGCCAAATTCGAGATTCTCGGCCTTCCAGAAAGGCAGAAACCATATCAGACAATGCACACAGTTTACAATTAATGTAATGGAACATAATAGCATTTGAAAACAACTGTTCTAGAACGTGCTATGAAAATTAGATAACAGTCAGGAACTCAACTACCAAACAAAAATAAAATATCAAAACAACTCAGCGAAGCGAAATTCAACAAATCAAAACTTCATGTATGAGCTGTGTCCATTAATCTGGACTTACTGCCTCAAGCACAAACACAAAGGACCGCTAGTGCGATTTCACATTTCAGTGAACTAAGAAGGTAACTGACAATCAAAAGTATTGGTTTGCATAATCGTGTAATAAGTGTAACCATAGAAAATCAATCCAATGAAACAGTTAATTTCGCTCTTGCCAAGTCATGATTTCCAGTAAACGAGAAAGTAAGGAGCCAAACTAGCCACCAAATTTCGTAACAATGTACTAATCAACAATTCAGTGCAAAAAACAAATCCCAAAGCAGTTGTAAGGTTGTAACTTGTCAACTACACAATGGTCAACATGGTTTCATGATAACAAATTAACCCGCATAGCGCCACCCATGTGCACTCCTACTGAATAGTATATACGTGAGGAGAATCACACGAAATCAGATGTTGCATCACCAAATTAAGCGACCAAGAACTCACACCACGAAATGGCATTACTAAATCAATAGTAGTACATAATTACAGATATCCCTAGCTGGAAGCAAACTGCACATCAGTCAATGAGTTCCCGAACGACCCACCAGCGCCACAATATCAATGAATCCTCCCTCACAATTCGGAAAAATTAGTGGGGACTTTTACACCGTGGAGACGTTTAGTTTACCTCCATCGTGGATGGCGTTGATATCCACCCGAAGCTCCTCGACCAGGTACCTGCACATCGCCAACTCCCCTTGGCCGGCGGCGAGGTGCAGCGCCCCCGCCGTGCACTCCACAACGGCCTCTACCGCCTCCGTGACGCGCCCGCGCCCGCCGTCCATCATCCTCGCCAGCCCTGCGAGCCCGATCAATGAGAAGCACCAAATCAGCAACCCAGCCGGAGAAAAAAAATGAATCGGAGGAGGGCGCGGCGGCGGCGGCGTACGTTTGAAGAGGACGAGGTCGCCGTCGGACGCCGCCTCGAGGAGCAGCTCCTCCTCCGGACGGAGGGGCGCAGACTTAGGGGGTGGGCGGCGCCCGCCACGGGCCGGAGGGGGGCGAGGCGGTGCCATGGCGATCGATCGATGGCGGGATGTTCGCGAGCGCCCGCCGCCCGCCGCCCGCCGCCCGCAGCTCGCCTAGGGTTTGGAAGGGTTCGATTGGGTTTGAAATTTCGCGAATTGGGGGAAGACTGGTGTGTTTTTTTTTCTCACCTCAATCGGCTGAAACATGGCCCCCCGCATTGGAGCATCTTTCCAATAGACGATGTAAAACTAGAGTCATACATACTCTAATGATCCAATACCAATTTTGATATATATACCTTACGCCCGATTTAATTTGACTTGAGTATGTGTAGAGGAAGGCGAAGAAGGAAATGGTTTCAATTTAGCTGAGGTTTTGATAAGATTTGATTTTATTTGGGTATGCGAGCTTTATAAGATTGAATTGAATTCATTGAATTAATGTAGGATGATTTATAGTAGGACAAGGAAAGAAAAAATATCGATTTGATTTATAATATTATTATTAAGCCAAACCAAAGACAGAGGCGCGTGGAGAGAAAAAAAATGTACGATGGAGGAGAGACAGTCACGTATCAATTTCCCTTTAATAGTAGAGATTTTGTTGCCAATTTGTTTTGAAGCAACCCAAAATTTACCTTAAGTAATGCAAATTTGCAGCACCTCTAGCTCCTTTCGCAAAAGCAAAACTCCTGAGCTAAAACGATGGCCCATCGCCACCCCACCCTAATCCTGCAAAATCTCGCCGTCGTACGCCTCGCCTGCGACTTTGTTATCCATCGTCGGCCCCGATGCGGGCCTGTTGTCCATTCTCGCTGCTCAGTGGCCGTCACCGTGACCCCCACCACCGCCGAGACCCCCACCACTGCCGAGGACCCCATTGTTTGCCGAGCTCACGTCGCTGCCGCCCGATTTGCATCGATTCCGGTCATTCCCCGCCCCTCTCCCGCCCGATATGACTACCGCAGCATCGGTGCTCACCACCGCAAGCACTTTAGAGCCGCCGTGACAGGCTAACCGTCCCTAAGGAACCTGACATTGCATATATTTCAGCAAACAAGCCGATTCATAAACAAATATGTGTCTATCTACCATGGTTGCCAAAACAATGGATATTGATGAAAACTGGGTAAGTCCACAAATCGACACCAAACTGGGGGGAGGGAGGTTTAGGGGGTCGGGAAGTCCCCTACATCGGGCTTCGACACCACGGGTGCACCCAAAAACCCTCCCTCCCCGCGTTCTCTTGATATGCGCATCCAGAGCAATCGTGGCCGGCGGGCTGCCTGCATTCACACGAGTTCAGGCCATCCGTCCCGAGAAGGCTCTAGGGCTCCGCATTCATCCTACTGCTCTGCTACCTGTGATAGGCCTTAGGATTTCCCCGAAGAGGAAGGGTGATGTAGTATAGTAGCATATAGTATTTCCCTCAGTAAATAACCAAGGTTAATCGAACCAGTAGGAGATTCACGCAAACAACTGTCGACAGTACCTGCACACACACAAACAAATACTTGCATCCAACGCGGGCAAGAGTGTTGTCAATTCCCTTGTACTTGTTAATTGTAATGATTAATTATGATAGTGGTAGATATATAAATTGCAAAACTAAATAAAAGTAAATAAATTACAGCAAGGTATTTAGGATTTTAGTAATATGAGGTGAATGGACCCGGGGGCCATAGCTTTCACTAAAGGCATCTCTCTCAAGAACATAGCAAACGGTGGGTACACAAATTACTATTGGACAATTGATAGAAAAACACATAATTATGATGTTATTCATGGCATGATCAATACACACGCATTGCGTCCGTGACAAGTAGACCGTTAAATTTACTGATACCTACTACTATTACTCCACTTCGAGAGCACCTCTATGCTTGCCTCTCTGCGTATTAAGTTCATGACAAACAGAGTAATGTTGTAAGTATGATAACATAATGTAGACAAAAATAATATCAATCAATATGATCAAACCCCATCGTTTTATCCTTTAGTAGCAACAATACAAATATGTGTCTTGCTACCCCTTTTGTCACGAGGTGAGGACACCGCAATATTGAACCTAGTACTATGCACCACTTCCACTGAAGATCTAATCATCAACTTGGCCAAAGATAACTAATAGATCGGAAAGCATTACATAGATATAACAATCACACATAATAAAGTTCAGAAATAACTCAATTACTTTCAATGAATAATCTGACCACAAAATCAGAATTTATCGGATCCCAACAAACGCACCGCATAAAAGGATTACATCATATCGATCTCCGAAGAGAACATTGTATTGAAGATGAGAGAGAGAGAGAGAGACATCTAGCTACTGCTATGGACCCGTAGGTCCTGTGAGGAACTACTCACACATCATCGGAGGTGAAACAAGGTTGATGTAGAGGCCTTCCGTGATCGATTCCCCCTTCGACAGAGTACCAGTGGAGGCCTCCAGATTGGATCGTGGAAGAACAAAGGCCGGCGGCGGAATAATTGTTTCGGGTCTTGCCCGGGGTGTTTGGAATATTTGAGAATTTATAGCGCTGGAATTAGGTCAGACGGAGCCACGAGGGGCCAACAAGGGGGCATAGCGCGCCTACCCCCCAGGGTGTGTTGCCTTGCCGTCACCTCGTCTGGCTTCTGGACCTCCCCCGAAACTTCCTGGGTCTCTTTTGGTCCAGAAAAAATCGTCAAAAAGTTTTCGTCGTGCTTGGATCATGTTTGGTATGGATTTTCTGTAAAACTAAATACATGCAGAAAACAGCAACTAGCACTTGGCACTGAGTTAATAGGTTGATTCTAAAAAATGATATAAAATGATATATAAAACATATAAGATTGATAATATAATAACATGAAATGATCAAAAATTATAAATACGTTGGAGATGTATCATGCTCCACCTACCTCGACTATTTAAGTCGGTCGGCTAAGGCCCCAAAACCGAACCCCCTCCAAGCCCTTCACCCACTGTCCAAATCTCCCTCAAACCACCTTCGCATTCTCGTCCATTATCAGCCATCGTCATGGCTCGCTCCTTTGCCATGTGGTGCAAGAGCCTCGTGTCGCCGTGCCCATGACGATGGGGAGTTCAACGATGTAGAGGTCAACACCAGGGCCACGTTGATGTGGCCAACATTAGAGTTTTCCAGACCACTCGAAAGAGGAGATGTCACTAGTAGAAAACAGGCCTTTTGTCCCGGTTCCAGAGGGCCTTTAGTCCCGGTTCTGGAACCGGGACAAAAGGATCGAGACTAAAGCCTCTAGCCTTTAGTTAACACCAACCGGGACTAAAGGAATTTTTTTTTTAATTTGAAAAAAAAAATTTGAAATTTTTTTTTTGATTTTTTTTCTTCTGATTTTCAAATCTTTGAATTATTTGACAATTTAATCTCTAATCACCCCTCCTCACTCCTTCAGAATTTAATCTCTAATCTCTAATCAGCACTCATTCTAAATCGTCTAACTTCCCGGCCGGTCACCCATCCTCTCACTACTCCAGCCCGAGCACGCTTAACTTTCAGGTTCTATCACCCCTAGTTTCCAAGTATGCACTTGTTGTTTTTCTGACAATAGTAAACTATCAATCCTGTTAACCCTTAGGTCTTGATGTCACATGATTTAATTTTTTGAATTCCAAAAAAATATTAAAATAAACAACAATGATTAATTTAAAAACTCAAAAATACTTCAAAAAAATGAAAAAATTACAATAAAATCAAAAATTCTCAAAAAAAAATCCAAAAATCCAAAAAAATAGAAAAAGTTCAAAATAAAATAAGTAATAATAATATTGAATTTCAATGAAAATAAAATAAGTAATATTATTATTATTATTATGCCATTTATTCATTTAATATCTTTAAATCTGTAAATTGAAATTCGACAAATAATATATCCATTATTATCAGAAAAATATGACCATGATGTCACACGCTTCACCGTTTGAGTTTGAAATTATTATTCTAAAAAACAATAATTATTTAGTAACACTAATATTTATTGAATAAGTAGTTTGACCACTGTTTGACCACATTTCATTTTTTTAAACTTATATTAACTGAAGATTTTTTGTGTGTTCAATATGAACCATTCAAAGCCACATTCTTAAATTTCAACCCTTTTTGACTTCATTTGCTATTTTTTCATGCATTTAATGATTCTTTGAGCTAAATTAGCCTGAAATTGAAAAGCACTATAAATGAACTCTGAAAACCCTGAAACTTGGCATGGTATCATCATTTTACCCAAATAGCTTGTGCTAAAAAGTTGAGAGGGTTATGGCAAAAACTGGATGCACTTCGTGTACAAACTGGACCATCTCTTTCGAAGTAACAAGGTTTCAGACGAAAACTCAGCTGTTACAAAAGACATTTCATTTTTTATCTTATTTCAACTCCAGAATTTTTGTGTGTTCAATATGAACCATTCAAAGCCACATCCTTAAATTTCAACCTTTTTTTACTTCATTTGCTATTTTTTCATGCATTTAATGATTCTTTGAGCTAAATTAGCCTGAAATTGAAAAGCACTACAAATGAACTCTGAAAACCCTGAAAGTTGGCATGGTATCATCATTTCACCCAAATAGCTTGTGCTAAAAAGTTAAGAGGGTTATGGCAAAAACTGGATGCACTTTGTGTACAAACTGGACCATCTCTTTCGAATTAACAGGGTTTCAGACGAAAACTCAGCTGTTACAAAGACATTTCATTTTTTTAATCTTATTTCAACTCCAGATTTTTTGTGTGTTTAATATGAACCATTCAAAGCCACATCCTTAAATTTCAACCTTTTTTGACTTCATTTGCTATTTTTTCATGGATTTAATGATTTTTGAGCTAAATTAGCCTGAAATTGAAAAGCACTAAAAAATGAACTCTGAAAACCCTAAACCCGGGACTTAAAACATCCGAAACTCTATTCTAAACAATAAACATTAAAGGTTCAAACCCTAAAACCTAACCCTAAACTTAGAAATCTAAACCCTAGCCCCTAAACCCTAAAATGTCTAAAACATCCAAAAACTCTATTTTCCCTTTGGAATTTGGTGATTTTAAAAAATTGTCGAAACGGAAAACTTTTTGTTTCATCGAAGAAATCTTTTTTTTCTGCAAATTTTGATATATTATTTGTATTTTTCTGAATTTGAATGATTTAGTTATGATTTTTCTAAGATTAATGTGGTAAAGGGGTTTAGGGTTTAGGGGCCCCCCTTTAGTCCCGGTTGGTGTCTTCAACCGGGACTAAAGGTACCTTTAGTCCCGGTTGAAGACCCCAACCGGGTCTAAAGGGCTGGGAAAAAAATTGAAAAAAAAATTGAATTTTTTTAGTCTCGGTTGGTATCTCCAACCGGGACTAAAGGCGGTTGGAGATACCAACCGGGACTGAAGGTTGTGGGCCAGGAGCGAGGCCCATTGGTCCCGGTTCGTGTCTGGAACCGGGACCAAAGGGGTCATATGAACCGGGACCAAAGGGGTCATATGAACCGGGACCAATGGCCCCCGAGGCCCGGCCGGCGCCCTGGCCTCACGAACCGGGACTAATGCCACCTTTGGTCCCGGTTCGTAAGTGAACCGGGATTAATGCCCTTACCCGGCCTGGACCAAAGCCCTGTTTTCTACTAGTGTGTATGAGGGCGTCCCCATGAAGGACTAGCATATGCATTTGCGCCACCGATGAAGGACCTGCTAATGTTCGGGTTCAGAATGCTATAGGCCATGCAGTATTGTGATCGGGTGCTAGCTGAGGTGGATGACATGGAGAGGCGCCTGCAACGGTGGAGGATTCACTGGTGTCTGCCATCAGGCAACTATTGGCGGAGTAGCACACCAACCTTCAGCTCCCAAAGGAGCACCTACATGCGGAGGACCAGCTTTAGGCGAAGTGTGCGCCCGAAGTTGCCATCGTGGCAATGGTGAAGGTGGAACCGGTGATCGTCAATGTCAACTCAGCCATGTACACATCCGTGCACACTGCCTGCACCATCCTGGCCACCTCTGCCAACGACGTCGAGGCTAGACCGTCCCGTGCAGGGGCCGTCGACCAAAAACCGACGTGTTTTGCAACATCATGCAAACTGGAGCTAACCGCAACATGTTCCATGCATGTTGCAATGGATGACCAAAGGACCGCACATTTACAACGTCATGCAAGCTGACAAGCTGGAGATGACCGTATACATGGTTCATGTTAAAATGGGTGATCACAACATGGTTCATGTTGCGATGATCCGACAGCTACAGGGAATAGATCCAACGACTTGTGACCCAACGAATCTTTGTCAAAGATCAGTCAGCCGATGCGTAGCGTGACATCATTTGGAACAGACTCCGGCCAAATTAGGACTCTTCGATCTAAAATAAGAAGCTCCTAAACTAGCCAACTTTTGTGCTAGCTACCGAATTATAGGAATCGGAGGCTAGCTATACATAAAGCACCTTGACATAAATAAAATTCAAGCCCTCGCACATTTGATAGCAATGCATTCTTCAAGTTTGTTGCGCCTGTTTCAAGTTCAACTTTAGTCTTACCAGCTTGTGTCGCATATGTGAGGGCTTGTAGATAGGCTTAAGCTTCAGTTTTTATTACGGGGGGCTTAAGTTTCAGCTTGCAGGGCATCAGAAACTCATGTTAGCTTCCATGCACCAGATCGATGCAGCAGGCACATCATGAAAGTCCCTGATCACAAAACCCCATCCTCTCCACTACAATTGCGAAAAGGCTCCATCAAAGAATCAAAGTTAATCTTTAGAAATTCTTGTTGTGGCCATTTCTAATTTGTTGTAGCTTAGACCGGAGGCAAATTTGCGCTACCAAACAAAATTCAATAAACTCCGATATATATCATTGGATTTGAGTTGCAACCTGTCTTCAAGATTTTAGAGTTTCTCCCACATTAACTCACTTACGCTTGGTCCAGACGACCCAAAGCAATCAAACCAAATTCAATATCCCTATTCCTCTGTGGCCGGGTCAATCAACTTACTTACTCCATGTAGCATATTTTGTCCTCTTATTGTACGTGGTCATCGCATAATACCCTTATGAATCCATGGATCGGTCCAGGTATTAGCCATTGTTCCATCAACAAGCCAGCATGTCATCAACACCTCGAGCTGTTAGAACAAAGGCACAAGGAAAGTATTTGGCTATAAAACTTGTAAGAATTTGGGGAGTTGATCAATCGCCTCTCCGTTTGGCCTGTATAGCCAAATTAAAGGCATGTAAGTCCCAGAAGCTTAGTCCACCTTCACACTTAGGCGGTTTCAATGTATCCCAAGAAAGCTAGTGCAATTTATCCTTCTCTTGTTGCTCCACCAATAGCAACATATCATTGGGCTCATTTGATCAAAAAGTTTTTGAGGCTAAGCATGACATCGCAAAGCATGACATCACGTGTGTTCGAATTGCCTGGGCATCTGCCTTGCGAACCTTGCCTTGGACAACAATTTTTCACGCCACCCGTAGCCGTGGATATGTTTCCAAATTCGATCCTTTAAGTAGTGAAACACCTTAATCTTGGAGTGACTAATATACATAGGCAAGTCTAAGTTGTGACGCCCCCGGCCCAATCGTGCACTAATCATACACGCAAATGCACACGATCAAGCCTAAGGACTCACGGGAAGATATCACAACACAACTCTAAAACATGAATAAAGTCATACAAGCTTTATATTACAAGCCAGGGGCCTCGAGGGCTCGAATACATAAGCTTGCATACAAGCGTTAGCGGAAGCATCAGATATCTGAGTACAGATATGAAACAGAAACATAAAGGCCTTTAGAAAGGCGGGGCAAAATAAAACACTACGATCGAAAGGCGTAGGCCTCCTGCCTGGGACCCTCCGATCCTACTCCTGGTCGTCAGTCAACTCGTAGCAGCATCCATCCTCGGGGTCGAAGTAGTAGTCGATCGACGGGGTATCTATCTCAGGGGGCTCCGTCCTCTGGTCACGACAAGCTGATACGGGGAGAAAAGGAAAACAAAGCAACCGTGAGTACTCAGAAGTACTCAGCAAGCAAGGATCTACACTACATATGCAACATTTTCAAAGGGAGGCTGTATATGTGGACTGGGCTGCAGAAATGCCAGAATAGAGAGAAGACCTAGTCCTATCGAAGACTAGCATCTTCAGCGGTCTTGCAGAAATAGAAGAGGGTAGAACAGTACAATATAATGTAGCAGTATCATTTGGTCTCATCCTCACCCAGAGATCCTTTCTCGACTCCCTGCAAGAAAGCAATCCCAGAGCCATACAGTCATCAACCTCGTCCTGAGATCCCTTCTTGGCTCCCTGCGAGAAGCAATCCCAGAGCCATAGTATCCAAGTATCCAGTTCTAAATTGTATCAATCAGGATACAACTCCGAGTGTCCTTTACCGTAGGACCGGCTATCGATAGAAGTGTTCTTCCCTGCAGGGGTGCACCAACTTACCCAACACGCTCGATTAACTCCGGCCGGACACACTTTCCTGGGTCATGCCCGGCCTCGGTCAAACGACACATCGCAACCCTACCTACAGCTCAGCAGAGAGGTCCCCGCCGGTCTACATCCTAAGCACAAGGGGGTCTTGGCCATCGCCCC
Source organism: Thinopyrum elongatum (assembly GCA_011799875.1). Classification (NCBI taxonomy): domain Eukaryota; kingdom Viridiplantae; phylum Streptophyta; class Magnoliopsida; order Poales; family Poaceae; genus Thinopyrum; species Thinopyrum elongatum. The sequence goes on from CM022299.1 coordinate 584,374,134, forward strand.
TCGCCCTCCGGGTCGTTGCGCACATGGTGAAGCCAGGCACCAACACTACAGGAAGGCGCCGGTCCGTCCGTGCCGCGATGCTGAACTAGACGTCTGACAGAGCTTTCGGCTGATGCATACGATGCAGAATGCCCATACTATGCCCACGTGATGGTTAGTGCTATCAGACTAGAGGCCTGCTCGGATCAAATATCCAAATCGTTAGGACTAGGGCTTGCGGTAACGAGCAGAGACTCACGAAAGATGTGACCCCGTCGCCCCGTCTCGAAGAATGCCCGGCCGCGCCTCGTATTCACCACTCGGGCACCACACTGGCACCCGTCTTCACAACACTCGCCACTTAGGCGCACGCGGGTACCCCTCAGGGTCGACCCGCCTATGCAAGTAACAGTGTAAAGTCCAGTATCCGTGTGTCCATAACATCAGGGGAATCCGAGGTATCACCCTCGTTGGATTCCTACTCGATGTGTCTGTCAAGGGGAACTCGGAGGATTCACCCTCGATGGGTTCACACTTGAGGTGTTGTACGACAGCGTCGTTACCGGAAGTGGTGAAGGAGGAATCACCCTCGATGACCTCAACCGAATAGCTACTCTACAGAGTTAACATCAGAAGTGCTACAAGAGGTTTCACCCTCGGCACTCGATAGTAACGCTGCAGTGTCGTTACAACTAAGGGGGGTGATGTGCGGTGTCGGGTCCTGGTCTTCAATCCTGTTGATCGGGTCTTCTGACGATCCAGCGCGGCAGTCGGGATAAGTGGGGTCACTGATAGGTCTCTACCCAGCCTATACTAAGCAGTCTAGGTTATGCAGGTAATTATCAACAACAGGTTACAATAAACAGGCTATGCATCAGATTAGGTAAAGCAGTAGCAGCAGCAATTCTAATGCAAGCATGAGAAATTAGAATGGGCGATATCGGGATGATCAAAAAGGGGGGGGGCTTGCCTGGTTGCTCGGCGGCCAGGGCAAGGTCTTCAGGGGTCGTCGAACTCCGGAGCTGCGTCGGTACCGACTCTATCGAGAGAGAAGAGGGGGAGAAAACAGTATAAATATAGAGCAAACATGAGCATGACAAATACGATACACGGAGCTAGGGGTAGTCTAACGCAGCATTACACGTATCAGACAGAGCGGGAGAATATCTGACGATATTTCCCAGGTCCTTGGAATTATCGGACAGACGATAAAAGGGGAACGGTTACAAGTTCGGATAGTTAGGGACGTGCGACGGACGAACGGACCGCGGATTCGGACTCGTCTCGTCGTCCTGAGCAATTTTCATGTATAAAGTTTTTCCATCGGAGTTACGAATTATTTAATATGATTTTCTAAAGTTTTTATTAATTTCTGGAATTTATTTAATTTCGAAAATAAACATGAAAAGGCTAGGTGCACCCGGTCCAGTGCACCCAGCAGTGAACCAGGGGCTGACAGTGGGTCCCGTTGACTGCTGAGTCAGCAGTCAACGGTTGACTAGTCAGCAGGTGAACAGTGCACACGGGCCCACATGTCATACACATAGATCCAGTTAACAGTTTTTATTTAAACTAAACCAATTTAGTTAGTGGCCTGGGGCCCAGTAGTCAGTGGGGTTAGGGGGGTCATTAGTGCTAACTAATGCGCCACGTCGGCGTCTAGCGCCGGCGCTAATCCGGCGGCTCCGGCGATCGTCGGCCGGCCGATTCCGGCCACGGGACCGGGCGGGGATAGGCTCGTTGGAAAGCCCATGCAGCGGCGCATCGTGTGGTGGCCGTGGGGGTGCCAGAGACGGGATGTGGCGACGGTGGCGACGAGAGGGGCGGCGGCGGCGCTCGGGCTTCGACGGGAACGAGCACAGGGGCTCGGGTTCGATGTTCTGACGGCTCAGGCGGCTGCTGCGCGAGGCCACGGGCACGGTGGCGTGCTCGCTATGCCCTGAAATGGACTATAGCGGTGGGGGCGAGCTCATCGGCGGCGACAAAGAGGCGGTCATGGCGCGGCGTTGGCCTGTAGGGGGGGCGCACGGAGGGGTGAGCAGGCCGGGCGCGCAGGGGAGAGCAGCGCAGCGGGTGCAGCGGCTCGCTGGGGAGCAGGGGGCGCGGCCACGCAAGCTCCGACGCGGGCGGGGGGGGGAATAGGAACGGCGGCCTACGACGGTGTATTCGACGCGGAGGAAAGGTGGACGGAGCGAGGAGCTCACCACCGAGCCAGGGAGAGGCCGGAGACGGTCGGGGAGGCACCGGTGCTGCGGTGGCAACGACGAGGTAGGGGCGGTCGGAGGCGGGGACGACGCCCGATCCGGTTGCAGGGGCCCCCGTGGCTTGCGCTGGTGAGTGCGTACGGCGTGGACGAGCGCGGTTGGGCCTCTGGACGCCGTCGCGGGGCTGGGAAGCGATGATGGCCGCCGTCCGACTGCGGTGTGCGCGGGCGGACGAACTCGAGGGGGAGAGGGAGAGCGTGGGGGCACGACGGGAAGGGTGGGGATGTGCTAGGGTTTCGGTCGGTGGGGGTGGGGGTTAAGCGGGCCAGTGGGGAGGCCGGCTGGCCGGTGGGCCGGCCAGTGCGGCGCCCGCTGGGCCGTTTGGCCCAGGGGGGTGGGGAATCAGTTTTTATTTTCTCTTTTGTTTTCTTTTTGTCTTTTTCTTTTATTTATTTTCTTTCTCAGTTAGCAAATTGTTATGCCACATTTTGAATTTTGCAAAATACAGGGACTGCTCCAACAAATCTAGGTATCCTCAACTACTACCAAAATTTAGTTTGGAGACAATTTGAGTTCACACCACTTTTATAATAATTAAAATGCATTAAACCTTACTGTTTTAATTATGTTAGAGCCACCTAAGTATTTTATATTTATTGGTTTCAATTTAGACTAGCCTCTGCAATATTTGTCATTTATCGAACATTTTAGTTTTTATGCTGACAACTTTTAATTTCACTTTCATTTAAATTTGAATTTTGACTTAGGAGTTGAAAGCATTATGATGCCATTGATGATCATGCACTGTTAATCATGCTGACTTGGCATTATCAAAATGGAATTACTGTGGCTAACCACTGGGGGTGTTACAAATCTCCTCTACTAACAAGAATTCTCGTCCCGAGAATTAAGAGGTAGAAGGAAAAAGTTCGGGGTATTCCGCACGAAGATTATCCTCGCGTTCCCAAGTGGCTTCATCTTCAGTATGATTTGACCACTGAACTTTGAGGAACTTGGTAACTTTCTGGCGGGTCCGACGTTCAGCTTGATCGAGAATGCGGATCGGATGCTCCTTATAAGAAAGATCATCTTGCAATTCGAGCACCTCGTGATCCACAGCTCGGTGCGGAGATTCCTTGAAGCATTTACGAAGTTGCGACACATGGAAGACGTCGTGGATATGAGAGAATTGTGGCGGCAATTCCAATTTATACGCCACCTGACCATGTCTAGCAATAATGCGGAAAGGACCAATGTAGCGTGGAGCTAGCTTGCCCTTGATTCCAAAACGGTGAGTGCCCTTCATAGGAGTGACACGAAGATAAGCCTGATCACCAGGTTGATAAGTCAAACCCCATCGTTTGTGATCATAGTTGCTCTTCTGGCGGTCCTGAGCCGCCTTGAGATTTTCCCGGACAATACGAACTTGTTCTTCGGCGTGTTGAATAATATCCGGACCCACGAGCGGTCGTTCCCCAGTTTCTGACCAATTCAGAGGGGTTCGACACTTACGTCCATAGAGTACTTCGAAGGGGGCCATTTTCAAACTGGCTTGATAGCTGTTGTTATAGGAGAACTCGGCATACGGAAGAGATTCTTCCCACTTCTTGCCAAACGATATAACACAAGCTCGCAACATGTCTTCAAGCACTTGATTTACTCGTTCAACTTGGCCTTGGGATTGGGGGTGATAAGCTGAACTCCAGGTAATATGAGTTCCCATAGCTGTTTGGAAACTTTCCCAGAATTTGGAAGTGAAAAGGCCGCCACGGTCCGAACTAATCTCCTTCAGAATACCGTGGAGTGAAACAATTCTGGAGATATACAACTCTGCTAACTGACTAGCAGTGATCGTCTCCTTGACAGGCAGAAAGTGTGCAACTTTAGAGAGTTGGTCGACGACGACAAGAATAGCATCGTGACCCTTCTGTGACCTGGGAAGTCCTGTAACGAAATCCATCTGAACCTTATCCCATTTCCATAGAGGAATAGGAAGTGGTTGCAGAATTCCAGCAGGTTTCTGATGTTCTGCTTTAACGCGTCGACACACATCACATTCAGCAACATAGCGAGCAATGTCCTGCTTCATTCTAGACCACCAGTACCTTTGACGGAGATCACGATACATCTTGGTGCTACCCGGATGAATAGACAGCGGGGTATCATGTGCCTCCTTCATGACTTTGTCGGTCATAAGCTCGAAGCGAGGTACGACAATGCGGTTTCTAAAATACAAGGTTCCATCTTCAGACAGCGAGAAATCCCTGTACTTTACAAGGTGAAGGTCTTTCTTCATCAGATCAATTTCAGCATCTTTAGCTTGCACATTCTTAACAGCTTTCTCAAGATCTGGTTGTATCACAGGGTTATTTAGAGAGCCCTGTGGAACAATACGCAGATTCAGCTTGCACAGTTCTTCAAAAAGACGAGGTTGAGCTCGCCTAACCATGAGGTTGTCGCAATAGGACTTGCGGCTTAAGGCATCAGCCATCACGTTAGCCTTGCCAGGGGTATAAGAAATACCCAAATCATAGTCCGCAATGGCCTCCATCCATCTTTGCTGACGGAGGTTCAGGGATGGTTGAGTAAACAAGTACTTCAGACTTTTATGATCCGTGTATATCTCGCAACGATTACCGAGAAGGTAATGTCGCCACAACTGTAGTGCATACATGACAGCAGCTAGTTCTAGATCATGTACCGGATAATTCTCTTCATGTGGGCGCAACTGTCGAGAGCCATAGGCAATCACCTTACGCTCTTGCATTAGGACACAACCTAATCCTTCACGGGATGCATCACAATAAATCACGAAGTCTTTGCGGGTATCTGGAGGAGACAGTACTGGGGCAGATGTCAACTTGTCTTTGAGTGTTTGAAAACTTTCCTGACATTTTTCTGTCCATTCAAACTTAACGCCCTTGTGAAGCAGATCAGTCAAAGGCTTAGCAATCTTAGAAAAGTTCTCGACAAATCGACGGCAATAGCTTGCAAGGCCGAGAAAACTTCTTACTTGCTTGACGTTCTTTGGAGGAGTCCAATCAAGAATAGCCTGAACTCGTTCTGGGTTAACGGCAATTCCATCTTTGGAAATTACATGACCAAGGTAGGTTACTTCAGATAGCCAGAATTCACATTTGGAGTACTTGGCATACAACTGGTGTTCTCAGAGCCTTTCCAGTACAAGACGGAGGTGTTCAGCATGTTCTTCCTTATTCTTTGAATAGACCAGAATATCATCTAGATAAACCACGACGAACTTGTCGAGGTAGTCCATGAATATATAATTCATCAGGCGGGAGAATGTGGCTGGAGCATTTGTTAAGCCAAATGACATGACAGTGTACTCGTAGGAGCCATAACGAGTAACAAATGCAGTCTTGGGAATATCCTCTTCACGTACACGGATCTGATGATAACCCAATCTCAAATCAAGCTTAGAGAATACTGAGGAACCGGCAAGTTGATCATACAAATCATTGATCCGAGGAAGCGGATATTTATTCTGGATTGTAGCCTGGTTAATGGGCCGATAATCCTGAACCAATCGGTTAGTTCCATCTTTCTTCTTAACAAAGAGTGAAGGTGCTCCCCAAGCAGAGGAACTGGGGCGGATGAAACCTTTCTTAAGTGACGTGTCGATTTCCTCCTTAAGTTTAAGAAGGTGGTGCGGAGGCATCTTGTAAGGACGCTTCGCAATAGGAGTTGTGCCAGGCTTCAAATCGATGACGAACTCAACAGCTCTAGCAGGGGGTATTCCTGGAAGTTCTTCTGGAAATACATCTTGAAATTCACGAACAACTGGAACGTTCTCGATGCCTTCAAGAGGTGAAGCGTTCAATGCATTTAGGACATAAATCTGAGCTTCGGCGTCCTGCACTGTACGAGCTGAGTATCTGACAGTCTGACCGGAAGGGTGTGTGAGGCGGACTGTTTCAGTGGCACAGTCAATCAAAGCTTTATGAGGCTTCAACTAGTCCATACCGAGAATAATGTCTATGTTGGAGGTCTTGAGAGCAATGAGTGAAACGGGGAACATCAATCCTCCAATCACAATGTGGTTACCGTGGCTAACCATGGTAGTTTGCCAATTAGCCCCAGGTGAATGGATTACTAATGGGATGGACATCTCCTTGAAAAGTATATCATGGCTTCGCGCAAAACTTTCAGACATGAAGGAGTGCGATGCTCCAGAATCAAAGAGGACTGAAGCTGGGATTGAATTCACTAGAAGGGTGCCCATCACAATGTTGGGGTCCTGTCGAGCTTCTTCCATGTTGACTTGGTTGACATGAACAAGTTGACTAGCAGGTAGTCTGGCACTACGATTTCTGGAATGATGGGTCCGATGGCCCTTCCTATGAACAACAGGATGACGTGATGCATTGTGAGGCTGACCTTGATGACAGTTAAAAGCACGGTGCCCTGGCTGTCCACACTGGTGGCACAGACCATCATTATGGGGAGAAACACCAACATTGGGCTGTCCACTTGAAATGTTCAGTTGCCTTGGTGGTGGGGGCAGACGAGGTGCAGCATATGACGGCCTTGGTGTTGGAGCAGGTCGATGATGAATATTGTGAGGGATCCAGACTCGACATTTCTGAGTAGGTCGACCGGAAGACGAGCCGACATCTCGAGTACGCTTGAGCGACTCCTGGTACTCAGTCAGAGCTGTTTCAACTTGAAAAGATTTGCTGACAAGCGTTGCGAAGTCTGTGAAATCATGGACAGCAAGTGCAAGTTTTATATCAGTACATAGTCCTTCACGGAATTTCTCCTGCTTGCGAGTGTCGGTGTTGACGTCATCCTCAGCATAGCGGGACAGTTCGATAAATTTCCTCTGATATTCATCCACAGTCATTTTGTCCTGTGAGAGTTTGCGGAACTCCTGCTTCTTCTGGTCTATCAGACCTTGAGGAATATACCGTGCACGAAAGGCTGACTGAAATTCCTGCCAAGTGGTTACAGTCTCTGCAGGCAACATAGCCTTGTGGCTTTCCCACCATTGAGTAGCTGGGCCCTTCAGGTGGAATGTCGCAAAGGTGACGTAACTGTCAGGGGCAACATTAGCTGATTCCATCTCAAACAGGATGTCACGAAGCCAATCATCAGCATCCATAGGATTGGTGGAGTTGCGGAAAACGGACGGATTGAGGCGCACAAATTCTGCCAGAGTTATTGAAACATTCTGTTGCTGAGCATTTTGATTTGGGAACTGAGCCAATAGTCCGGTCATAAACTGCTGCATCATTGCGGCCATATAGGGTGGAGGTGGTGGATCGTCAGCCATCCTGCCAAATCAACAGGGGCAGTTTAGCAAGAAAGACTGCATGTGTAAGGAGTTATTCAGGACGTAACACGAGAGATGAACAGGAAGGGCATTAGATGTAAAATAGTAGTCGTTGAAAGACATACCAATCCATGCACAGAGTCGGGTACATGCGAACAGCACAACGGCGCAAATTTAGAAGCTAGACATTCTAGGCGGCGCGCAGGCACGTGGTAAGGAAGTACACAATGAGACATAGCAATGGCTACATCAACGTCGGAGAAAACTGACGGAGCGAGGAATCTGCAAGTGACAACACAGGGTGCCCTCGATAAAAGGATCCTGTAAGCAGAACCTGGCCCAAAATCTTGAAGCAAGGGGGGATATTTTCAGAACTCCGGGTGGATGTGAGCACGAGAGCCTAATGTTGGAGTTAGTAAAATTTATTTAACCCGAATAGAAGAGAGGTCAGAGGCCCAGAGTAAAGGTCGAGGAGTAAAAGATACTAATACCACCCAATTGGCGACGTGGGCCCGTAAGCCACACAGCCGAGTTAGTAAAACGATTTTCGGTTACTAGACTCAACTTCGGCCAAGGAGTCGGAAAGGGGGGTTCCTACAGTCAGTCGGCTCTGATACCAACTTGTGACGCCCTCGGCCCAATCGTGCACTAATCATACACGCAAATGCACACGATCAAGCCTAAGGACTCACGGGAAGATATCACAACACAACTCTAAAACATGAATAAAGTCATACAAGCTTTATATTACAAGCCAGGGGCCTCGAGGGCTTGAATACATAAGCTTGCACACAAGCGTCAGCGGAAGCATCAGATATCTGAGTACAGATATGAAACAGAAACAGAAAGGCCTTTAGAAAGGCGGGGCAAAATAAAACACTACGATCGAAAGGCGTAGGCCTCCTGCCTGGGACCCTCCGATCCTACTCCTGGTCGTCAGTCAACTCGTAGCAGCATCCATCCTCGGGGTCGAAGTAGTAGTCGATCGACGGGGTATCTATCTAAGGGGGCTCCGTCCTCTGGTCACGACAAGCTGATACGGGGAGAAAAGGAAAACAAAGCAACCATGAGTACTCAGAAGTACTCAGCAAGCAAGGATCTACACTACATATGCAACATTTTCAAAGGGAGGCTGTATATGTAGACTGGGCTGTAGAAATGCCAGAATAGAGAGAAGACCTAGTCCTATCGAAGACTAGCATCTTCAGCGGTCTTGCAGAAATAGAAGAGGGTAGAACAGTACAATATAATGTAGCAGTATCATTTGGTCTCATCCTCACCCAGAGATCCTTTCTCGACTCCCTGCGAGAAAGCAATCCCAGAGCCATACAGTCATCAACCTCGTCCTGAGATCCCTTCTCGGCTCCCTGCGAGAAGCAATCCCAGAGCCATAGTATCCAAGTATCCAGTTCTAAATTGTATCAATCATGATACAACTCCGAGTGTCCTTTACCGTAGGACCGGCTATCGATAGAAGTGTTCTTCCCTGCAGGGGTGCACCAACTTACCCAACACGCTCGATTAACTCCGGCCGGACACACTTTCCTGGGTCATGCCCGGCCTCGGTCAAACGACACATCGCAACCCTACCTACAGCTCAGCAGAGAGGTCCCCGCCGGTCTACATCCTAAGCGCAAGGGGGTCTTGGCCATCGCCCCTCGACCTCCGGGTCGTTGCGCACACGGTGAAGCCAGGCACCAACACTACAGGAAGGCGCCGGTCCGTCCGTGCCGTGATGCTGAACTAGACGTCTGACAGAGCTTTCGGCTGATGCATACGATGCAGAACGCCCATACTATGCCCACGTGATGGTTAGTGCTATCAGACCAGAGGCCTGCTCGGATCAAATATCCAAATCGTTAGGACTAGGGCTTGCGGTAACAAGCAGAGACTCACGAAAGATGTGACCCCGTCGCCCCGTCTCGAGGACTTGCTGCAAGGGTTAAGAATGCCCGGCCGCGCCTCGTATTCACCACTCGGGCACCACACTGGCACCCGTCTTCACAACACTCGCCACTTAGGCGCACGCGGGTACCCCTCAGGGTCGACCCGCCTATCCAAGTAACAGTGTAAAGTCCAGTATCCGTGTGTCCATAACATCAGGGGAATCCGAGGTATCACCCTCGTTGGATTCCTACTCGATGTGTCTGTCAAGGGGAACTCGGAGGATTCACCCTCGATGGGTTCACACTTGAGGTGTTGTATGACAGCGTCGTTACCGGAAGTGGTGAAGGAGGAATCACCCTCGATGACCTCGACCGAATAGCTACTCTACAGAGTTAACATCAGAAGTGCTACAAGAGGTTTCACCCTTGGCACTCGATAGTAACGCTGCAGTGTCGTTACAACTAAGGGGGGTGATGTGCGGTGTCGGGTCCTGGTCTTCAATCCCGTTGATCGGGTCTTCTGACGATCCAGCGCGGCAGTCGGGATAAGTGGGGTCACTGATAGGTCTCTACCCAGCCTATACTAAGCAGTCTAGGTTATGCAGGTAATTATCAACAACAGGTTACAATAAACAGGCTATGCATCAGATTAGGTAAAGCAGTAGCAGCAGCAATTCTAATGCAAGCATGAGAAATTAGAATGGGCGATATCGGGATGATCAAAAAAGGGAGGGGGGGCTTGCCTGGTTGCTCGGCGGCAAGGGCAAGGTCTTCAGGGGTCGTCGAACTCCGGAGCTGCGTCGGTACCGACTCTATCGAGAGAGAAGAGGGGGAGGAAACAGTATAAATATAGAGCAAACATGAGCATGACAAATACGATACACGGAGCTAGGGGTAGTCTAACGCAGCATTACACGTATCAGACGGAGCGGGAGAATATCTGACGATATTTCCCAGGTCTTTGGAATTATCGGACAGACGATAAAAGGGGAACGGTTGCAAGTTCGGATAGTTAGGGACGTGTGACGGACGAACGGACCGCGTATTCGGATTCGTCTCGTCGTCCTGAGCAATTTTCATGTATAAAGTTTTTCCATTGGAGTTACAGATTATTTAATATGATTTTCTAAAGTTTTTATTAATTTCTAGAATTTATTTAATTTCGAAAATAAACATGAAAAGGCTAGGTGCACCCGGTCCAGTGCACCCAGCAGTGAACCAGGGGCTGACAGTGGGTCCCGTTGACTGCTGAGTCAGCAGTCAACGGTTGACTAGTCAGCAGGTGAACAGTGCACACGGGCCCACATGTCATACACACAGATCCAGTTAACAGTTTTTATTTAAACTAAACCAATTTAGTTAGTGGCCTGGGGCCCAGTAGTCAGTGGGGTTAGGGGGGTCATTAGTGCTAACTAATGCGCCACGTCGGCGTCTAGCGCCGGCGCTAATCCGGCGGCTCCGGCGATCGCCGGCCGGCCGATTCCGGCCACGGGACCGGGCGGGGATAGGCTCGTTGGAAAGCCCATGCAGCGGCGCATCGTGTGGTGGCCGTGGGGGTGCCGGAGACGGGATGTGGCGACGGTGGCGACGAGAGGGGCGGCGGCGGCGCTCGGGCTTCGACGGGAACGAGCACAGGGGCTCGGGTTCGATGTTCTGACGGCTCAGGCGGCTGCTGCGCGAGGCCACGGGCACGGTGGCGTGCTCGCTATGCCCTGAAATGGACTATAGCGGTGGGGGCGAGCTCATCGGCGGCGACAAAAGAGGCGGTCATGGCGCGGCGTTGGCCTGTAGGGGGGGGGCGCACGGAGGGGTGAGCAGGCGCCGGGCGCGCAGGGGAGAGCAGCGCAGCGGTGCAGCGGCTCGCTGGGGAGCAGGGGGCGCGGCCACGCAGCTCCGACGCGGGCGGCGGGGGGGGGTGGGTGGGGGGGGTGTGGGGGTGGTTGTTTGTTTTTTGTTTTTTTTGTCTTCCTTGTCAACTTCGTCCTACTACTTGTATTCGACGCGGAGGAAAGGTGGACGGAGCGAGGAGCTCACCACCGAGCCAGGGAGAGGCCGGAGAGGGTCGGGGAGGCGCCGGTGCTGCGGTGGCAACGACGAGGTAGGGGCGGTCGGAGGCGGGGACGACGCCCGATCCGGTTGCAGGGGCCCCCGTGGCTTGCGCTGGTGAGTGCGTACGGCGTGGACGAGCGCAGTTGGGCCTCTGGACGCCGTCGCGGGGCTGGGAAGCGATGATGGCCGCCGGTCGACGGCGGTGTGCGCGGGCGGACGAACTCGAGGGGGAGAGGGAGAGCGTGGGGGCGCGACGGGAAGGGTGGGGATGTGCTAGGGTTTCGGTCGGTGGGGGTGGGGGTTAAGCGGGCCAGTGGGGGAGGCCGGCTGGGCCAGGTGGGCCGGCCAGTGCGGCGGCCAGCTGGGCCGTTTGGCCCAGGGGGTGGGGGGTTCAGTTTTTATTTTCTCTTTTGTTTTCTTTTTGTCTTTTTCTTTTATTTATTTTCTTTTCTCAGTTAGCAAATTGTTAGGCCACATTTTGAATTTTGCAAAATACAGGGACTGCTCCAACAAATACTAGGTATCCTCAACTACTACCAAAATTTAGTTTGGAGACAATTTGAGTTCACACCACTTTTATAATAATTAAAATGCATTAAACCTTACTGTTTTAATTATGTTAGAGCCACCTAAGTATTTAATTATTTATTGGTTTCAATTTTAGACTAGCCTCTGCAATATTTTTCATTTATCGAACATTTTAGTTTTTATGCTGGACAACTTTTATAATTCACTTTCATTTAAATTTGAATTTTGACTTAGGAGTTGAAAAGCATTATGATGTAAATGATGATCATGCACTGTTAATCATGCTGACTTGGCATTATCAAAATGGAATTACTGTGGCTAACCACTGGGGGTGTTACATAAGTATTTCTCATTAGCTGCATGGAGAGACAAACTTGTATAGGCCAAACCCATATCTCATCTGCCCTATAGGGTACCCTCTCCTTTCTGGGTGGACACATGCACATTCGTTTTTGTGTCCCGTTCTCATCTAGATGAGAAATAACTATGTCTCATCTAACTCCTACACTATTAGATTTGACGCAGAGATTTGTGGGGATTCTTTTTTTTTTTTTTGCTTCGATAATCAAATAGTATAGTAGTTAGATGAGACTTTGTTAATTCTCATCTAGATGAGAATGAGCAAATCCGATTCTAAAACCCACAAAAGAATATGTACATGTATCGAATTTGGTACAATGTTTACATACATGTAATGTATGAAAAAGAAAAAGAAACAAGAAAATAGAGAAAATTGTTCATGAACCTTCTAGAAGGTTCACAAAACCGGTCAGGAACCTTCCAAAAAGTTCCCGAAACCGAATTGCCTCGCACGTACAAAAGCTCTACTTGGGGCGGCCCATTTACGAGCGTAGGGTGTACGAATCGTCGATGATTTGCCGCATTGCGCCACAAATAGGTTTTTTCTGGGGAATAGTGATCAGTCGCGCACCCTTCCCGCCATGCTAGTTACGATTGGCCCAATTAGCAAGGCTCCTCTTCCGGTTTTTTTCCCTGCGTTTTTATTTTCGTTTTTCATTTTTTTCCAGCGTTAAAACAAACAAAAGAAGAGTAAATGGGCTGGCCCAGAGTCGAGGGGGTGGGGGTGTGCGCCAAGTTGTGAAATGCCCTGTAACAGGTGCTTAAGGTGCCGAATAGGAAATGCTACGAGATTGCTGGCTTTGCACCGCACCACGCGAGCGCTAACCCCCTCCTTTGTGTTATAATGCATTTTCGCCAAGTGGCACACACCCTCTCCTTTGTGTTATAATCACTTGGCCCGACCAATTAAGTGTTTTTCGATCGACAACTTCGTTCCGGTTTGGGAAGCTTCGGAGCTTCTTGTCCGGTTTTTCCGCTGTTTGTTCTATCTAGTTTTTGTTTTCTTTTCTTTATTCGGTTTTTATCAAGTTTTTGTCCTTTTTTTTCAAATCAGTAACAATTTATAAATTCATGAAGTTTTTTCAAATTCATGAATTTTTTTCAAATTCGTGAACTTTTTTCGTATTTGCGAGCTCTGTTTTTGAAATCTATCAACTTTTTCAAATGCACAACCATTTTTTAAATCCATGAAGTTTTTCAGATGCATGAAATTTTTTCAAATCCTTGAAATTTTTAGAATGCACAGACATTTTTTCAAATCCAAGTTTTTTTAATCCGTGGAATTTTCAAATTTGTGATTTTTTTTCAAATCTACAAACTTTATTTTGAAACCCCACAAACTTTTTTTGAACGTGTGAACTCTTTTTTCAAACCCCGTGAACTTTTTTTGAACGCATGTACTTGTTTTTTCAAACCCAGTGAACTTTTTTGAACCCGTGAACTTTTTGAGTTCACTAGTCAATGTGTACGTGCAATGCACGTTAATTTAGAAGTATATTAAGTGCATGCGGATATTAAGTAGGATATTATCTGCGTGTTATTATGTGATTAGCACTATATTTGGCATGAAATTAACTGCGCGCTAAAAGTGTTGAGCGCTCGACATTGAAGCAGTCTAAGTCGTTGGATTGACATGATTTGATGGCTGAGATTAATTGGATCTGCCCTTTTGGTCTTTTTATATTGACTAGTAAGTTGGCACGTGCAACGCACGTTGTAAATTCTGAGCCTCCCATCTTGCATCAAGACGCAATTTGTCCTTGGGATGCAATTTGTCCTTTGGAGAACACACCTATAATAATTTACTCCTGTCGTTTCCCACCCCATGTATCTTCGAGATTAATTTCTTCCATTTTATGATCAAAGAAATATTTCATGAAAAATGTCCTCTCCATCTATAAAATTTCCTTAGAACATGTGCCCTTTTTTCACCATTTTCTTGATAAAATTTGCCATCCATGGTTGCCCACTCTGGCCATTCACATGTCATATATATGTTGAAATCCATCGTACCTTGCTGGTAATTCAAATTAGTGCACAACCTGATCATAACGGAGAAACACCCGATGACTATTTTCCATCTGCTTCCCGCAAAAAAAAAGAGACTATTTTCCATCTGCGAGATGTGTGTACAAAATCAGTGAAATCAGTATAATATGATCAAGAACATGGATGAGCAAAATTCAAGCAATGCAAATCACATTGGTAATGAAGCTTAGGTGATAAATGTCTGCATTCAAATCACCGATCAAATAGTTTTAAACTCTGTTAACAAGCTTGATTTGGCTTTAGTTATCAAGTGTATACGGGGCTACTTTTTGGTTCATCAATCCTAGGTAAGTGAAACATAAATCAGTACATCATGTATGCCAAAACATATAGCACACGTGAATCAATCTATCAAATGTGAAGCAGCACTTCACTGAAAAAATAAGGTGAACGAAAGGCAGTACAGACGAAAGACATAATAAGGTGAACAAAATACAATACAAATGAAAGACCTCTCCAGCCGTCAGGCCCGGCGGCGGTGTGTTTGAAAGTGGCGTATCCCCTGACCATGCGAGATGATGGGGATATGCGAACTCACGGCGTCGCCGACGGCCGAGGCCAGGGCGGCGTCCCCGACGACCGGCCAAGCAGTTTAGGCAGCCACGCTGATGGCCGAGGCCAGGTGAGGCGATGGGTGGGCGCGGCACGGAGCTGTGAGGGGCGGCGTCCCTGAAGGTGTCGCGACTCGAGGCGATGGGGGTGGCATCCTGAATGGTGGCGGGTCGATGCGATAGCGGCGGCGTGCAGCAGCTCGAGGCGATTTGGGCGGCGCGAGGTGCTGCGGTGGTTCCCTTCTATCCTGATCATGCAGCGGTTTCCTTTCGCACCAAGTGTTCATAAGGAAGCAGATTGCGTAATTATTAGATCATGGTAATTACTGCTAATTGATTATGATTAAAATAGACCCAGGTTGGTAAGTTTTGTGTAATTATGATGGCGTAGATCACGGTAATTATTGGTAATTGATTTTGGTAAATGTTATTGGTAATTGATTTTGGTAAATGATGTGATACAACATTGAGGCAATCCGGTCCATTGAGACATGGCGGATGTATGGCTGAGATGTAATGTTTCTGCCACAACTCGATTGTTTAATAGTAGTATAGATATAGATGAAATTTTTTTAGTCCGTGAGCATTTGTTTTCGAATTCATGTTTTTCTAAAATTTTCATTTTTGAAAGTCAATGGTCAATGGTTGACGGTCAATGGTGGTTCGGCCAACAGTGAACCGAGCAATCAGAAAACAAACCAACGTTGGATCTAGCTCTTTGGCTCCTTGTTGGGCCGGCCGACATAGCCGGGCGCGTGAGCGCCAGGGAGCATAAGTGTCGCTATGCTGGGAGGAGGTCTCCCACGCGGGGAATAGGAGCACTCCTTTGCATGTCTAGCTCTTCAACTCGCTTAGAGCGACACGTCTGCCAGAGAGGTAGCCCAGCCCGTGTAGCCCACTTCGGTCACCCAGTGACAGCACGATCCCATTCGCGCCATAAAGATACGAGGCACCGCGAAAAAAAAACAGACGAGGCACCACGAAACTCCTTTTCCCGGGAGCTTAGAGATTTTAGAGATATTGCGTAAAATCGTGATTTATCAATTGTCAACATTGTCCAGTCATTTTTATCTTTGCTTACTCTCTCAGTGATCAAGAAAATTGTGTTGCCCATGAATTTTGTTGCTTTTGCCCCCATGCTTCTCATGTCATGTTTGTTGTATTCTTGGTGCAGAAGGCTGGAAGTGATGCAACTTCCTCATAGAAGCCCCAGTGGCCAAGACATTCGTGGTGATGGAGTGATTATTTACAAATGTAGCTGCCATCACCACTCAGGCTACACGCATGTTGTTACTGGGTTATTGACTAGGGATTAGAGAGTACCAAGATGTGATGATCGGCGTGCATAGCATAGAATCTGTACTAGGGTGCACTATTCTCGCTTGCAACAGATTGTGAACAACACAGAAACAAATAGTATGAAGGAATAAGAAGCCTCCAGATAGAACAACACCCTATTGTAACTGTGCTTCTTGACAGAAAAAATTGTGCTTCTTGAGGAGCAAGAAGCCTCAGCAATACTGAGACCATCAGCCATCTCCCTCACGCTAATATATAAACTCTCAAGCTCGCGGAGGTGAGCAATCCACTGAGGGATTCTTTGGTATTCACAGAAAGACAGATTGAGCTTCCGAAGACGGAGATGTGGGGTTAGTGTGAAGCTCCTGTAGGGGCCTCTGACATTGATTTTAAGGCTCCTGTGGCTGCCGGAAAGCTTTCCACTGGAAGAACACAAGGCATCAACACACATGTTATACACATCACTTAATGTTTGACTCCTAGAAAAGGGGAATGCTATCTCGCGCGCACTCGATTTCCGACCAAATATTGTTTCCATTTTTAGCAAATCCGAACGGCAGAACTCCCCCGGGCCCCCACAGTTAAAATCGCCCCCGGGGGGGGGGGGGATTAGCGGAAGGTGGTGGGCCAGTGTTCCTTGCATGCGGTAGAAAAATCACGGGGAGGAAGAGATAATAGTGGAAGTGGTGGGCCCCACACATAAAAGGAAACAAGATGGAACTGGGCGCTCCAAGCGCTGTCTGATCGAGCGTCGCGACGCGCGCGTGCGAAGAAGCAATTTCGCCTGGAAAATATCTGAAGTTTCATCAAGTTGGTCAGCTCACCAAGGCCCTTGATATTGACTACTGAACTTTCCAAAAAATCAACACCTCGCAGGGTGCGTAGAGATTTCAACCTTCCAATCCCGCCATTCAATACTACTTTAGCACCACGTGAACAACTAAGATCCTGGAACCGAGGCAAAGTCACAATATTTAATGGAAGCATGGAATATGTCTAAGTCCATCTGACTCGCAATACGGATATGTAACTATAAATAACTATTGAATAAATACAACATGGTGAAGTGCACCAAGGAGGGGGGCATATGCCCCCTGTCCCTGTTGATTTTATGTTCTATAAATCATTTTAAAAATTTATCCTCGCCATCCTTGCGGGCACCGTCTGGTGTTGGTGCGTCCACCAGGACAAGGCCAAGGCCGACGCGGCTCCGGCTCGGTGGCCCCCAACTGGCATATATGGCTAAAGATATTGGGGCTTGTTTTCACGGGCCTCATCGCGTTCGCGGGAATGGGGACATTCATCATGAAATTGATTGAGTAACTGGGTAACTGTGAAGTGCGAAGATTGCCAACTGGGTAACTGTGATGTGGAGAGATTAATTATGTTTGAGTGATCGGCATATAAGCGCCGCCATCGAACTTCCATATGTGGAACTTCTATATAATCGGCAGGTAGCCGGGGAGAGGACAACAACACGGCAACCTCCTGTACATCACCACACCTCCGGCAAGGACCGACGTCAACCACAAGGAGCCGAGCAGGAGCATCTCTGTAGAATCCGGCCCTGCTTCTTGGGAACCAATATTTTACAAGCAAATAGTTTTCGTGAGTCTTGTCATTTAGTGGTTCCATCTCATGAACACATCCTCTGCTATGAATGCAACAGTCATCTACAACAGTGTGAATCCTGGTTATCACCACACTACTGCCACAATTGTCATCTATAAAAGCATATTGAATAACGTCCCACGCCGAGGAATCCCACATATCATCAATTACAATGAAGTACCTGCAAATAAAGTCATATATAAAACAAATGCATAGCCATAAAGAGTGTCTTTTAGCACCTATTTTGTCTCTGTATTATCTTCACGAGTATTTGGACACGATCAAGGGGAATGACCCCGGCCCGTGTGTTTGGTCTCTGTATTATCTTCACGAGTATGACGACTTGTGTAATATAGGAAGGCGTCTACTCTTAGTTATTTCTTTTCCCAGAACACTAGATGTTGCAGTCATGTTTCATGTATACTATGAATCTCTGTCCATGTCAATACGGGTAAAATTATCATGTTTGCGAAAGTGTATTGCAAGATATCTAGCACTGAATCTTCTAAGCTATACCGTTTTGTGTAAAAGATACTGGCTACATGAAGACTTTCTAGTAGTGCAGAAAAATCTTGGGAGATAACTAGAAGAGAAAAAATTGGAAGTACAACTTGTTGCAGGGAAGCTTCATTTGTTTCCTGGACATGGATACCTCATATGATAAGAAAAAGTACACATGTTGAATGTTAGTCGTGATATCAACTTTTTCAGGCTAAAATTTAATTCTTTATCTTTAATTTTTATGTTCACATAGAATACTAGCTCACTACTAAAATTGTGATGCATGATGTCCACAACTGTAAACCATTGGTAATCCTTGTCACACGCAAATGGCCAAAACTTGCAATAATAGTGGATCCAAACCTAGCTTATCAGGAACCTGATGATTCATCGGCTGAAGCCTGTATATATGATTCTAGTACCTAAAGTTCAGACTATCTCGAATCTGAATTCTTCTTCACATTCACTTGCTCAGACCATCACTAAAAAATACCAAAGATTAGCCACAATCCTTGCCGAAGTTAACCGTATGATTTTCGCCCCTACCAAAAGCAAATATTTCGGAAAGTGTTTGCCACAGCTCAGAGTGATTCGCTTACACCTCAATCAAGCCTGCACTACCCCAGTCATCTATTAATAATCATTGTTGGGTTATCACCATCAGAAAGCTCCAAGAAACAAAAACCTAGCTATATTTCAGTGAGATAAGATCGATCTGAGCGAGGTCTAAAAAGATAGTGAAGCGTTTTGAAAATGGCGGAGAGGGTGACAAAGCTGGCGCTGGCGCACGGTCGTGATCTTCAGGGCACAGAACTGCTGCATGTGCCACATTGTGAAGACACTTTTCAACGACCTGGAGTGAGCTGTACAAGATGTTGTTGGAGTCTGGGACAGTGCCGAGTTTGTATTCTGGCATCTTGCACCAAGTGGTGTTCTCCTTTATGTTCATCTGAGGAGCAGGATGGCTGAGAAGGTGTATGAGCAGGATCTCGATGAATATGGTTTTCATCATTTGATGTTTGGCCACATACTTATCTCTCCCTTAATGATGATCTGGTCACCTGTCTTCCCGGCTCTGAATGGAGGACATGATCAAGAGGGGAATGATTCCAGTTTGTGTGATCTATATAATATCTTCAATATGACTTCTGTAGCAGAAGCTATGTTTCTTTGAGGAGGTGATCGAAATGGATGATAAATCAAAATTATTTGGAAGTGTTCTGTTTAAAAAAGCGTCTCCTCTGACTAACTAATGTATGCTATTTTACTGATTTTATTAGTTCATCTGATTAATTTGAACCCAGTTAGCATGCCGAGTATCTGTCAATATCCAAAAAATATGTGTAATTCTATCTGCTATTTTTGCTCTTTGCATGTACTTGTTCCCAAATTGGTTGACAAATATCAAGCTTAGCAATGCAAATGTGTGGGCTTTGGTGTACTGCAGTCATGTAAGTTAGAGCTTAAGAACCTCTGTTGATTTCACTAATAAGAATGCATGAAGGTACGCAAGCTGGTCCATGGACACAGCTTTGTACCTATTTCGTTTTCCCTGTACAGAGAAACTATAGATCTTGTAAGTACATAGTGCAAAGTACTTCCAAACCTATATATCCTTAATAGCACTGCTCTTCTCCTACCGTGATACTTCTTTTATCCCTGTCAGACTATTACACAAAAAAGTCATATATCCTTGTTGTAAATTATTATGCGCATACCATGTCATCGGATCCCAAACCTGGTTTTCTTGCGGAGTTGTAGCTCCTTTTGTGGAATGAAAAAAAAAATCGTCAAAGCAAAAGGTTAACGTGCCATGTATATATACATGTGGAATGAAATTAATTTCCATGAAAACCGCATGCTGCACTCAACTTCTTACAGTTTGGTGTCTACAAACCTCTATTTTGCTATGAAGCGAAGAGCTAGAACACCAGGGAAAAAAGATTAAAGGGGGACTCTACAGGAGGAGAATGGTTGCCTACTTGTCCACCGCTGATACGGGTGCTATGCTACGCCGCAACCCGGCCTATTCATCGCCAACTCCTCCGCTGGTGCAGGGAGAGCGTGAGGGCCCTGCCAGCGACCGGTGCTCGAGCCGCGGCTAGCACCCTTGGCGGCCTCGGCATTCGGCCATGGACTTCCCAGCGTTCCCGCCAGGTCGGTCGCCATGCCGGGTTTCTTGGAGGGACGGAAGCGGCTACAGGAAGCTAAGGTGATTGCCGTACTTCTCGTCATAGAATCTGATGTTCTTGTGACATGTTTCTTGTTTTCTGGCGTCTTGCTGCATGTATGGTTAACTTCAGTTTTGGCGAGTGCGGGTAGTTGTTCTTACTAATGGTGAAATGCCTCCAAGTCAGGGTGGACACGGTCTGGGCCGGCCTGTTAGGAATAAAGCCGTGGCCGTCACGGTAGCGACCACGTCGGGTGCGTGTGCGTGCGCGCACCGGACGCGTCGGGTGCAGTCCAAGCTGCATCGGGTCCGTGGCGGGAGTGCACGTGTGTGTGTCAGTTAGACGGACGCGCGGGGTGTGGCCGCGCCGGGCGCTGGAACCAGTCGCGTCCCGTTGGCGTGCGTGCGCGGCGGGCGCGGGAGCCGAGGAGCGCGGGGTGGGCGTTGCGTGGGCACTGCGTCTAATTGCATGCATGACTGAGTTAGTTAGCACGTAGTTGTAGTAGCTAGTCTGTTAGGAGTGGCCGGTGGAGCTGGCCGCGTCGCGCGCATGGCCGGTTCGCTCGCTTGCATGCAGCGGAGAGCTAGCTAGGAGAAACGTGAGGGCTGCGTCGCTGTGGGACTACAAAGTCACGGCTGCCAGTGTGTGTTTCGTGTGCTGAGTACGTGCTCAGGAAAGAAATCAAGTGGCCGTTCGTGCGGCCGGCTGCGTCCGTGCGCCGGGCAAATCCTGCTGTGTTCTCCTCGTTCTTCCTTCTTCTTTCTTCTACGTCCGTGCGAGAGAGAGAGCTCAGGTGAGGAGGAGAGCTAGGGCTAGACAACAACATTTGGTATACAGAGCTTCGGTTCGGGTGATCACCGGCGACCATGGCGCTCGTCCCACACGGCGGCGGCGCGGGCGGATCGGTGTCGATGGCGATACCGATGCTCACGCCGGACAACTACACGGTGTGGGCGATCAAGGCGCAGGCGATCCTCGACGTCCACACTGTGTGGGAGGCGGTGGCGCCGGGCGACGCGGCGGTGAACGCCAAGAAGTGCAAGACGGCGCGCGCGTTGATCCTCGGAGCGCTGCCGGAGGACGTGCTGCTGCAGGTGGCGACGAAGCTCACCGCCAGGGAGGTATGGGACTCCCTGAAGGTGAGGTTCGTCGGCGCCGATCAGGTACGCACGGCGAGGCGGGCGACGCTGCGCGGGGAGCTCGATCGCATGAAGATGGCGGACAGCGAGGCGCTGGATGCGTACGCCGGGAGGCTGGCGGGGATGACGGCGCGGTTCGCGAACCTCGGGGAGACGCTCGGCGACGCGGTGCTGGTGAAAAAGCTCCTGGACACCATCCCCGATCGTCTGTTCCCCGTCGTCGCCGGCATCGAGCAGTTCTGCAACTTCGACGAGATGACGTTCGATGAGGCGCTCGGGCGGCTGCGCGCATTTGATGAGCGGGTTCGGCGCCGTGGACAAGACGGCGGCGAGCGTGGCGGCGATCAGCTGATGCTCACCATGGCACAGTGGCGGGCGCGGGAGCGGCAGCAGGGACAAGCGCGTGACGACGACGACGGGCGGAGCGTGGCGTCGGGCAACGGCGGCAACCGACGCGGGCGCTGCTACAAGTGCGGCGAGCGCGGACACTTCAAGCGCGACTGCCCCCAGCTGCGTAGGGAGCCGGCGGCGGAGCGCGCGCTGATGGCGGACGCCGGCGTTGAAGACGGCGGACTCCTCTGAGCCACGGCTTAGGGGGGTGAATGTTAGGAATAAAGCCGTGGCCGTCACGGTGGCGACCATGTCGGGTGCGTGTGCGTGCGCACACCGGACGCGTCGGGTGCAGTCCAAGCTGCATCGGGTCCGTGGCGGGAGTGCACGTGTGTGTGTCAGTTAGACGGACGCGCGGGGTGTGGCCGCGCCGGGCGCTGGAACCAGTCGCGTCCCGTTGGCGTGCGTGCGCGGCGGGCGCGGGAGCCGAGGAGCGCGGGGTGGGCGTTGCGTGGGCACTGCGTCTAATTGCATGCATGACTGAGTTAGTTAGCACGTAGTTGTAGTAGCTAGTCTGTTAGGAGTGGCCGGTGGAGCTGGCCGCGTCGCGCGCATGGCCGGTTCGCTCGCTTGCATGCAGCGGAGAGCTAGCTAGGAGAAACGTGAGGGCTGCGTCGCTGTGGGACTACAAAGTCACGGCTGCCAGTGTGTGTTTCGTGTGCTGAGTACGTGCTCAGGAAAGAAATCAAGTGGCCGTTCGTGCGGCCGGCTGCGTCCGTGCGCCGGGCAAATCCTGCTGTGTTCTCCTCGTTCTTCCTTCTTCTTTCTTCTACGTCCGTGCGAGAGAGAGAGCTCAGGTGAGGAGGAGAGCTAGGGCTAGACAACAACATTTGGTATACAGAGCTTCGGTTCGGGTGATCACCGGCGACCATGGCGCTCGTCCCACACGGCGGCGGCGCGGGCGGATCGGTGTCGATGGCGATACCGATGCTCACGCCGGACAACTACACGGTGTGGGCGATCAAGGCGCAGGCGATCCTCGACGTCCACACTGTGTGGGAGGCGGTGGCGCCGGGCGACGCGGCGGTGAACGCCAAGAAGTGCAAGACGGCGCGCGCGTTGATCCTCGGAGCGCTGCCGGAGGACGTGCTGCTGCAGGTGGCGACGAAGCTCACCGCCAGGGAGGTATGGGACTCCCTGAAGGTGAGGTTCGTCGGCGCCGATCAGGTACGCACGGCGAGGCGGGCGACGCTGCGCGGGGAGCTCGATCGCATGAAGATGGCGGACAGCGAGGCGCTGGATGCGTACGCCGGGAGGCTGGCGGGGATGACGGCGCGGTTCGCGAACCTCGGGGAGACGCTCGGCGACGCGGTGCTGGTGAAAAAGCTCCTGGACACCATCCCCGATCGTCTGTTCCCCGTCGTCGCCGGCATCGAGCAGTTCTGCAACTTCGACCAGATGACGTTCGATGAGGCGCTCGGGCGGCTGCGCGCATTTGATGAGCGGGTTCGGCGCCGTGGACAAGACGGCGGCGAGCGTGGCGGCGATCAGCTGATGCTCACCATGGCACAGTGGCGGGCGCGGGAGCGGCAGCAGGGACAAGCGCGTGACGACGACGACGGGCGGAGCGTGGCGTCGGGCAACGGCGGCAACCGACGCGGGCGCTGCTACAAGTGCGGCGAGCGCGGACACTTCAAGCGCGACTGCCCCCAGCTGCGTAGGGAGCCGGCGGCGGAGCGCGCGCTGATGGCGGACGCCGGCGTTGAAGACGGCGGACTCCTCTGAGCCACGGCTTAGGGGGGTGAATGTTAGGAATAAAGCCGTGGCCGTCACGGTGGCGACCACGTCGGGTGCGTGTGCGTGCGCACACCGGACGCGTCGGGTGCAGTCCGAGCTGCATCGGGTCCGTGGCGGGAGTGCACGTGTGTGTGTGTCAGTTAGACGGACGCGCGGGGTGTGGCCGCGCCGGGCGCTGGAACCAGTCGCTTCCCGTTGGTGTGCGTGCGTGGCGGGCGCGGGAGCTGAGGAGCGCGGGGCGGGCGTTGCGTGGGCACTGCGTCTAATTGCATGCATGGCTGAGTTAGTTAGCACGTAGTTGTAGTAGCTAGTCTGTTAGGAGTGGCCGGTGGAGCTGGCCGCGTCGCGCGCATGGCCGGTTCGCTCGCTTGCATGCAGCGGAGAGCTAGCTAGGAGAAAC
Organism: Thinopyrum elongatum; assembly: GCA_011799875.1. Lineage (NCBI taxonomy): Eukaryota > Viridiplantae > Streptophyta > Magnoliopsida > Poales > Poaceae > Thinopyrum > Thinopyrum elongatum. The sequence continues at coordinate 584,398,281 of CM022299.1, forward strand.
GTGAGGGCTGCGTCGCTGTAGGACTACAAAGTCACGGCTGCCGGTGTGTGTTTCGTGTGCTGAGTACGTGCTCAGGAAAGAAATCAAGTGGCCGTTCGTGCGGCCGGCTGCGTTCGTGCGCCGGGCAAATCCTGCTGTGTTCTCCTCGTTCTTCCTTCTTCTTTCTTCTACGTCTGTGCGAGAGAGAGAGAGCTCAGGTGAGGAGGAGAGCTAGGGCTAGACAACAACAGTCCGGTCCCTGACCGAGCCGACGTTTGGACCGGCCGGCGGCGGACCGACCCGGACCGGACCGAAGCACGTCGCGGTCCCCTTTTCCGGCACCGGACCGGACACCCAAAAGCTCGGTCTAGACCGACGGACCGAGCAACCACCACCGGCGGCGAGGTGGTGACCATGGCGCCGGCGAGAGAGACGGCTCAGGGCTCTAATTAGAAGGGGGAGCAGAGGGGAAGGGGTGGTGGCTCACCCGTGAACTCAATGGAGGCGTCGGGAGGCCTGGGAAGCAGCGAAGGCGACGCAATCGACGACGAAGGACGGCGGCCGGAGTCGGGGAAGGAGGATGATGGCGAGGGCTTTCGAGCGAATCCGGCCGATTCGTTGCCTGGGGAAGGAGATCTCTTGATGCCGGAGCCGCTGGACATGGTGCTTAGTTGCGGGGAGGCTGGTGGCCGTGTTGGCGAGGAGCTATGCGCCGGACGGCGGCGGCGGCGGCGCGGGTGCGTACGTGCATGTCTTTTTTCTTTGAGCGAACCGTCCCCTGGAGGGTAATGCGTTTAGTGCGTGCGTGCTAGGTCAAAAACTCGACCCTAGAGGCTAGGATGGGCTGGCCTTGTACATACTATTCAGAAAATGCAAAAAAAAAAAAAAAGAGTTTCGGTCCGACCGAGCGGACCAAGCCAAAACAGGATCGGACCGGATACTTATCGGGCCTAATTCCACAGCCCGGACCGGCCGATTTTTGTAGCGGGCCGGGACCGTACGGTCCGGTCCTTCGCGGGCCACAAGCGGGCCGCGAAGACTGCTCATCACGTCCAGCCTGACCTCCAAGCCTCTATCATGGCTTCGCTACTCCTTTTTTTTATCATCATTGTGAGTTAATTTTTTTTCGAAACGGAGGCAAAGATTGCCTCATCTATTAATTAAGCAGAAGAGAATTGCCCAGTTAATTACGGAAAACTGGGCAAAAACCGAAACAACAAGGGCCAAGCCCACTCCCAAAGACTGACACACACAGGTCAAAGCCCACCCTCATCGACAACATGTCGACCTGCAGCCAGACAACGCAGCTCCGACTCTGACGGAGAACTCAGAAGAACAAAACCAGGCGAAAGCTGGCGCCACGGAAGATCGCCGAACGGGCCACTTGCAGCGAGTCATCGTATACCACAGGGCCCCGCCGCCGCAGCTTCGACTCCACAGCAACAAACAAACCGAGGCAATACCGCGGACACGCCGGAGAAGAGCCGACTATCGCAACAATTGCCGCGTCGCCGACATCGCTCCCATCATCATCGTTGCCACAGAAGCCTGGTCGCCACAACCGCCGCAAACCACCAAGTAGCACGCCGCGCCCTGCGCAGCCCACCAGCACCACCTTCCGGGGCCGCCGCCCCGACATGCCACTGCTCACACTCGAGCTGCAACGCCGCACGACCTGGGTGCCCGTAGCCCACGCTGCTCAGGGCAACCGCACGCAGACCACGAACGCCGCATCACATCCGGGGCCGCCGCCCCGACATACCATCCAACCGCCTCCACTGGGGCGCGTCGACCGAGCCGACAAACCTGCCACCCAAGTGGCGCAAGATTGCCACCCAACGAAGGCCGAGCCGCAGCACCGCCCCATGGAGCCGCCTCGCCCATCGCTTTCCGAGGCCGCCACCTCGGCGCACATCAGCCGTCCGGGGCCGCTGCCCCGACATCCACCAAACCCGACGTAGGAGAAAACCAGACACACCAAGCACAAGCTAGCTCTCCCAAGCAACACCCCCCAAGGGGGAAACGACGAATACACCGTCATCGCCCGCTCCGGAAACCATCTGGAGCTTAGGTTTTCACTCGGAGAGCCCAAGCCCCTCGTAGAGGAAGAGGAGCTCCACGATGACGCCTCCAAGGAGGGAAACGACGCCCGAAAGCGCCGCCGTCGACGGCACCGACAGAGTCGGGACAAGGCTTTCGCCCAGAACTCGCCCATCCCTACAGAGGCCTGCAGATCTGGACCACCCGTGAGCGTGGAGATCATCGGAGCTGTTCCCGCTGCGCCTTGCACCCTCCGCCATCGACCACCGAGCTCAACTGCGACAGCACCCACACAGCAGCACCTCAAGCTGCGAGTGAGATGCAGGCCCAAACTCCGGGACTTCAACCAGACGGGGATCCGTCGGGTGAGCCCATCCCGGCCACCACCATGACCAAGACGCCATGGCCTACAGCCCGGGGCCGCCGCCCCGGCTTCCTCCACTCACCCAAGCGCCGAACGCCACCACTGCCGCAGCCTCCACGCAGCTCCGCACCATCCACGCCCAGATCGGATCAGGCGGAGCCACCCCTCCACCTGCCGTCGGGACAAGCCGAAGCCGGCCATGGCCGCCCCACGACGCACCCCACTAGCCGCAGCCACCACGCTGCAACCCGCCGCGCCGCCATCCATCGTGCGCCCACTGAGCCGCAAGAACTGCGCGCGGGATCCCAAGATCCACCATGCCCAGCCACCACGGCCGCGCCGCCCCCTTGCCGACCTCCTCCGGCCCAGAGAAAGGCCGCCTCCGCCATGTCCAGGGCCGCCGCCCCGGCGCAAACGCCGCTGCCAGCCAACCGCACGCCGGGGAACAGGCGCCACGGAACAGGCCCCACAGGGAGCCGCGCAGCAGCAAAGGGCGAAGGGCGAATCCCCGCCGCCGCCGTCACCAGCCCGGGCTTTGCCGGAGGTGACTACCGGCGGCGGCGAGGCGGAGGGGGACGGGAAGCAGTGGCCTAGGCCAAGCGGATCTGGTCGCCGCCCGAGTCGCCCTGCGGGAGAGCGACGCGGGGGCCTATTTTCACCCCTAGCGCCCCAATGTTAGTTAATCATGGTTTTTTTTGTTATCGTTACAGTGCTAAAGAATTTGAATGACAAATGGCCTAACCAGTTCTATTTATGCCTGCGTGCCTTGTGCAATTAGTTCGATTTTTCCTTGTGTAATCATTGCAAGTCGTTCTTTGCCTTTTTGTGCTACAGAATTTCTAGCACTTGCCATTTAATGCTTGAAGTGTTATGCTACACAATCGTTCAAAGTTTCCTCGTGTAATTGGTTGAGCTTTTGTATTTTGTAATCTGTTCAATTGTTACAGTTTTATGCTACATAATAGAAGTGCTTGCAGTTTGCTTTCGTTGTAACTTTTTTTTTTTTGAAAAATGAGGATATACCCCCGGCCTCTGTATCTGGACGATGCATGCAGCCATATTATTAATTATTTACAAAGACCTTATAAAGTAATACATTAGTATGCCTGAAGCCACCATCTTAGCAACACATCTGTCGCTACTTCTATCCCCTTGATGAAGGGGTGCCAAATGTCCGAGCCTAATACCAAACAGACATTGCACCAAATCCTAACATCTAAAGCCAGATGCCCCAACCAAGCCACAATGCCGGGATTGGGTCACACACCGGTCTGGCGCACTCTCAGAGGCCGTCGCCACCACCAACCACTGATCCATCTCCAGAGCAGGTCCTGACGCACAAACCTTGTCAGGCCTGCCGTCGACGCCACCATGGCGTTAGACAACGCCACCATCCTGCGCGTGTCCATCCACGCGCGCCCATCGCCGAAACTCCGCAGCGCCATGCCGCCGTGATCCGCCATCGGCCTTGCGGTAGATGTAACACCGCTCCTCCTCTTGCCACCTCCAGCCATCACTTGCTCCAAAACGATGCCCCAGGAGGGAAAGCGATACAGAGAACGTCATCATCCTCTCGATTGAGTATTCATTAATATCTTTATATAGTGAGTCCAGTACTTGAACTTTTCCCTCGTCAACTTCAATGATTAACAAGATCCAGTGAAAACTGCATGCGCACATATTTGTATAATTAAGCGGGCATGTGCATAACTCATCAACTACACTTATTAACATCTAGTAAGCAAAAATATAATTTGTAGTACAAGATATAGTAACACTCACCCGAAGTTGTAAGGAAGTAGTATTTCTGGTTGGGTATTTAGTCGCTTCAAAAACTGTAGCAAGCTTCTCTCTGTGTCTTTTCTCGACCATTCTTGTGACCATGTCTCTTGATTAATGGTATTTGGGTCAATGAACCCAATGCCATAGCGTCCACCTCTTTTCATTTCATACATTTTCATTCTGCATAATACCACAGAAAAAAATATAGTGAGAATAATTACAGGTAATGAACGAGCACAGCTAGCTAGAGACTTAAATTATAGAAAGAAATCACTTAGAGACAATAGCAACTGACGATAGATTTGTCGAGTGCGTCTTGATTGAATAACTGAAACATTTATTGAAACTCAACCCACAAATCTTTTGCATGGAAGTAATGCTCTTCCTTGACTTTCACCATGAGGGACTCTCGCCCGTTCTTTACTTCTCTCAGGTACCACTCATGCAATGTGTGCATTCTTGTTGATAGAAGCGGGATCTCCTCAGGCTTGACCAGAGGTTGGCCCTTGACAAATTTCCATCTTAATTCCTCCTCTTTAAACCCGGGGAGTTCCTCGATGCATAGGAGTTGTTAAACAGTGACACCGGCCTCTTTAGCCTGCCTTATATGATCATCGGTTATTACCAGCTGATCGGCGGTACTCGCATGTGGTTGTACAATGAGCGGGGCAATCGATTGCACTACCTGTTCTCCCAGCTGGGGAACAGTTTTCCCGCTTTTTTACCAGCTGCTTGGCTCGAGCTCGAGCTCTACTCCTTCTCTTTTTGTGCACGATATAACTTCTTGATAGAGCGCACATAGTCTGAGTCCTTTTGCTTCACAGCCGGTTGAGCATTATCAATAAAGTGTTGTACCACTTTCTCAGGTACTTTATCCTTTGGCGGCGGCGGGGGGGGGGGGGGGGGGGGGGGGTTGGTGCAAAATGGGCCTTCACTTGGGCATCCACTATGGCCGTGTTTTCTGCCTCAGTATAATCGTAAGGCAACTTCGGAAGAGACTTGAGGCTTGGACCATATCTGAATTTCTTGCTTCCTATTGTACCGCTAGCCGCCGTAGCTGTGGCGCCTCTCTTCCGCTGTTGCTTAGGCGGCGGAGCCTGCTGAGGCGGCGGAGACGGCTGACGCGGTGCCGGACTTGGAGGAGGAGGAGTCGGCTGACGCGGTGCTGGACTTGGAGGAGCACGAGTCGACTGACGCAGCGCCGGACTTGGAGGAGGAGGAGTCGGCTGACGCGGTGCCGGACTTGGAGGAGCACGAGTCGACTGACGCGGCGCCGGACTTGGAGGAGCAGGAGTAGACTGACGTGGCGGACTTGTTGGAGCAGGAGTCGGTGGCCTTGGAAAGACGATGCAATCCTTTTTCCATAGAATGATACGATGTATGGCCTCTCCCAGTGTGCGCTCCTTGTCACCTCCAGGAATGTCAAGCTCTATCTCGTAATATCCTGTCATCACTTCATCAACCCCGACACGAGCATAGCCAGCTGGAATCGGATTGCAATGGAAGGTTGCTTCAGGGGGGTTTGTTAAAGCATAGCCGTCCGCCACCTTCATGGATATGTTCTTCACTTTCATGTGTAGCTCACAAGTAGTCCTATCTTTGATATCATCCACATGGTATCTAGCCAGCAGTGCATCATCAGCCTGGGTGGAACCCACGCTGCTTCTCGCCATAGATGGGACGGTGCTATCCAATGCTAGATCTACTTGCTGCTGCCGCTGAGACGCCCTTTCCTGACTAAGTGAGTCAATCTGCTCCTGCTGCCGCCTGAAAGCACGTTCCAACTCCGCGTGCTTTGATTCTACCAGTTGAAGGCGATCTGCTTCCTTCTTCCTCTTCTCCAGCTTCCTCTGCTCCTCCTCCTCCTGCCTCTTTCTCGCACGGCTTCTGTAAGTGGCGTTCCAATCCACAAACCCCTCAAACCACGGAACAACGCCTTTGCCTCGTGTTCTTCCTGGGTGTTCAGGATTCTTCAGGGCGCGCGTAAACTCGTCGTTCACTCTGTTGGGCGTGAACACCCCCGTTCGAGCCTCTTCTATTGCAACAAGTAAACCGTCGGAGACTTTTTTAAGACTTGCCCGCTCCAAAACCAGCCCTGTCTTTGGGTCCAACTCCCCCCCATGCGCATAAAACCAAGTCCTGCACCTGCGGGGGCAGCTCAATGTAACTGGAGTGACCCCTGCAGCAATCATCTCTTGCTCAGCGAGATCCCACATAGGCCGGGCCACCTGGCCCCAGATTATGGTGCCACTTCTTTTTTGCAGCATTAATCTTGTTTATTCTGGATCGTTCCTGAGCTATTTCCGATTCCTTGAACTTCACGAAAGCGTCCCAGTGATTTCTTGCCTTCTCCAGTGTTCCCTTGAATTCTGGAGTCTGCTTTCCTACTTTGACGTACCCGGCACATATATTTTTCTTATGGTTTTTGAATGCTATCGCTATCTTCTTAAGAGCATTCTTCTTGACTTTCTCCAGATCTGCATCTGTCAAATGATCTGCTAGGGTGAAATGTGACATGAGCGATTCCCAAAGAAGATCTTTTGCTCTTTGGTTGACAAAAGTAACTTCTGGATCTTCCTTTGCTGGCTTTTTCCATTCTTGAACGGAGATCGGAATTTGGTCCCTGACAATAACTCCGCATTGATGAATGAACTTGTTCGCATTCTTCTTAGGTTCAAGCGGTTTGCCATTAGGTGTGATGGCATCGATGTTGTACTTTAAGCCAGCCAGCAACTTTTTGGCCGGGCCTCGAACTGCCCTGCCGCTTATAGAAGATTTGCTCGATCCGGAGGGCTAAAAGAAGAAAGATCGATTCGTTAATATATATACAAATCAATTAAAACATGTGATGATCACCATGCAAATGCCTTATATAAATATACCTCGCCGGTCTTTGTTATTTGAAGAACATTTTCTTCGTCATCATTGTTGTGGACTTCATCTATTCGTTCGTCTTCATCAAATATTATACCCTCACCGGTATTGTTCAGATATTGCGAGCCGTCATCTTCTTCATTCTCATCTGGGCTCGGGGAGCGTATGATGTCGAACATAGTCTCTTCTCCTTCTCTGCCGGTATTGTCCATAGCTTTTATTTAACTAATCCAGAAGAAAGATAAAATAATTTAGTATTCAAATTAGAATGCATGCAATCAATAAGGAAAAACTGAATCATAGTAGATAATATGCATCTCGAATAATATCACTAATATGTACATCTCGAATAATCCAGATAATATGCATCATCCAATATAATCTCGAATACATCGTCTCGAATATTATCGAATAATATAATCTCGAATACATTGTCTCGAATATTATTGAATATATCGTCTCGAATATTATCGAATAATATAATCTCGAATACATCGTCTCGAATATTATCGAATAATATAATCTCGAATACATCGTCTCGAATATTATCTCGAATACATCACTAGCTAATACAGATCGAATATTATCGAATAATCTAGTTCACTCGCCGTTCCTGAGGTGCGGGCGGTGGACACCCAAAGAGAAAGAACCATCACAGGATCATAGCTCGGGTGAGATTCTTGAAGAACATGCCAGGTATTGGAGAACCTGACGTCCAACGCAACCATGTAGCGACGTACGTGTTCGTCCTCCTCCCTGACACGGTGACGTACCACCTCCGCGGGGGCTGGCTGCCTCCGCACCGAAAGTGACCTACGCGACCGCCACCAAAGAAGCTTCGGGTCGACGACGGGAGCCCGGTTCCTCACCAAGCTGCGCGTCCCGGAAGGTAGCATCTCCCAGTGCCAGCCCGGCGGAGCTCAGTCCCGGACATGGCGCCTCTGAAGCAGGACGTCATCGCGAACGAGTCGACGACGAGGATGCGGGCCGGGCATCGTAGACGTCGAGAACAAATTCTATGCAAATTTAACTTTTTTAAATGCTTGATTGTGATTTTTGTAATTCTTTTTCACTTGATTTTGCAAATACATGACAAACTTTTGCAAATACAACATTAAGATATATATTAACATTAAAATATTATTAATACATGGTCAACTTTTTTCTATGCAACCTTTTCCTATGCAACTTTTTTCTATAAGTATAAAAAACTAAAAAACAGAAAATCTAAACAAATTCCACCGTTAATCTATAATACATTGTATAAAAAAACTAGTGAAAAAAAATAAAACATACATACATATAGTGAAAAAATAATAATCATCTAAAACATCTAAAACACATACATATATACATACATTGTATACTAATTAATAATCTAAAACATCTAAAACACATACATATATACTAATCTAAAACACATACGCATATATACTAATCTAAAACAAAAATCGCCGGAGGGGGCGGCGCGAGCTCACAGCGGATGGATGGCGGCGTCGAGGTGCGGTAGGGGCGCGGACGGACGGACGGCGATGTCGAGGGGCAGGGGCGCGGATGGACGGCGACGACGACGACGAGGTGCAGAGGTGCGGCAGCCACGACGTCGAGGTGCGGTAGGGGCGCGGACGGACGGACGGCGCCGTCGAGGGGCAGGGGCGCGGACGTAGGGCGATGGTGAGCTCCGGCAGCCTGGCGGCGTTGCTGGTGTTCGGCGGCAGGGGAGGAAACTGGCGTGTTAATCTAAAATTTTTCAAGTGTTGTATATATATATATGCGGAGACCAACCGGGACTAAAGGTTGAATTTTCACCAGGCCAAGCGGCGGGAAGCCAGGCCTTTAGTCCCGGTTCAATGTTTAGTCCCACCTCGCCAAGCGAAGGGGGCTCGGAGCGGTTTATAAGCCCCACCGCTGCATCCGTATTGAACTCCTCTCTAAGCAGGCCTTTGTGGGCCTACCGTACCTGTGCTGCCCTGTGGGGTCTACTGGGCCGCGCGGGCCTGCATCCTGGCCCAACTAGAGGTTGGGTTTCTAGTGGTATGCAGGCCGTGGCGGTCCAGTAGGCGGGCATTTTTTATTTTGTTTTCTGCTTTATTTATTTTCTTTTATTTCTGAGTTGTTTTTTTTGCTTTATTTAGATTTTCTTTGTGAATCTTTTTGCTTTAGGTCACAAAAATTATAAACTTTCTGTTAGTGCCAGTAGTTTTCAAATTTGGATAGTTCAAATTTGAATTATTTGAAATTTGTGTGAATCACTAGTTTGTGAATAACTTTACTTTTAAAATAGATTTTCCAGTGATTCCTTTTTCTCCTATTTAATATTAGTGTGTTTTATCATTATATTCAATTTGGTAATTCTTAGGTAATTTTAAAAAATAAAATGCCTTTGTAGCAGATGAGTTTTCGTCCGGAAGCCTGATACTTTGAAAGAGATTGTCCATTTTGTACATGAAGTGCTTCCAGTTTTTGCCGTAATCCTCTCAACTTTTTAGCACATGCTATGTGGGTGAAATGATGATACCATACCAACTTTCAACCTTTTCAGAGTTCATTTGTAGTGCTTTTCAATTTCAGGGTCATTTAGCTCAAAAAAATCAGTAAATGCATGAAAAATAGCAAATGAAGTCAGAAAGGGTTGAAAATTGATGACGTGGCTTTGAATTGTGCATACTAAATGTAGAAAAAGTCTGCAGTTGAAATAAGTTCTAAAAAATGAAATGCCTTTGTAACTGATGAGTTTTTGTCCGAAACCCTGATACTTCGAAAGAGATTGTCCATTTTGTACATGAAGTGCATCCAGTTTTTGCCGTAACCCTCTCAACTTTTTAGCACAAACTATGTGGGTGAAATGATGATACCATGCCAACTTTCAACCTTTTCAGAGTTTATTTGTAGTGCTTTTCAATTTCAGGGTCATTTAGCTCAAAAAAATCAGTAAATGCATGAAAAATAGCAAATGAATTCAGAAAGAGTTGAAAATTGATGATGTGGCTTTGAATAGTGCATACTGAACGCACATAAGTACCCTAACTATTACAAAGATTCTCTCCGGTTTGTCCGAAGTGGGACTTTACAGATATATAAGTCCGGAAACTCACTAGAGAAGAAAGTGATGACAGTGAAGTCGGTCACATCCCAGAGTGGGATCTTTGGGTATAAAACTTTTTCTTCACATGTGTCCCTTTGCGCCGTAACCATGGACAATCTTCATCATTTAACTGGATGCTCGGGTCAATATTCACTGTGAATGGAGCAATTTCATGAAACTTTTCATAATCTTCTGACATGTCTGTCTTATCCTCCACTCCCACGATGTTTCTTTTCCCTCAAATAACTATGTGGCGCTTTGGCTCATCGTATGATGTATTCACTTCCTTATCTTTTCTTTTTCTCGGCTTGGTAGACATGTCCTTCACATAAAAAACCGGTGCCACATCATTGGCTAGGACGAATGGTTCGTCTGCGTATGCAAGATTGTTGAGATCCACTGTTGTCATTCCATACTGCGGGTCTTCCTTTACCCCGCCTTCTGTAAGGTTGACCCATTTGCACCGAAACAAAGGGACCTTCAAACCATGTCCATAGTCAAGTTCCCATATCTCCTCTATGTAACCATAATATGTGCCCTTTGGCCTATTGGTGTTTACTGCATCAAAGCGGACACCACTGTTTTGGTTGGTGCTCTTTTTATCTTGGGCGATCATGTAAAATGTATTCCCATTTATCTCGTACCCTTTGAAAGGCACTATATTCGAAGATGGTAATTGGGACAGCAAGTACAGCTCATCTTCAACAACGTCGTCATGCATGAGACGTGTCTGCAACCAACCGGCGAAAGTCCCCGTTTGTTCACGTGTAATCCAGTCGTCAGATTGCTCCGGGTGTTTGGAGCGTAGAATATTCTTGTGTTCCTCGATATACGGAGCCAACAAGGATGAATTCTGTAGAACTGTGTAGTATGCTTGCGCCCAAGAATGCCCGTCCATACATATTATTGCTTTCGGTCCTAGCATGCCTTTCCACCCAGTCTGCCCTCGTGCCGTGATTCAGGAAAACCAATCGGCTTAAGGTCAGGAATAAAGTCAACACAAAACTCAATGACCTCCTCATTTTCATGGCCCTTGGAGATGCTTCCTTCTGGCCTAGCATGGTTATGAACATATTTCTTTAAAACTCCCATGAACCTCTCAAAGGGGAACATATTGTGTAGAAATACAGGATCCAGAATGGCAATCTTTTCGACTAGGTGAACTAGGACGTGCGTCATGATATTGAAGAAGGATGGTGGGAACACCAACTCGAAACTGACAAGACATTGCACCAAATCATTCTCTAACCTTGGTATGATTTCTGGATCGATTATCTTCTGAGAGATTGCATTGAGGAATGCACATAGCTTCACAATGACTAATCGAATATTTTCCAGTAGAAGCCCCCTCAATGCAACCGGAAGCAATTGCGTCATAATCACGTGGCAGTCATGAGACTTTAGGTTCTGAAACTTTTTCTCTGTCATATTTATTATTCCCTTTATATGCGACGAGAAACCAGCCGAGACCTTCATACTGAGCAGGCATTCAAAGAAGATTTCCTTCTCTTCTTTAGTAAGAGCGTAGCTGGCATGACCCTGATGTATGCCTTCTTTTCCGTGCATACGTTGCTGGTCCTCCCGTGCCTCCGGTGTATCTTTTGTCTTCCCATACACAGCCAAGAAGCCTGGCAGGTTCACGCAAAAATTCTTTGTCTCGTGCATCATGTCGATTGCAGAGTGGACCTCTAGGTCTTTTCAATAGGGTAGGTCCCGAAATATAGATTTCTTCTTCCACATGGGTGCGCGTCCGTCAGCGTCATTCGGAACAGATTGTCCGCCAGGACCCTTTCCAAAGATTACTTTTAAATCCTTGACCATATCAAGTATATCATCACCAGTATGGTGGCGAGGCTTCTTCCGATGATCTGCCTCACCTTTGAAATGCTTGCCTTTCTTTCGACAGGGATGCCTGCTCGGAAGAAATCAACGATGTCCCAGGTACACATTCTTCTTGCATTTATCCAAATATATACTGTCGGTATCATCTAAACAGTGTGTGCATGCGTGGTATCCCTTGTTTGTCTGTCCTGAAAGGTTACTGAGAGTAGGCCAATCATTGATGGTTACAAATAGCAACGCATGTAGGTCAAATTCCTCCTGTTTGTGCTCATCCTACACACGTACACCTTTTTCATTCCACAGCTATAAGAGTTCTTCAACTAATGGCCTTAGATACACATCAATGTCGTTGCCGGGTTGCTTAGGGCCTTGGATGAGCACTGGCATTATAATGAACTTCCGCTTCATGCACAACCAAGGAGGAAGGTTATAGATACATAGAGTCACAGGCCAGGTGCTATGATTGCTGCTCTGCTCCCCAAAAGGATTAATGCCATCTGCACTTAAACCAAACCATACGTTCCTTGCGTCATCTGCAAAGTCCTTCCACTTTCTCTCGATTTTTCTCCACTGTGACCCGTCAGCGGGTACTCTCAACTTCCCGTCTTTCTTACTGTCTTCTTTGTGCCATCGCATCAACTTGGCATACTCTTTGTTTTGGAACAAATGTTTCAACCGTGGTATTATAGGAGCATACCACATCACCTTGGCAGGAATCTTCTTCCTGGGGCACTCGCCCTCAACATCACCAGGGGCATCGCGGCTGATCTTATAGCGCAATGCACCGCATACCGGGCATGCATTCAAATCCTCGTACTCACCTCGGTAGAGGATGCAGTCATTAGGGCATGCATGTATCTTCTGCACCTCTAATCCTAGAGGGCAGACATCCTTCTTTGCTTCGTAGTACTGTCGGGCAATTCGTTGTCCTTTGGAAGCATCTTCTTTAACTTTATCAGCAACTTTTCAAATCCCTTGTCAGATACACCATTCTCTGCCTTCCATTGCAGCAATTCCAGTGTGGTGCCCAGTTTTTTCTTGTCATCTTCGCAATTTGGGTACAACAATTTCTTGTGATCCTCTAACATGCGCTGCAACTTCAGCTTCTCCTTTTCACTTGCGCAGTTTCTCTTTGCATCGGCAATGGCCCGACCAAGATCATCAGCGGGCTCATCTGATGCCTCTTCTTCAGCTTCTTCCCGCATTGCCGGCTCAGCTTCTTCCCCCATTGTTGAACTATCGTATTCAGGGAACCCATGGCCAGGATAGCTGTCATCATCCTCTTCTTCTTCATTCTCTTTCATTAGGACCCCTCTTTCTCCGTGCTTGGTCCAACAGTTATAGCCGGACATGAAACCGGACTCAAACAGGTGGACGTGAATGGTTCTTGAGTTAGAGTAATTGTGATCATTCTTACAGACAGCACATGGATAACACATAAAACCATCCGCCCGCTTGTTTGCCTCAGTCGCAAGCAGAAAAGTATGCACGCCATTAATGAATTGGAGAGAGCATCGGTCATCGTATATTCATTGCCGGCTCATCTTCATTACACAACACCGAAAAGACCAAATTAATACAAGTTCATACATAAAGTTCATACACACTTATTCTCATAAAACAACATACACACTCTTTAACTAAAGCATTTAAATGCAACAACAAATGCCATCAAGATCGCAACTAAGGTAACAATTGATCCAACAGCATAATGATACCAAGCCTCACTATCAATGGCATATTTTGTAATCTTTCTAATCTTCAAGCGCATTGCATCCATCTTGATCTTGTGATCATCGACGACATCGGCAACATACAACTCCAGTTTCATCTTCTCTTCTTCAATTCTTTTCAATTTTTCTTTCAAATACTCGTTTTCTTTTTCAACTAAATTTAACTTCTCGACAAGAGGGTCGGTTGCAATTTCCGGTTCACATACCTCCTAGATAAAAATATCTATGTCCACTTGATGGGCATAATTTGTCATAAACACGAAATGCAACAAATAGTTATGAAACAGAATATACCACATCCGAATCATAAACCGGACGAGGGCCGACGGGGACGGATATCAAAACCATGCCACTATGTATAACAAACAACGTACGGGTAAGAAAATTATACAAGTAACTATCTAAATCACACAAACATGATTTTTTAATATAAAAAGGATAAGAACAAGAAGCTCACCAAGGTGGTGCCGGCGACGGGACGGTGCGGGCGATCGATGGTGGTTAGGACGGGGACGGGAAGACACTGAGTAAACCACACCTACATATGCAAACTAAGAAGTTAATTTGAGCTCAAATTGCATATAAATCAAATAAACTACCACATATAATTACTCCCAAACTAAAACTCATAAATCACTATACTTATAGAGCATTGCAAGAGCTAATCTAGCAATGAGAGATGAAACGACAAAGTTGCTAACCTTTGTGAACACTTGGATGGATGGGGGGCCTTCAAATCTTGATAAATTTTGGCAAAAATGAAAGATGAGCTCGAGCAAAGGGGAAGAACAGAGGAGAGGAATGAAAGGGGAAAACAGAGAGAATGGGCTCGGGCTCGACGAAGGGTTTATATAGAGGCACATTTAGTCCCGGTTGGTTATACAAACCGGTACTAAAGGTACACCTCTAGAACCGGTTCGTGACACGAACCGGGAGTAAATGTGCTCATGGGGCCCCAGCCTGACAACAGCCTGCCATCACCCCTTCAGTCCCGGTTCGTGTCATGAACCGGTACTAGAGGTTCAACACGAACAGGGACTAATGATGCCCGCCCCCCTAGCCGTTGGAACCGGCACTAATGGTCACATTAGTACCGGTACGTTTCCAAATCGGGACTAATGGGGCTCACGTAAAGTCGTTTTTCTACTAGTGATCGTCCGATCCGGGAGACCCAGATCTAGGGTTTCCCCCGGAGCATCCCGAGCCTGATGACGCAAACTGCAACGACGATGCCTCGACAAGGAAACGACATCAAAGATGCCACCATATCCCGCCATGACCGTAGTCGGAGCGATTTTCATCGGCACTTGCGCCACCGGGCGTGCGCCGTCGGCGTCGCTGGTCCCTTCTGCCGGAGCAAACTCCAAAACGATGCCCTGAAGAGGGACTACGACGCAAAAGCACCGGCATCGCTCGATCCCAAGGAGATCTAGGGTTTCCCCAGAGTTGCCCGTGCTGTCAAGGACCAAACAAGGATGGAATCCGCAGATCCGCCCAGCTGCCGACGTGTCGCACCCGCCACCGCGCCGACCGCGACCCGGAGACCAAGCCCACGGCTGGGCCCAGATTCGGCCGCGCCGCCGCCGATCCGGTTGCGCCACCGTCGTCCCTGACGACCGTGACGCCCCAGACCTTGAAGCCGCCTGCGTGGAGGTATGGGATTGCCGGAGCGCCGCCACCCCCCGCCGTGACGCCCGGCCGCACGCCACGCTCCGGCCCGGGGGCACCGGCCCGCGCCAGCCCCTCACGAGCGGGAGGGCCCCAAGTCCCCACCGCCGCCGGCGACGGCAAGGCTTCGCCCTGCCGCGCCCTCGGGCGGCGGCGAGGGAGGAGGAGGAGGAGAAGGGGAGGATGGGCGATGGGATCTGGGAGCCTCCCGGCCGCCACACGGGGGCGACTCGGGAGGCGGCTGCGCGTTTCCTAGCTCATCCGCTTTCGTTGTAACTAGAATGCTGAAAGAAACTATGTCAGAATTGTTGAAAATTTCCTTGTGTAATTGGTTCATCTTTTGCATTTTATAATCTGTTGAAGCGTTGTAGTTTTATGCTACAGAAAAGAATTGGTTGCAGTTTGCTGCTTTTCCTGTAACTAGAAGGGAAATGTTTACAATTGGCTGACCGATCTCACGCTCCATCGATCACCTTCCTCATGTTATTTTTTGAGGGGAATCACCTTCCTCGTGTGCCACGTGCCACATACTAAACCTGATCATACGTTGGGCCTGTCCGTGTTTCAAGCCGGGCTGCAGAACCCGATCCTAAAACTACAAGCTTGAGCCCGGCCTGAAACCCGAAAATAGCTCTTATCTCAGGGAGCTTCTATATGCCGCTCACTGTGGCAGCTAGCGGCTCCTTCGCACATGGCGACCCACGACTAGGCCGGCCCATTTTTAGTTCGACACTGAAAAATTCCCTCCCACCAACCCCACCCCCCCCCCCCCCAAAAAAAAGCCTACGCGGCGCAAAAGGTATCGAACACAGGAACTCCTGCTTGGGGCACTCATTGCAAACAAGTTGAGCTGACGAGTTTTAGTGCGAAAAAACCAGAGCGGAACATTAGAAACTATAGACCTGAGACATTTTTTGAAATTTCAAAACCAGATATCTACAAAGTGATTTTTTTAAATGCGGACCTTGTTCAAAATTGTGAATATATTTTTTAAAAAACTTACTCTTTTTTTGAAAACGCAAATATTTTTTCAAAAGTCTCAAATATTTTTTGAAAACACGATTTTTTTGAATATTTAAACGCCTTTGGAAAAGTAGGGACATTTTTTGAAACTTTGAACAAAATTCGAAAATGTAAACTTTTCTGTAAACATATACCTCTCTGTGATAACATGAACATTTTTGTAAAAATGGGAACAATTTTGGAAACATTCAAACAAAATTTGAAAAACACAAAAAAATTGGATCCATGAACAATTTTTGAAAACAGCAACCGTTTTGAAATTCCAAACACAATTTGCAAATACGAACATTATTTCAAATTTGCGAACATTTTTGGTAAATTTGTGCATGTTTTAATATTTTTGAAAATATGAACATATTTTGAAGACTTGGAACATATTTGGAAAATTTGAACAATTTTTGTAAATTTGAAAAAATAAAACGCAAACAAAAAGTTGAAATTCTGATTTTTTAAAGAAGCAATAACGAAAAAGGAAAGAAAAAATAAACAAAAAAATGAAAGGAAACAAAAACAAAAACAAAAAAATATAAAAAACTAGAAAAAAATCCAATTCTAGGAAGGTTCTAGAACGTTCCCAAAACTGGTTAGCTTGCACTCGAGGGCCAGCCCATGTGTGTCGCTCACTTGTAGCTTCCGATGCAAAAGGTCCGGTCCACAATCTGATGCAATATGTGTCAGATAGGAATTTCGCTTTTCTCAAGCCTCAGCCCAGCCTGAAAAACAACCCGAAGCCCATCCCGGACATTGTATTTCAGTCTACACACGTGAAATGCTTGCTCTGAAAATCAGAAAATTGAAGCCTGAGCCCGACCCGAATACACTTTTGGGCCTGTAAAATGAAGCATGAGTCCGTCCTGAAAGGCAAGCTCGGCCCGGCCTGACCCGTGTTTTCTGGTTGTGTTGCCAATGATCATGTTTACTTCATCCATTCCCTACCCACCCATCCTCCTCTTCTCACGTAACACAACGCCTACCATCTCTCTGGGAGCAACCCGACCATTAAATCATCTCTTTGATCCCGTCGGATTACTGCACCGACAAGTTTCCCCATCAACATATCATCCTCCGGCGCACATCATGTCGTGATCGTAGCTCCTTCGTTCTCCTTGCCCCCTCCCACCTCATTAGTGTTTCCCTCCTTGAGATCTGCTGCCTAGGGGACCCCACCATGCCACAACCGCAATTGTAAGGGAGATGTTGTGACTACTGCACGGCGAGCTACAAGGGGCGGTGTTGCAGTGACGACACCCAACGATGCTACGATGGTGATCGCGGATTGCTGTGAGCGGCACTGCCACGAGCTGCGTATGGTGTTGCCAGGCCATGCAACGACAATTGTGAGGACGAACCGGTGGCTGCTGTGGGTGCTACCATAACTTAACATAATTAGGTCCGGCAATACAATATAAGCAAGCCAATAGAACAGTTATATATTATACAAAAGCAAATTGCACAAAAGCACTTAAGCACAAATGTTGAAATGAAGTACTTATGCATAATCCTTGCAATGCAAAGCGGGAGCTAACTGGGCAGATAAATGGTCACGGGACAACTTAGAAATCATTGCAATAATCGCTACATCGGCCCTCGCTGTCGAAGATCATCTTCTCGTCAAGGGTGTTTTTCATGAAAGAGTAATATGGTGAGCTACTATAGCTAAAAGCTGACAACTCTTCTCCTTCACCAAAGTCATCGTCCAAGGCTCCAAGCTCCAACTATACTTGTCTATTATCCTAACCATGTCATGGAAGAATGATTAATTCCCCATGTGTTCTAATAATGCTTTAAATCATTTATCGAAATACATGCTTGATACTGCTGCAGGAGGAACTTTTATGAGAGAGCCAGTCACACCGATGCAAAGAAACTTCTAGATGTGGCATGTTGAGTGATTAATATTTAGAAAGGTAAATTCAATCACCAAAGGAAAAGAATGAAGAGCTTACAGAAAACAATCGATGAGCCTATACGTATGATTAAAGACAAAGAAAAAATTCCTTCAAATACTTTCACTGATATTGAGATTAATGATGTCAACTTTATTGTTTGCAATGGTTATAATACTGGATGTAAGAATCAGAACTATACTAATCATCTAATTAAACCCATCATGTCCTAGCAATCAAATAATTATAATAGCAGAGCTAGCAACAATAATCGCCAAACTCTAGGATAGCATCAAAGCTATTATTACCGTGCAGATGGAGCAAAATAATTATAATAGCAAAGGTAGCAATGTTAAAAACCTATGCCTTTGCCGAGTGTGTGCACGGTAATTTGCAAGCACCTAAAACGTTTAACATATTTGATGTCACAAAATTTCAGATTTTTTTACTTTGTTTTCTTTTTCTTTTTTTATTTTACTGATCATGAGGGTGTAGGGACACCCGGGAGCTACCACACCTTTCTCTCAAGTTTAACTAGAGGAGAATCATGGAGCCCTCCACCCACAAATACATGGCAAAAGCAAATGCATCACACCACCAGACAGAGGCCTCCGAAATGCTTTAGCACTCATCACTTATAACTTACACAAGGAGGATAACGATCCAAGAAGTCCATGTATCTTTCCCACAAAACTACAAAATGAGTGCATGTGTTTGGAGCTACTGTATTTTCATGAACAGCCGTGTATAGATCACTTTTTTTTGAGCTGGGTGTATAGGTCACTTGGCCTTGGTGCTTTGAGACACCTTCAAGGATTCCATAGCTTTCCTGCACATTTCATGAACTGTTAGAGCTATGCTTGTTGCAAATGCAATTAACGCGGAATGTTGTGAGTACTTCTCAAAATCTCTAAAATCCTCATTCGAGGATAAAATCATAAAAGAGAACACTAGCTAACAATGAAGGGAATGCATAAAAGCTAAAACTACATGTCTAACAAGTCAGAGGCATTGAAGGTTTTTTTCAAGTAAATGTCGACGCTTCCTAAAATCCCCGAACAAATTTAATTAAAATGGTATACAAGCCTAATCCTACGTTACACAAAGTTAAACTTTCAAGGTAACCATGTGATGTCATGAGGCAAGCGCTTCATAGACAATTAGCCTCCGGTGCAAGAGTTATCACCATAAGATAGATATGCTGTAACTGAAGGAAAGATAGGGTAATACCGCAATCCGTCCTCGATTTCAGCATTCCCTGGGTCCATCTTCAATACGTTCAGAAGTGCATCGCATGCACCCTTGTAGTCCTGATGATACGGGACCAATTCAATGATTATGAAAGATTTGCAAAGCCGAAAGAAAAAGTCAAGCTGCTGTATTTTCTATCCAACCTTCAGTAACGCTAGAGCTTTGCTCTCCCTGTAGAAGGCCTTCGACCAATCAGGCCGCCTCTTTTTGCATTCATAAGCATCCAGTAAACTGAGCAAAGGCTTGCCTCCTTTGCCTATGTGAAGCCAGCAAAGGCTCCTGTTTGAGAACAACGTCGCGTCATCAGGATCAAGCTCCAGTGCCTACATCGAACATGTTAAAACAACAGTTATTAGCAGATTATGTTTGTAAATTACAACTTTGTGAACACTGAAATGGGAACTGAAAATACTCAAAGAAGAAATATGCACATTGCCACACATATATGTACATATACAAAGTTTAGTTTACCTAACTTCAGTTCTAAATGGTTGTGCAGGACATTCATGCATGGATCATGTGAAAAACCCAGAAATAACAAGTTGGGAAACCAACACCATAAAAAAATATACTTCTTCTATAACACTTAAGCGAAGAGTTCAGATGCTTTGCAAGGAAATTTCTAGTCTGCACTTTAAAACATACGTATAGTTTAAGTTGCATTTCTTACCAATTCAATCCAGTTTACTAAGTTTGAGCCAATTCCATAAACTTCTAAAGAGTCATACTGAGCATTATGACATGAGAGTGGAAAGGAGTATCTGTGTAAGTCGTTATGATTTGGGCAGCAAAAAAATTGGAGGCTGGAAAAGGATAGACACTGAGAAATATGATGCCATAATGTACCATACTGTAGGCTTCTGCTGCAGAAAGAAAATCCTTTCTTGCAACTGCCTTGCTCCCTTGTGACTTCAGTTCTGCTACTTTCTTTCTATCCACAGGCTCCTCCTGAATCATCAAGATTTAATCGAAAGTTGATTTGATGCATTGGAACGCATAATAATTCTAAAGCAACTATCTAAAACTGTGATGTAAAGATTTCAAGAAAAAAGATTGTTGATTTACATAGAAATCTTCTGCTCATCATTTCTATGATAGCAGACATATTGTTTCCACTTTCAAGTACTCATGACAATCGACTAGCAACCATGCTCAGTATTGTACTAAAGATTACTTGCTGCCCACATTATCACGAGTTGGCAATACTTCCTTTCAGTAACTACTAATATCAGCATTGCACATCCTACATCTACGCAACCTCGCTTGCCATGTCAGTCCACCCCATCTTATATCTTGTAAATACTCTTTAGGCAATTTCCACATAACTACAGGTACTCACCTCTTGTGCACAGTCGGTAAAAAAGGATTTGCCGAGAAATTTGTAACTCGGCTAATGCCATATTTTCTCCTGATTCACGCCTTTATTTTGTTCCCGAAATATTTACAAGGCCAACAATGTAAATAAATGTCAAATAATCATACACTGCTCAAGCAGCAGTGCATTAGAACTGAACCTACCTTTACTACATTTACATGACCTACCTTTACTGCACCCAAGTACTCCATGTCTAAGTAAGACACAAGAGATACCAATTTCTTTGAAACATTTCAGAGCAGCTTTCAGACAGGATATGCAACAGTGCCATTTCAACAACTTGATATTTTCTTTGGTAGCATGAATGAAATAAACTGTACGAATAGGAAATTATTTTGAGCAAAGTCATTAGCCAACTTGAGGAACCATGCTGCTGACATAATCAGCAGATTTAACATTGATTTATGCAGAGCTAGTTATTCTGCTGATGCTCCAATCACACAGGGGATCAGGTCAGTTACAGGAAATAATTTCTACCGGTATCATTCCAGTCAGGAAAAAATAAACAGAACATCCCCGTTGTAAGCTGAATCGAACTTGCTGCCTCGTTAAAAAAACTGCAAGGTTCAAAGTGCACGAGTACAGTAGCAAAGAGATAATCTTACATCATTACGAGCATGCCATTCAGCACCAAACCCCAGTAGGCAATTCAAGCACTCCGCTGATCCATTGCTTGGAGCATCAGCTAAAGCGGTTAAGATAAAATCTCCATTGGCAATACCACCAGCCTATATGGGAAAAAGTTAATCAGTCCTCAAGATGTCTCAGTCACGCATCATATTTTTATGTGCAATTTCAGAAATGAAATAGCAAGGCCAAGGCTACTTTATTTGCAAGCATGAATTGAGTACTGGGATTTTTGCTTCATTGTCATCACATTTGTGGCAGCTAAGTTGATGGTCACAGTTTCAGAAATAAAGGTTAAAAGACAGACACTGATAAGTGCACTGCAGGGCTAAACAGGACGGCATGCCATGTGGTAGTCTATGGTCACGAACCAAATCCCATGCAAAGAAAGCTAAAGTTCACTAAGCTGAAACTTTTAAATGTTGGAAGCAAAAACACCTCCAATATACGATTCCAGGGACTGGCAAAGCAAAGTTAAAGTTATCATACCTGAATCAGGAGTTTTGCACATTTCACCGAGAAGACATTTATAGCAAAATAGAGAGGTGTCATACCATTTATCATCTTGTTGTACTGGAGAGAGACATTAAGCATGTTAGTTCCTACACTTATATCTATTGATATAAGGGATACAGGAAAATTAAACTACAGATAGAATGGCGAATACATAGAGCAATATTAACATGGCAAATTTCAGTAAAAACAGAGAGAGCAGAGAGAACGGTTTCCATGGCATTGGAAAATGAATCAGAACATTGTCAACATATGGTTATGGAATATCTTGTGTTTAGTTCCTGGCCAAGTATTCACTAGTACACTTTATTCAATTCCAAATGGCACTTAAAAAGGAGGGACAATACATGATAGAGAATAATCTATTATGGAGGTTTGCAAATACACCAAAGGAAAATTGTTCCCAGAATAAATTGTTCATTGCATAAAAGTTGGAGCTTGGCAAAACCAAAAATGATAGAACTGTACAACTCTGATGGAACCGTATTTCTTTGGTGAAGAGGAAACTACACCTCAGACCAACCTTTTAGATTGCATACAATGCTATGAATGTTCAGGCAGAATTAGTATGCCATAAACTTACATCTGCATTGTGGCCAAGCAAAATCTTCATAGCACGGTCTTGCCCTTCAGTAGCAGCAATATGAAGTGGTGTCCCACAGCAAGTTACCGGGTCGGTGTAAGCTCCTCTTGCAAGTAATAGCTTTACCATTTTACAATATCCTGAATAAAGGAAAAACCAGGTAGTTATTACATAAGTGGACAGGCAATTTTAGCGACAATACATTTCTTTCCCGGAGCCTTGAGATCCCAGTTTATCCTCAGCATGTGGTACAACAGTGCAATGAAGGGGAGAACGGTCAGTAAGATAATATTTACACTTGATAAAATGGAGAGGACCAGTAACTGTTTAAATCTTTGCAAACCTTGGTATTGATATATGCAATCATACTTCTTATTCCTAATAGACAAAACTACCTTTCTCCAACACGTTCAAGAAAATGATAGAGCAAACTGGATTGTATGTCCCTAGATTTGCATGTATCGTTGGAGCAGGTCAACGAGTTGGTGCAAAAAAAAAAAAAAAAAAACTCTGTATACCCTCATGAAAAGAGAAGGATATATAACATGTATATTCAAGGAAAAAAGCTTTTGGATGAAACTGCCTTATTCTTAATTTGGATGTTTCTTTCAGCACAAGGATCATAAAGATAATTCACTTGGCAGCTCAGTATCATGTATGAATCAAGGGCAAATAGATCCTAGAAAGGAACTAGCCACACAATTTGTTACAAATAAAAGACCTCTCATTTAACATAAAAGTGATGTACACATGCATAACAGAGATATATATGGTTCGTAGACTTGGAGAGGGACCTGATCCAGCAGCAGAATGTAGAGGGGCAAATCCATTAGGGTCAACTCTGTCTGGATTGGCACCATGATCAAGAAGATACTTGAAAGTGCCCACCTTCTCACCGTACATAGCATGAACCAGAGGCGTTCTACCTGTCAATATATGACAACTAATTCATTGGAAACACGTGTTCACAGTGGCACCAAGGAGCAGAGCAAGAACCAGACGTGTGCGTTAGGATGGATTTTGTTGAGAAAGAGAAATTGAAAGAGATGGATCAACCTCCGTTGTCGACGGCGTTCACGTCCACGTGCAGCCCCTCGACCAAGTAGGCGCACATCTCCAGCTTCCCCTTGGCGGCGGCGAGGTGCAGCGCCCCGACGCCCTCCAGTGCCTCGTCGCCTCCTTCCACGGTCACCGCCTCCACCGTCTCCCTGAGGCGGCCCCTGCTCTTGTCCAGCGCCCTCGCGTGGCCTGCAACCGTCGGATCACACGAAAATCAGAGGCCATACGCGCGCAGAGAGAGAGAGAGAGAGAGAGAGAGAGAGAGAGAGAGAGAGAGCACTGTTGAAGGAGCGGAGGTCGCCGTCGTACGCCGCCTGGAGGAGCATGCTCCGCGTCGTGCCGCCGGCTGCGGTGCGGTGCGGCGGGAGGCAGGAGCAGAGTTAGGGGGCTTGTTTGTTAGGTTTTTTAACAAGGACGGGGTGATCAGGAGAGAGTTGCCGCGATGCTTACCGGGGAACATGGGAGCAGAGCGGCGAGGCGGCGGCGGCGCCATGGCGAGCGGTTGGTGGGGGGTGGGGGTGGGGGTGGGGTAGTGGAGAAGTTGGTAGGGTTTTGGGGGTGGGGAGGGGTCGCGGGGCGGGAAAGAAGGGAGGCGCACGCGCCAAGTCCGCGCGGCCGATGGGAAAGGCCTCTGGATTTGTGTGAATGGAATTTGAGAGAAAAATCTGGAAACTACAATCCCCGTAAAGGTTCTCCACAAAAAAAAAAAACTTCACTTTGGCTGGGCATTGTAGTTTGGCGACTGATAGGCGCCCGTTCGGCCGGTCGCATATGACACATCAGTTTATCTTTTTACCAACCGTGAGATCAGCCTTTTGCTTTTTTTTTTTTGCTAAAAAAATCGCATCCAGCTTTTCATCCTGGACACCCGTCATGGACGCTCCGAGGCATGCCTTGAAGCATCACCAGCCCGTCACCGGTCGTCATCCTCGCCGTCGGTCGCCTTACCGCCATGCCGCCGGCTGCAGCTTTTTTCTCACGCCCATTGAAGCTTTTTCACAAAACGGTTGAAGCTTTTTTCCTTGACGGTTCCAGCTTTCGCGGTTGCGTGGTGGCCGGTTGTCAAAATTCGTCGCCTTCGATTGAAGCTTCCAAGGATGCTGGTTGTAGCATTTTTTTTAATGTTTGCAGCTCCCTCCACGCCATTCACAGCCTCCTTTTTCTCTCTCTTTGAGTGGTTCCAGCAAAAAAGATCGATCTAGCAAAAAAAATCAGAAAATGGGGGAGTAGGATAACACAAAGGGGGTGGTAGCAAAAAATCAAACACCGTTGTAGCAAAACTTGGAGTGGTTCCAGCAAAAATAAGATGGATCCAGCAAAAAAAGCAAAAACGGGGTGGTAGCAAAATCTAAGACGGCCATAGCAAAACTCAAAGATCATGGTAACAAAAAGTTTGAGTGATTCCAGCAAAAAGATGGACCTAGTTAAGCAAAAAGAAATCAAAAGATAGACTGCCAACGGTGGTAGCAAAACACGAAATGATGGTAGCAAATTTTTGGACTGGTTGCAGCAAAAAATTCACTCAAAAAACATGGATCCTAGCAAAAATTGTGGATCCTGATTGTAGCAAATCCAGGCGCCGGTGGTAGATTTCCCGGTGCCGGTTGCAGCAAAATCGCATCACCGGTGGCCACCACCTCAAGTCTCACCTGTTGCAAAACGTCCAACCTCGTCGAGGGGGAGGACGAGGAGATGGACGGCCATGGCTTCCCCGGGTTGCATCGGCCACTGAGTACTCCTCGCATTAGCAAGGAGTGGAGTGGACGAGCAGAGCTCTGTCTCGACCAGATCTAGATGCAAGAAAGTGAGGCGGGGAGCAGAGGTGATTTCTCCTACGACCTGATTTGGATGCTCGTGCTGTTGGTAGGGGATGGGGAGCGGTGCTAGAGGTAGGGGATGAGATAGGAGCAGGATGAGTGGACGGGCAAAGGGATAAGAGCGTCGAGAGGGGTTGAGAGGGATGGGGAGCGGTGGTGGGCCAGGAGGCTGCGGTAGCGACGTGATGAGTGGGCTACATGCGTCCTTTGATCTGGTGGAATCGTACGATTCGCGCTGGACCGGCCGAGCGTTCGGCCGGCCTGCCGGTTGTAAACATTTCACTTATCTTTTTACCAACCGTCAGATCAGCCTTTTGCATCTTTTTTTTTTGCTAAAAAAATCGCATCCAGCTTTTAATCCTGGACACCCGCCATGGACGCTCCGAGGCCTGCCTTGAAGCATCACCAGCTCGCCGCCGGTCTTCGTCCTCGCCGTCGGTCGCCTTACCGCCATGCCGCCGGCTGCAGCTTTTTTCTCGCGCCCATTGAAGCTTTTTCACAAAACGGCTGAAGCTTTTTTCCTCGACGGTTCCAGCTTTCGCGGTTGCGTGGTGGTCGGTTTTCAAAATTCGTCACCTTCGATTGAAGCTTCCTAGGACACTAGTTGTAGCATTTTTTTTAATGTTTGCAGCTCCCTCCACGCCATTCACAGCCTCCTTTTTCTCTCTCTTTGAGTGGTTCCAGCAAAAAAGATCGATCCAGCAAAAAAATCAGAAAATGGGGGAGTAGCAAAACACAAAGGCGGTGGTAGCAAAAAAATCAAACACCGTTGTAGCAAAACTTGGAGTGGTTCCAGCAAAAATAAGATGGATCCAGCAAAAAAAGCAAAAACGGGGTGGTAGCAAAATCTAAGACGGCCGTAGCAAAACTCAAAGATCATGGTAACAAAAAGTTTGAGTGATTCCAGCAAAAAGATGGATCTAGTTAAGCAAAAATAAATCAAAAGACAGACTGCCAACGGTGGTAGCAAAACACAAAATGATGGTAGCAAATTTTTGGACTGGTTGCAGCAAAAAATTCACTCAAAAACATGGATCCTAGCAAAAATTGTTGATCCTGGTTGTAGCAAATCCAGGCGCCGGTGGTAGCTTTCCCGGTGCCGGTTGCAGCAAAATCGCATCACCGGTGGCCACCACCTCAAGTCTCACCTGTTGCAAAACGTTCAACCTCGTCGAGGGGGAGGACAAGGAGATGGACGGCCATGGCTTCCCCGGGTTGCATCGGCCCCTGAGTACTCCTCGCATCAGCAAGGAGTGGAGTGGACGAGCAGAGCTCTGTCTCGACCAGATCTAGATGCAAGAAAGGGAGGCGGGGAGCAGAGGTGATTTCTCCTGCGACCTGATTTGGATGCTCGTGCTGTTGGTAGGGGATGGGGAGCGGTGCTAGAGGTAGGGGATGAGATAGGAGCAGGATGAGTGGACGGGCAAAGGGATAAGAGCGTCGAGAGGGGTCGAGAGGGATGGGGAGCGGTGGTGGGCCAAGAGGCTGCGGTAGCGACGTGACGAGTGGGCTAAATGCGTCCTTTGATCTGGTGGAATCGTACGATTCGCGCTGGACCGGCCAAGCGTTCGGCCGGCCTGCCGGTTGTAAACATTTCCCTTGTAGTTTTTAGATTTTCTCCCAAATTTCATTCACACACTTAGACTCAGGCCCAATTCTTTTGGCCGATTCTCCTAGAATCTTGAGAATCGACTTCCACTCAGCTTCTCCCAGAATCTTGAACCCATATTTTTTTGAGCATCCTACCATATTTTTTGAGAATCTTACCATATTTTTTTGAGAATCCTGGTTGTTTGGATGGGATTCTCAAAAAAATATGGGTTCAAGATTCTGGGAGAAGCTGGGGCGAGCCTCGATTCTCAAGATTTTGGGAGAATCGGTCAAAAGAACCGGGCCTCAATTCCATCTGTATGCCCCAGTTTCTTGCCATGTTGGTGGTTCCACTCCGCATGATGTGAACAATCCTTTTTTTTTGTTAAAACTCCATGCCACAAAATCGTCCAATGTTATGAGCAGGCAAAGGAATAGATAAAACACGTTGGACATCTATTTGCCAAAAAGTTTGAGTTACCAACTCCTCATCCCACTGCCCCGTAAACTAGACCAATAAGGTTCTTAAACTTTGATAAGATGTTATGTCACCAAGGGTGATTATTTTCCTGTCAACTGAATTGGGCACCAAAGCATCAAACCAATTATTATTTTTCTCACCATCTCCAACTCTCCAAATGTGACCATGCTTCGATGTAATGGAAGGGGTAAATATACAGATGGAAAAAAAATTAGCATCCATGGCAAGGGAAATAACATCCGCCAGAACAGACTCCGGTCAAATCAGGACTCCTCCTGGACCAAGGTATTGTGGTGCAACTGCTTCAAGAATGATGATGGACTTTTTACGAAGGCCCTAGTATTGTCCTTGTTGAGCATATGGGAAGTCTTCCATTTGCAGTGCATGAAATCTAGGGATCCGTCCATACCTGTATACCTTGTTGATCGTCCAAGTTCCATAAGTCTTATTGTGTCTGTGGCATTTGATTATCTCAAGTACTCCGATCCAAATACCATGACCATTCCTGTAGCAAATCTGACCATTGCATTGAGGCATGGGCTTAGAGCATTGATACGTATCCGACGTATCTATAATTTTTTATTGTTTCATACCATTATCCTACTACTTCCACATACTTTTGGCAACAATTTATATGATTTTTTGGACTAACATATTAATCTAGTGCCCAGTGTCAGTTCCTGATTTTGCATGTTTTTGTATTTCGCAGAAAATCCATATCAAACAAAGTCCAAACGCGATAAAATTGTATGGATATTTTTTATGGACTATATGAGAATTTTTGGTGCAAGAACAAATGCCAGGGGGCCCATGGGCTTCACAAGCTCAAGGGGGGCCCCGCCCTTAGGGCGCACCTAGGGCACTTGTGGCTCCCTCAGAGGTCGGTTGGAACTGTCCCTCGGGTGCAAGGAAGATTATATCTGGAAAAAAAATCATGTTAACATTTCAGCACGATCGGAGTTACGGAAGTTATGGATCTCTAGATATTTAAAAAATGGTGTTCAGCTAGAAAACAGGAACGCGGAAAAGAGAAGAAAACAGAGAGAGAGAGAGAGAGAGAGAGAGAGATCCAATCTAGAGGGGCTCCCGCCCCTTGGGGCCGGGGAGGACCAGGGGAGGAAACCCTTCTCCCATCTAGGGGAAGGCTAAGGAAGAAGAAGAAGGAGGGGGCTCTCTCCCCCTCTCTCCCGGTGGTGAGCGTTGCCGGGGGAACCATCGTGACGGCGGTCTACATCAACAACTTCACTGCCGTCATCACCAACTTCTCCTCATCTATGCGGCGGTGTCACCTCTTTCTACCCGCTATAATCTCTACTTGAACATGGTGATTTATGCTACATATTATTATCCAATGATGTATTGCCATCCTATGATGTTTGAGTAGATTCATTTTGTCCTACGGGTTAATTGTGGCATTGTGTGATTGATATGAGTTGTATGTTATTATGGTGTCGTCCTATGGTGCCTGTTGTGTCGCGCAAGCGTGTGTGATTCCCTATGTAGGGTGTTGCAATATGTTCACGATTTGCTTACTGTCAGGGTTGTGTGAGCTACAGAAACACAAACTCGGGTAAGTGGGTTGTTGCGTATGGGATTAAAAAGGACTTTACACTTAAGGCTAGGTTTTGGGTTTTACCTTAAATGATTTTTAGTACTTGCGGATGCTTGCTAGAGTTCCAATCATAAGTGCATGTGATCCAAGTACGGAAAGTATGTTAGCTTAGGCGCCCTCATGCATATAATAATTATCACACGTGTCATATTCAATTACCTAGGGACAATCTTTCTCATTGTTGTACAAAAGCTCTCTACTAAAACAATTAAATTTTATTATTCTCGCAAACTAGTTTTATATCTTGTTCTAGGTAAAGCAAACATTGGTGTGCGTAGAATTATATCGGTGATCGATAGAACTTGAGAGAATATTAATCCTACCTTTAGCTTCTCATTGGGTTTGACACTCTTAGTTATCGAAAAAGGCTACAAACGATCCCCTATACTTGTGGGTTATCAAGACCTTTTTCTGGTACCATTGCGAGGGAGCAATAGCATGGGATGAATATTCTCGTGTGTGCTTGTTTTATTTATCTCTAAGTAGATTTTTTTTTGTTCTAAGTTGTTTTATATGTTTAGGTATGAATATGGAACACTAAATACCAAAAAATTAGTTGTACTTGCTACTCATGGAGATGGGAACGTACACACGACATGATTTGTTGGTGAATCCACATGGCATAGATTGTTCATGTATGTGTTTAGTAGCTCTTAGGTTAAATCCAATCGATCGATCGATCGAGAGAGAGAGAGAGATAAAGAGATCCAATCGAGAGGGGCTCCCGCCCCTCGAGGGCCAGGGAGGCCAAGGACCGGAGGAAGAAATCCTTCTCCCATCTATGGGGAAGGCTAAGGAAGAAGAACAAGGATGGGGCTGTCTCCTCCTCTCTCTCGGTGGCGCCGGAGTGCTGCCAGGGGAACCATCGTGACGGCGATCTACATCAACAACTTCGCTGAACGTCATCACCAACTCTCTACCCCCCTCTATGCGGTGGTGTAACCTCTCTCTACCCATTGTAATCTCTACTTGAACATGGAGGTTTATGCTACATATTATTATCCAATGATGTGTTCCCATCCTATGATGTTTGAGTAGATCCGTTTTGTCCTACAGGTTAATTGTAGTATGGTGTGATTGATATGTGTTGTATGTTATTATGGTGATGTCATATGGTGCCCGCCATGTCGCACAAGCGTGTGGGATTCCCGCTGTAGGGTGTTGCATTATGTTCATGATTTGCTAACTGTCAGGGTTGTGTGAGCGACAGAAACACAAACTCGGGTAAGTGGGCTGTTGCGTATGGGAATAAAGAGGAGTGTACAATTAAGGCTATGGTTGGGTTTTATCTTAATGATCTTTAATAGTTGCGGATGCTTGCTAGATTTCCAATCATAAGTATGTGATCCAAGTAAGGAAAGTATGTTAGCTTATGCCTCTCCCTCATGCATATGATAATTATCACACGTGTCATGTTCAATTACCTACGGAAAATCTTTCTAATTGCTCTACAAAAGTGTAAGTGCATCAAGTGCCCCCTTAGTGGTTTTGGAGTATTGAAGAAAAATAGGTTGAGGAACTAATGTGTTTGTAAGTATATACAGGTTACAAAGTCCTAGAAGATTTGGTTTAACACATGGAAGACGACCCCTAAAAATGGATTTTTTCAAGTGAAGATTTTGGTGATGAAATTGGTACGACCTTTGAAGAAATTGATGTGATGACTATGAAGCGTGAAGACTTTTGTTTTCGTAGTTCCTTTTTCTTCTTATTTGGGTCATAGGAAAAGCCGTACTGTTAAAGGGGGTCAAGGTGAAACATATTTCACATTTCCAAAGTGATGCTCAAACTTACCCAAACCTATACACAAAAGCCGCTTCAAGGTGAAGCCTTTGGAAATCTCTAGTACAGCTGACGCATTTGCTAGCGACAGTGACGAAGTTCATCTGGTCACTAATGAATTTCGTCACGCTGAGGTGTTAGGAGTTCGCCAGTGCGATTTACCTAAAAGTGAGGAAAATGAATGCCCTGACGAATTTGAGAGTTCAAATTCCGACTGTTGCTGTGCCGCGTGCCAGCTGTCGAGTAGATCCTTATCCTGACAACGGTCGAATCAGAGAAGGGCATTTATGACATTTCATGTCGGGTTGCCCCCTGGCTATAAATAGCCGCCCACCCCACATCCACTTGTTGGTTGGCTACTCCGAGAGAACTTGACACTTGTCATTTGAGAGCAACCCATCCTTTGGCGACTTTGAGAGAATCCTAATTAAGTGAAACCCCAGAGCCAAAGTGATTGAGCATCACTGAAGAGATTGATCTGTGTGATCCGACACCTATTACCTTTGAAGACTGTCATTCTTCCAAACGGTTAGGCGTCAAGTTCTGAGTACTCTAAGAGTCATTGTTGTGTGCCGGTGAATGAGTCTATCAAGGTTTTGGAAGTCTACCTTGAAGACTTACCACGAGTGATTGGGCGAGGTCTACGAGCCTTAGCTCAAGAAGAATACGGTGAGGACTGTGTGTCCTCTGAGTTGCGACTCAGCCGCCTCAACTAGATGTACAGTTGATGCAACAACTGGAACTGGTCTACCAAATTGCATTGTCTTCACCGAGCCAACCTGGTTTCAAATTCCTCACCCTCTTTTACATTATTCCGCTGCTGAAGAATTTGTGATCTATGCTCTGATGAATTTGAACCGAAGAATTTCATCACGCTATCATTCATTTCCTCAGTTCATTTTCTTCATGCTTGTATGACTGTATGATTGCATGTTCTTCACTGTTCTGTATCCTGATTGCATGTTCTCTGATTCTATGATGACTTAGTTTCCCTTGTGTTTCTATTTCTTCACTCCGATCTTCATCAAATTCTTCAGAGCTTGACGAATTTCTAAAAATCTCCCATTCACCCCCCCTCTGGGAGATAACCTGCGCTTTCAATTGGTACCAGAGCAAGGTACTCCCTTGTTCTGTGTGATTTTGGTTTAACCACCTGGAGTTTTAGTTATGTCGACTGCAGGTATGAAGAGAGTGTCCGCTACGTGCCCCATCTTTGATGGTCATGACTATCCCAAGTGGAAAGTCATGCTGAGGAAGCGTCTCCTATCGACAAACAGTGAACTATGGACTGTCACTGAGATTGGTCTTATCGATCTATGCAAGATGGCACATGCTGATGATATTCGCAAGTACACTCGGTTGGATTCTTTGGCGAGGGACATCATCTGCTCCAGCCTATCTAGAGATGAGTTCAGGAGGATCATGCACCTAGCCAATGCGAAGCTCATTTGGGGCAGGATCTGTGACGTCTATGAAGGGCACCGAACTCATCAGGATCCCTAGTTCCTCGAGTTCAAGGAATCCCTCAAGTCCATGATATATGATCCAGACTCATCGTCCTCAGCAACATGCCTCATGGCCAAAGGCGTCAAGGTACCCAAACATTCCTCATCTTCTTCAAGTGAAGGTGAATCTGATGAAAACTTGACTCCTAGCTACTCCAAACTTGCTAACATTGTTGCAAAGCAACAAACTGCCATGGAAAGGATCCACAAACTGCTTTATAAAAGTGATGATCTGTTGAACGATGAAATGGAACGGTCTCAAATTCTGACTGTAGATCTTGAGTGTCTTGATACGTCTCCAACGTATCTATAGTTTTTTTATTGTTCCGTGCTATTATATTATCAACCTTGTATGTTTATATGCATTATTATACTATTTTACATCATTTTTTGGGACTAACTTATTAACCTAGTGCCCAGTGCCAGTTGCTGTTTTTTTTTCTTGCTTTTGTCTTTACAGAAAATCAATACCAAACGGAGTCCAAATGGAACGAAACTTTTTAATGAATTTTCTTGGACCACAAGACACCCTGGAAGCTTTGGGAGGAGGCCAGAAGAGCCACGAGGAGACGACAAGCTCGGAGGGCGCTCCCTAGGGGGGTGCCCCCCAGGCTTGTGGGCCCCCTGTTGCTCCTCCAGCCCTAATTCTTCTTCTATAAATACTCAAATATTCCCCGTGGACCAGGGGCACACCAAAAATACTTTTCCGCCGCCGCAAGTTTCTGTCTTCATGAGATCCCACCTGGGGACATTTTTCGGTACTCTGCGGGAGGGGGATTCGACCACGGAGAGCTTCTACATCAACCTTGTTGCCCTTCCAATGATGTGTGAGTAGTTTACCATGGACCTATGGGTCCATAGCTAGTAGCTAGATGGCTTCTTCTCTTTCTTTGATCTTCAATACAATGTTCTCCTCGATGTTCTTGCAGATCAATTCGATGTAATTTTCTTTTGCGGTGCGTTTGTTGAGATCCAATGAATTGTGGATTTATTATCAGATTATCTATGAATATTATTTGAGTCTTCTCTGAACTCTTTTATGAATGATTAAGATAGCTTTGTATTTCTCTCCGATTTGTTGATTTGGTTTGGGCAACTAGATTGATTT
Organism: Thinopyrum elongatum; assembly: GCA_011799875.1. Lineage (NCBI taxonomy): Eukaryota > Viridiplantae > Streptophyta > Magnoliopsida > Poales > Poaceae > Thinopyrum > Thinopyrum elongatum. Next base: position 584,431,860 of record CM022299.1, read on the forward strand.
TTCTTGCAATGGAGAGGTGCTTTGTAGTGGGTTCAATCTTGCGGTGCTTATTCCCAGTGATAGAAAGGGACATGACACGTATTTGTATTGTTTCACTAAGGATACAAAGATGGGGTTTGTTCATATTGATTGGATCTATCCCTCTACATCATGTCATCTTGCTTAAGGCGTTACTCCGTTCTTGTTAACTTAATACACTAGATGCATGCTGGATAGCGCTCGATGCGTGGAGTAATAGTAGTAGATGCAGGCAGGAGTCGGTCAACTTGTCATGGACGTGCTGCCTATATACATGATCATTGCCTTAGATATTGTCATAACTATGCGCTTTTCTATCAATTGCTCAACAGTAATTTGTTTACCCACCGTATGCTTTCTTTCAAGAGAGAAGCCTCTCGTGAAAACTATGCCCCCCGGGTCTATCTTTTATCATATTATTTTCAGATATATAAAATCAAAAACACAAAAATACCTTGCTGAAATTTACTTTTATTTTATTTTGCACTTTTATTTATCTTTTATATCTATCACTATCAGATCTCATCCTTGAAAGTAACCGTGAAGTGATTGACAACCCCTTTATCGCGTTGGGTGCAAGTATTTGTTTGTTTGTGTAGGTGCAATCATTGGTGACTTGTGTGTTCCTCCTACTGGATTGATACCTTGGTTCTCAACTAAGGGAAATACTTATCTCTACTTTGCCGCATCACCCTTTTCTCTTCAAGGGAAAAACCAACACAAGCTCAAGAATTAGCACGTCTCCAGTCAAAATGTGATGAACTTGAAAGTCATCATGTGGATCTCTTAGCTGCACACGAGAAGTGTCCTATAATTAATCATGGATATAAGAGATCAAAGAAACTCAAGTAACTTTCATTGATAAATAGATTTGATCATAAACTCAAAGTTCATCGTATCCCAACAAACACACCGCAAAAAAAGTTACATCAAATAGATCTCCAAGAGACCATTGTATTGAGAATCAAAAGAGAGAGAGGAAGCCATCTAGCTACTAACTACGGACCCGTAGGTCTGCAATGAACTACTCACGCATCATTGGAGAGGCACCAATGAGGATGATGAACCCCTCCGTGATGGTGTCTAGATTGGATCTGGTGATTCTGGAACTTGCGGCGGCTGGAATTGTGTTTCGTCGACTCTCCTAGGGTTTTTGGATTTTTGGGGTATTTATAGAGCAAAGAGGCGGTGCGGGAGGTGGCCGAGGTGGACACAGCCCACCAGGGCGCGCCTGGGCCCCCAGGCGCGCCCAGGTGGGTTGTGCTCCCCTCGGAGCCCCCCTCTGGTACTTCTTTGGCCCAACAGGTGTCTTCTGGTCCAGAAAAAATCTCCAAAAAGTTTCGCTGCGTTTGGACTCCGTTTGATACTGATATTCTGCGAAGTAAAAAACAAGCAAAAAACAGCAACTGGCACTGGGCACTATGTCAATAGGTTAGTCCCAAAAAATGATATAAAGTTGCTATAAAATGATTGTAAAACATCCAAGATTGATAATATAACAGCATGGAACAAGCAAAAATTATAGATACATTGGAGACATATCAGGATCCCCAAGATTAATTCCTACTCGTCCTCGAGTAGGTAAATGATAAAAACAAATTTTTTGATGTGGAATGCTGCCTAACATGTTCATCACATATTATTTTCTTTTGTAGCATGGACATTTGGACTTTTAGATGATTCAAAGCAATAGTCTAGTTTTGACATGAAGATTTAAGTACTCAAGCATATCAACAAGCAACCATGTCTTTCGAAATATCAACACTAAAGAAAGTTATCCCTAGCCCATCATGCTCAATCATTGATCCATTCATGAAGCACACTCGCATATTAGCTATACCCAATGCTCAAGTATGATCATAGTGCCCCTTAGTTGGTGCTTTATAAGAGAAGATGGAGACTCAAATAAAATAAAAATTACATAAAGTAAATAGAAAGGCCCTTCGCAGAGGGAAGTAGGGATTTGTAGAGGTGCCAGAGCTCAAAGCGAAAAAAATAGAGATAAAACATTTTGGGGGGCATGCTTTTCCTGTCAACGAAAATGATCGAGTAGTTCCCAATACTTTCCATGCTAGATATATCATAGGTGGTTCCCAAACAGAAAATAAAGTTTATTCCTTTTTCCACCATACTTTCACATTCCACGGCTAGCCGTATCCACGGGTGCCGTCCATACCAACACTTTCCAAGGAATTTATTATTTGACAACATAAAGTAAATTCATTTTTTTCATTTCGGGACTGGGCATCCCTAATACCTTTGCCATACTCTCGTGCAATGACAAGTGAATAAACACTCATCTTGAGAATAACACATCTAGCATGGAAAAATATCAGCCACCCCCTACCGTTTCATGAGCGGTACAAGCGCACAAAAATGAAATTATTTTGAAAATTAGAGATGGCACATACAAATTTGCTTAGAAAGGCACGGGAATACCGCATATAGGTAGGTATGGTGGACTCATATGGCAAAACTGGGTTTAAGGATTTTGGATGCACAAGTAGTATTCCTACGTAGTACAAGTGAAGGCTAGCAAAAAGATTGAGAAGCATCCAACCAAGAAACGAAAAATCACATAAGCGAGCATTAAGCATAACTAACACCGAATAATGCACCACAAGTAGGATGTAATTTCAGTGCATAACTATTGACTTTCATGCTTGCATAGGGAATCACAAACCTTAACACCAATATTCTTACTAAAGCACAATTACTCACCAACATGACTCACATATCACTATCATCATATCTCAAAATTATTACAAATAATCAAGTTTATTTTGTCCAATGATCTTCATGAAAGTTTTTATTATATCCCTCTTGAATATCCATCACTTTGGGACTAGTTTCATATGTTGCTTTTGACAAGCTCAAACAAATTTAAGTGAAGAACATGAGCATAAAAATTTTCATCTCTCAAAATAATATAAGTGAAGCGTGAGAGGATTTCTTCAAAAATTTACTAACTCTCAAACAAATCTAAGTGAAGCATGAGAGCATTTCTTCAAAAGTATTAAAGCACACCATGCTCAAAAAGATATAAGTGCAGCACTAGAGCAATTCCATAGCTCAAAAAATTTAAGTGAAGCATAAAGAGCAACTCTAACAAATCATAGTATAATTTGGCTCTCTCAAATAGGTGTGTCCAGCAAGGATACTTGTGACAAACTAAAAAGCATAACAAGCAAAGACTCATATAATACAAGACGCTCCAAGCAAAACTCATGATATGTGACGAATAAAAATATAGCTCCAAGTAAAATACCGATGGTCGTTAGAAGAAAGAGGGGATGCCACTCGGGGCATCCCCAAGCTTAGTTGCTTGTTTCTCCTTGAATATTGCCTTGGGGTGCCATTGGGCATCCCCAAGCTAAGGCTCTTCTTACTCCTTATTCCTTCATCCATCGTGATCTCACCCAAAACTTGAAAACTTCAATCACACAAAACTCAAGAAAACCTTCGTGAGATCCGTTAGTATAAGAAAACCAATCTTTACTTTAATTACTGTAGAAAACGCATTGAAATTTTGTTATTGCATTATATCTACTGTATTCTAACTTGGCCATGGCTTATACCCCCCGATACAATCCATAGATTCATCAAAATAAGCACACAATGCAAAGAAACTGAATCTATCAAAAACAGAACAGTCTGTAAAGACTCGAATTTTACTCATAGTTCTGTAACTCCAAAAATTCTGATAATTTAGGAAAAGATAGGTAATTTGTATATCAATCTTTTGTAAAAAATTCAGAATTTTGCGTCGCTTCTGTGAATCTAGACAATTATTTTACTGGACGCAAAAGTTTCTGTTTTTCAACAAGATCAAATCAACTATCACCAAAGCTATCCCAAAGGCTTTACTTGGCACAAACACTGCTTAAAACATAAAAAACACAATCATAACAGAGGCATAATTGTGAAAACACTCAAGAACAGAAATAAAAAGGAAAAAATAAATTTTATTCATTGGGTTGCCTCCCAACAAGCGCTATCGTTTTACGCCCCTAGCTAGGCATAATGCATAGATTCAAGTATTGTCATCTTTAGTTTCCAATTCCTCAATCAAACACTTAGAATTCTTCAAAGATTTAGCATACAAATTTTCAATAACAATACTCCTAGGAACAAGTTTGAGGAATTCATTCTTGCAAGTGGGGTCTTTTATCACTTCAACAAAATCGGGGTGAATACTAATCATCTTAAGATCTTCTTTGTTATTATTAGAAGTTGCACCCTTATTTTTAGTGACTTGAGTAATCTTGCCAATTTTTACGGGAGTTTTTTCAATAGTTTTAGTGGAAGCAAAAGCCGTGCTTAGATTATTAAAAATTTCTTTCAACTTATCAATTCTAGCGGGGCTCTCCTATATTCTCTCGTTGAATGCGAATTCCTTTTCTTTTAGTACTTTAAGAGCATCTCCCGCTTTTGACCCAATTCTATTAGCAAGATTGTGCGTCCTTTTATCTAATTTTTCAATGTTTTCTTCAGTGAGCATTTTCTTTTCAATAGCATCTAGCCTTTTCATAACATGCTCTAGAGTTAAAGTTGTTTCATTAATCATAAGAGGTGGTGAACCCACTAGGTTTCCCATAGCATTAAAAGCATCTAGAGAAGGACACATCAAGAAATTCCCATCGGTAATTGTATCAAGGACGAATCTATACCAAGTAGTGATGCCCACATAAAAACAACGAAGAAGAACAACGGTAGATTGCTTACGAACAGATCTATTATGAGCATTGCAAATCCTATACCAAGCATCTTTTAGATTCTCCCCTCCCCTTTGTTTGAAATTAAGAACCTCATTCTCGCGGGTGCATGCAATAGAGGAAGAGCTATCCATAAATACAAAAAGTGGCAAACAAAATTGCACACAAAAACAGATCTGACAAGAAAATGGCGAACGAAAAAGAGGGCGAATAAAACGGCAATTTTTTTGTGAAGTGGGGGAGATGAAAACGAGAGGCAAATGGCAAATAATGTAAATTGCAAGAAGATGAGATTTGTGATTAGGAACCTGATAGATGTTGATGATGTCTCCCCGGCAACGGCGCCAGAAATCCTTTCATGATGGCTCGTGTCCGCGTCAGCCCCGAAGAGGAAGGGATGATGCATCAAAGCTACGGTAGGTATTTCCCTCAGTATGAAACCAAGGTTATCGAACCAGTAGGAGAACCAAGCAACACTATGTAAACGGTACCTGCACACAAAGAACAAATACTTACAACCCGACGCGTAAGAGGGGTTGTCAATCCCTCTCGGGTAAAAGATAGATTGGTTTGTAGTAGATTGGATAAATAGATCTTGCGATAAAACAAAATAAAATAAATAAAGAAAAAGTGCAGCAAGGTATTTTTGGATTTTTAGAATAATAGATCTGAAAACAAAAGCAAATAAAAATATATCTCAAGGCAAATATGATAAAGAATAGACCCGGGGGCCATAGATTTCACTAGTGGCTTCTCTCAAGAAAAATAGCATACGACGGGTAAACAAATTACTGTTGGGAAATTGATAGAACTTCAAATAATTATGACGATATCCAGGCAATGATCATTATATAGGCATCACGTCCAAGATTAGTAGACCGACTCCTGCCTGCATCTACTACTATTACTCCACACATCGACCGCTATCCAGCATGCATCTAGTGTATTAAGTTCATGGAGAAACGGAGTAATGCAATAAGAACGATGGCATGATGTAGACAAGATCAATTCATGTAGGAATAGACCCCATCTTGTTATCCTTAATAGCAACGATACATATGTGTCTTGCTGCCCCTTCTGTCACTGGGACAGAACACCACACGATCGAACCCATCACAAAGCACCTCTTCCCATGGCAAGAAAAATCGATCTAGTTGGCCTAACTAAACCAAAGATTCGAAGAAGAAATACGAGGCTATAAGTAATCATGCATATAAGAGATCAAAGAAACTCAAATAACTTTCATGGATAAATAGATCTGATCATAAACTCAAAGTTCATCGGATCCCAACAAACAGACCGCAAAAAGAGTTACATCAAATAGGTCTCCAAGAGACCATTGTATTGAGAATCAAAAGAGTGAGAGGAAGCCATCTAGCTACTAACTACGGACCCGTAGGTCTACAATGAACTACTCACGCATCATCGGAGAGGCACCAATGAGGATGATGAACCCCTCCGTGATGTTGTCTAGATTGGATCTGGTGGTTCTGGAACTTGCGGCGGCTGGAATTGTGTTTCGTCGACCCTCCTAGGTTTTTTGGATTTTTGGGGTATTTATATAGCAAAGAGGCGGTGCGGGAGGCGGCCGAGGTGGGCACAACCCACCAGGGCATGCCTGGGCCCCCAGGCGCGCCCAGGTGGGTTGTGCTCCCCTCGGAGCCCCCCTCTGGTACTTCTTTGGCCCAACATGTGTCTTCTGGTCTAGAAAAATTCTCCAAAAAGTTTTGCTGCATTTTGCTCCGTTTGGTACTGATATTCTGCGAAGTAAAAAACAAGCAAAAGACAGCAACTGGCACTGGGCACTATTTCAATAGGTTAGTCCCAAAAAATGATATAAAGTTGCTATAAAATGATTGTAAAACATCCAAGAATGATAATATAACAGCATGGAACAAGCAAAAATTACAGATACGTTGGAGACGTATCAGGCATGTACAAAAGCCTCAAAGGGCACCAAACTCTTTGTGATGTGCTCAGGAAGCAGATTCTGAACAGGAACCCTAGAAAAGAGGGTATTGCTTTTGAGAGAAATCTTAATGTTGATGGATCTTATTGGAAACCCAAGCAGTATCCCAAAACTACATGGGTTGATGCAAAAGGACCTCCAGTTGATCCATCCACTCTATCTGGCTATAACTGTGATACTCCACGTTCTTCTGATGAGTCATTTGACTCCAACTATAAGCTATTAAAAAATTAGAATGGTGAAGTATTTTGCTAGATTTGTCGGTACTAACTGCAGGAGTGGTCCCCCAGTGAAGAAAATCTGGGTGCTCAAATGTGTTCTTAAAAATCTTCAGGTGAATGTCATCATGACATCACCGAAGAAAAGGAACAACCCCAGGGAAAATTCTTCACCTGGACCAAAGTCATCAAATGGACGCAAGCCAAATCATGCTCGTACACACTTCTATGCAGGGAAACATACCTCGATCTGATGAATATGTGCATTATTCCTCAAATCACTATGTGCACAAAACTGCTAAGAATTTCTCTGCATATTCGTATGAGTACTACACTCCTCCTATGAAGAGAAACGCATATTCTTCAATTCCTAAGTTCTCTATCAATGCTTTGCATTATATTGCTTCTTAGCCACCCATTCAGGTGTGGGTGGTTAAGAAGAAGAACTAATCTCTTCTGCAGGGTCAGATCTTCAGACACAATGAATGTCTGATGAATTTGCTGAAGGCCTAACATAATGCTTGTTGGGATGCAAGCTAATCATGATGAAATGAATTCCTCATTTCACACATCCCTATGCTGCTAGTTATATACTTACTGATGAAATTCACTGAGGAAATTGATCATCATATTCTTCAACTGAAGTATATGAACTTGTAAGTGAGACTAATGCTTCTACAGGATGATACTCCAAAAGCTACTGAATGGGTTCTGGACAGTGGCTGCACCAATCACATGACCGGTGACAGGAATCTCCTCACCAATGCTCCCCTTGCTCCATCTCATCTGAAGCATATCACCTACGCTGACAAAGGAAAAAAAGCAAGGTATTGGGTTTAGGTAAGGTTGCTATCTCAAAGGATCGACACATGGAAAAAGTGATGCTTGTCGAATCCCTTGGATACACCTCATGTCTATCCCAATGCTTTGTGATCTTGATATGATTGTCATCTTTGGCAAATATAGATGCATTGTGCTAATGGAATCTGACAAGTCCAAAGTCTTCGAAGGCTTTAGGAGAGGTGATTTGTATATTGTAGATTTCTCTCTAGGTCCTCAACCGATCACATGTCTACTGGCAAAAGCTTCAGAATGTTGGCTATGGCATCAACGACTTGGACATGCTGGCATGAGGGATTTGAGCACACTCATCAAGAAGAAGCACATCATTGGCGTCGAGGGCGTCAAATTCGTCAAAGATCACCTTTGCGGTGCTTGTGAGGCTGGAAAGATGTCCTGATCCAAGCACTCCGCGAAGACAATCATGACCACCACTCATCCCTTTGAATTACTTCATATGGATCTATTTGGTCCTACTCATTATGCCACACTAACCAATGCGGCATCACTTTATGGATTCGTCATAGTTGATGATTATTCTCGTTACACCTGGGTGCATATCATTACCTTCAAGACTGAAGTGCAGAGTGTCTTCAGATGATTCGCCAACCGTGCTTATGGCATCAAGATCAAGCATATCAGAAGCAACAACGGCACCGAGTTCGAGAACACATGCCTTGATGACTATCTTGACTAACTTGGTATCACTCATGAGCTATCTGCTCCCTATACTCCTCAGCAGAATGGAATTGCTAAGTGCAAGAACATGATACTCATTGAAATGACCCGTACGATGCTTGATACTGCTTGTCACATCATCAATCGGGTATATCTTCACAAATTCCTCAAGAAGACTTCATATGAGCTCTTCACTGACAGAAAGCCCAATGTAAGTAATTTTAAAGTCTTCGGTGCCAAATGCTGGATTCGAGATCCACATCACAATTCCAAATTTGCACCGAAAGCACATGAGGCTTTTATGCTTGGTTACGGAAAGGACTCGCACGCCTATAGAGTCTTCAGCACCTACCACAACAAGGTTGTTGAAACTGTGGACGTGCGGTTCATTGAAACTAATGGCTCGCAAAGAGAGCACCTGCCTCTTGTGCTAGATGAAATGCCTCCTGAGGAATCTATCAAGCTTATGGGCACCGGTGAAATAGTGCCTAGTGAAGAAATAGCTGAAGAATAAGTGATCATTTCCCGTCCTGAAGAAACTACTACTCCTGAAGAAAATGACTCTGAGAAAAATGCTCAACCTCAACAAGGCCCTCGTCCAGCTCATCCATGAGTGGCGAATGAAGTGCAGATTGAGAGATCCTCGACAATATCAATGTACCTGGTCCCCTCACACGCTCAAGAGCTTCACATCTAATTAACTTTTGTGGACATTTTGCATTTGTCTCTGTCACAGAGCCAACCAAAGTTGATGAAGCATTTCTAGAGCCTGAGTGGATTCAAGCCATGCAAGAAGAATTGCAACAATTCAAGCTCAACAATGTGTGGGAGCTTGTGAATCAACCTGATCCATGCAAGCACAATATCATCGGCAATAAGTGGATCTACCGCAACAAGCAAGACAAAAATGGCCAAGTGGTAAGAAATAAGGCCTGTCTTGTAGCACAAGGCTACACACGGGTTGAGGGTATTGATTTCGGTGAAAATTTTGCACCTGTTGCTAGGCTTGAAGCGATTCGTATATTACTTGCATATGCTAACCATCACAATATTCTCTTATATCAAATTGCTGTGAAAAGTGCATTCCTTAATGGTAAGCTTGAGGAAGAAGTATATGTTGCTCAACCACCAGGTTTTGAGGATCCAAAGCATCCAGACAAAGTCTTCAGACTGAACAAGGCTCTCTATGGCCTCAAGCAAGCCCCATGGGCTTGGTATGATACTCTGAAGGAATTCCTAAATAAAAAGGGTTTCAAGCCCGGTTCACTTGACCCTACTCTTTTCACTAAGTCATATGATGGTGAACTGTTCGTATGCCAAATATATGTTGATGATATTACCTTTGGTTGCACTAACAAGCGTTTCAGTGACAAATTTGCATATATGATGTGTGAAGAATATCAAATGTCTATGATGGGAGAATTGAAATTCTTTCGTGGTCTTCAAATTCATCAACAACCCAATGGCATCTTCATTTCTCAAGAGAAATACCTCAAAGATTGCTTGAAGAAATTCGGCATGCAAGACTGCAAAGGCCTCAAAATTCCAATGCCTACTAATGGTCCACTCAGCACTGACGAAAATGATAAAGATTTCGATCAGAAGGTATATCACTCCATCATTGGTTCGCTTCTTTACCTATGTGCATCTAGGACTGATATTATGCTTAGCATTGCCGGATTTCAAGCGACACCGAAGGAATCATACCACCAGGTTGTGAAACGAATTTTTTGATATTTAGCTCACACACCAACGCTTGGATTATGGTATCCCAGGGGCTCATCTTTTGATCTAGCTAGATTTTCTGATTCTAATTATGCTGGAGATCGTGTGGATCGCAAGTCTACATCAGGCACATGCCATGTCCTCGGACAATCTCTTGTTTGTTGGTCCGCAAAGAAGCAGACTAGCGTGGCTCTATCCACAACTGAGGCTGAATACATTGCCGCTGGTGCCTACTGCTCACAGTTGCTATGGATGAAGCAAACCCTCAAGGACTATGGCGTCAACTTGAAGAAAGTCACTCTCTTCTGCGACAATGAGAGTGCTATCAAGATCGCCCACAACCTAGTGCAACATTCCAAGACAAAGCATATTCAGATTCGTCACCATTTTCTTCGTGATCATGTGGTGAAGGGAAACGTCGTCATCGACCACGTGAAGACTGAAGACCAGCTTGCTGATATCTTCACTAAGCCCTTGGATGAAAAGAGATTCTGCAAGTTGCGGTGTGAGCTAAACATCCTAAAATCTTTGAATGTCCTCTGAAGTGGACACACATCCTAAGGCTTATGCATTCTTGATGACTTTGATGCACAACACACGAAGTAACGTTTTTCTTCAATCAATGAAGACTAACCCTCTAAGTGTGAAGAAATTAATGAAGAACTTGACACTCAAAACCCTACAATAATTGTACACGGTGTCTGTAGTCATCACAGTTCTTATACGGTGGGTAATGCCACCACCTCTCTATGACATTCTTCAAATTTGAGCTTTTCATCATTTCAAATTTCGTCAAACTTTTCAAATTCGTCATTTGAGGTTATTCTTCAATTTGATTTCTTCATCTATGTGGATGTGATCGGACCCGCTCCCCTCTATGCTAAGCTCAACCCACTCTATTCACAAATTCTTCATATGTGTTCTACTTGACATTGTTCAAAGTCTTCACTATGTCCTTGACGGCTGAAGAAATTGTGAATACATTTTAAAATTCTTAAAAAGATTTATTTCTGGCGGTTGCCGCTATAACTTCATCCCGCGCTTTTCACTTAAGACAGATAAAGATGAAAATGCATGTTGACATGTGTCACCGAGATGCGAATGGTCAGGGGCTTATCCATCCAAAAAGTTCGGACCACTCGGTTTTCACTGCAGCTATAAATAGCCTTGACCCTATCAGCGTTATTTCGGACCACTCGGTTTTCACTGCAGCTATAAATAGCCTTGACCCTATCAGCATTATTTCACTTCCCCTCCCAGCTCCCTTCGCTCTCAGTCCTCAAACCCTAGCGGCACTGCTAGATCTCATCGCCGCCAGAGAAGAAGAGCTTCACTTCCTCGACTTCTTCATCGACATACTCACGCCGGACGCGTATTTCTTCACCTCCGCCGCCGCCGTAGACGTCTTTCGTCGCCGAGTTAGGGCACAGAAGATCTGAGCTACCGATTTCCATCGCCTCATCGTCCAATTCATCGAGTTCATCTCTGGGGTAATTAAATGCTTATTTACTACCCCACTTTCATCTTCATTATACTAAAAAATCTTCAAGTGTTGTTTTTACCACCTTTTCAATTCTTCTGCACTTCCTTTTGGCCAGTCTTGTGTATTTCATCATAGTTATACTTAACAACTAGATTCCTTAATTGTGCAATTGCTTCAATCTGTACAACTTTGCACTACTAGGGAAAAGCCTAGCAGTAGCGTGGGTTTTTGGCCTATGAGTAGCGCGGGGAGCCGCGCTACTGATACGGCGCTACAGCTAACGGTTAGCAGTAGCGCGGGCTTACACACGCTACTGCTATACGTACTTAGTAGTAGCGCGTTTTGCAGAAAGCACTACTGGTAAGTACTAGCAGCGCGCCTTTGTGCCCGCGCTACTACTATTATTGCGTATTCTATTTATTTTTCATTTTATGTCGTATTCATACACCATTATACAAGTTTTCATACAGTAGCAATTTAGAGATTGTTTTTACATCATAATGAGTTATTACATCACTGGGTGAAAGAACCGTGGATTAGTTTCAAGTGGATGGATCACTTGAAACTAATCCACGGTTCTTTCACCCAATGATATAATAAATCATCATCATCATCATATCATTAAAAACTTATCATCATAATACATCATTGTCATATAACAACTCCTCATGATCATCATTACCATATAACAACTCCTCATTATCATATAACAACTCCTCATTGTCATATAACAACTCCTCATGATCATCATCATCAACTCTAGCTAACACATTGTAGCACATAATAACACATTGTACCTAGGACCTACTCCTCTTTTATAGGACCTACTACCTTCTCTTAGGTAAAATAGCATAAAACAAGATAGGCCCCGACTCTCCATTATGGAGAATGGAGATTATCCTGTCTCCAATTCTTGCGCTTCACACAATGTTGCTTCCAAGTAGCTCCCTACGAGTGACCATACATTTTTTCCAATCTTTGATTGTCATGTCTTCGATTTTAGAAATCCGATATGAACAGCAGTGATGCGTAGGATGACCTGGCCGTAAGCTCATAACATCAACGCGACCTTTCGGAAACATCAGATGAGGCACACAATCCTTCAGGATTTTCTGTTGAAAAACATAGTAATAACTTCGTAGTTAGCAATGTAGTTTAGTTTTAGAAGAATTTTTGCAAAAGATGCTCGGATGTCGTAATAGTAAAAAATCTTACCATGACATCTCCATGGATGTTACCATAGTTCAACACGTGCACTAGTGGCACGTATTGACCATAATGTGCAGGAGTTTGATAATAGATATTGTAATTCTCAAGATCATTAATAAATGAGATCAGATGATCTTTCTCCCGATAAGTTAATTCTGCGCCATCGGTGTAGTAGGTTCTGTCTACCATCTTCTGCACATTCTTTGAAGAGTGAAAATAAGCTATCAATGAAAATAAGCTGTCAACTATTTTGAAATAAACAATATAAATTACTTAATAACTATGTTTGAGAAACTCACATAGCGGTAGAATTGGAAGCATATTAACAAGGACCCAAATGTCCATATTATCTTCGTCAGGATCACCAAGATCCAAGGTGACAAGCATACCCTCATGAAAATCATACATCTTGCAAAGTGCTTCCCAATTCGGGCAACCAAAATGGGATACGCTCTCAGAATTGTAAAGATTTACAGCAAAATCTATACCATGATGGGTCCTTAGGTGAACTATCTTTGTTTCCATACTTTCATGATCTTCAAAATTCATCCTATCCAAGACATAGCGTCTTGCATGGCATGGGATAAGCTAGTCGAATTGTAAAAGACGAAAATTACACGTTGAAGAAGCAGAAGTCGTGCTTCATTACGAAAAAACACTTGTCGTCGTTGCCTACCGTTTCAACATCGAAGGTCTCCTGGAGTTTAATACTGAAGCACCGACCTTGTACCAGGTGAGGCCTGTCGCACATACCCCGGTCATCGCCGCACCAGTCGCACTCCGGGAGCCTATCATCGTCGGACGACATTTCCTATGTTCATAATTCAAAGATTAAACTTCTAAAATTAAATATATGTACTACAAAAACTAAATTAGATCATTATTATTCATCACGGGTTGACTATCGGTCTGTCGAGTATTTTCTTGAAAACTCTCAGCTCAAGTGGTGTATATATTCGACCGTCGGTGATGGTAGCTCCTCCCTTCGTTCCCGAGTGCATTACACCAATTTGTCTATCACACGGGAACGAAGGAGAAGCTACCCCCACGACAACAGTCGGGATTCTTCTTCTCTCATATATGGTGGAGACTCTCCCTCACTGATTTTTTGACTGTCATGTATGGAGCCCCGACAGACTTAAAGTCAACTCGAAATGTCGTTTAATTCTCTTTCTAGCAAATCCGGGGCACTCGATATTTCCTACATATTCTAGCACAAGTCATGCTTAAATTCACGGAAAAATCCGGCATGAACTTTGCTAAAATAGGACATATCGAGCACCTGAAATTTGCTGGAAAGGAAATGAATCAACACTCCAGCAAAACATAGGCCACTCGGATTTTCCCTGCGATACAAAGATGTCCATACACATAAAACGATGCTTAAACTGGTGCTCATTGCATTTCAATGGTTCAATATTGACAAAAACATTTCAATATATCTTATAACCCGAACATTTCATTTTGTGAAGAAGCATAACTAAATACCCTAGTTCTACTCTATTCAACACCGAGGAGTATAGAAGGAGGAGGTGGACTTTTAGCTCACCGAATCGGGTGTAGAGAAAGTAGAGGTAGCTCGGATGACGATCACTCCAAGGAGACACGACTCTACAAAGCCTGCATATTCCACCGAGTAAAATTTTAAATCATCAAATCTCATATAGAATTCTTTGATGATAAAGTGATAATGACATAAATTCAACTAGTTCTATTAATTCAACTAGTTCAACTAAGCACTTACTAAAAATAAACTAGTTCTATTAATTTTCTTACTAAAAATAAACTAGTTCTATAGTAAAATTTTAATTAGATCATCAAATCTCATATACCTAAATTTTCTTACTAAAAATAAACTAGTTCTATTAATTCAACTAGTTCAACTAAGCACTTACTATAAATAAAAATAATTAATTTTCTTACTAAAAAACAGTAAAAAGACTACATTATACAAGAACAGTAAAAAACAGTTTAGGGTTTAGGAGAGATGGAGGGAGAAGGGAGGAGGGAGGAGGAGGAGGGAGGAGGAGGGAGGAGGAGGAGGAGGGGGAGGAGGGCGGTGGGAGGAGGGAGGAGGGGGGGGGGTGGGAGGAGGGAGGAGAGAGGGAGGAGGGGGAGGAGGGCTGCCGGCGGAGGGCTTGGCCAGAGGAGGAGGGAGAGGGAGGAGGGGGTGACCGGAGGAGGAGGGAGGGGCGCGATAGGGAGGAGGGAGGAGGAGGAGGGAGGAGAGAGGAGGAGGAGGGATGGAGGGACTACCTCAGTGGAGGAGGAGTAGGAGCGTCGGCGGCGGCGGGCGACGACGGTGGTCGGGGAACGGCGGCGGCAGATGACTGGGGGTGCTGGGGAGCGGGAGTGAGAGTGGAGAGGGAGAGTGGGGGCGGCCGGTTTGGGAAGATAGTATTGAACTTAGCAGTAGCGCGGGTTGGCGAAAAGCGCTGCTGCTAAGTTCAATAGCAGTAGCGCGTTTACAAAACCGACGCTACTACTATACCTAGTCTGGCGGCAACGTCGTGGAAATTGTAGTAGTAGCGCGGTGTTTTGCTAACGCGCTACTGCTACGTGGGTAGCAGTAGCGCGGTTTGTTTCCACTCGCTACTGCTAAGTAGCAGTAGCGCCTTATTTTAAACTGCGCTGCTGGTAAGATTCTGTGTATAAGGTTTTTCCTAGTAGTGTTGGAACCTAAGTCAAGAACACTTGATGAAATTCTTCAAGATGATAAGAGTCAATTTCCTCAACTGGTTTATTTTTGAAAATATCTGAGAACGCATGTGACTCTTCCCAATTTCCTCGCAACTATACTCTGTTCACAGGTACAATGTCTGCCAACGAATATCTAGGTTCTCATCAAATTAATTCATTTACAGCAAAGCTTTAGGAAAACCTTCAAACTTCATTAGAGTCCTCACAAGTTCAAAAACCTCAGTTGAAGAAAATGGCTGAAGGAAAAAGGCCACAGAAAGGTGGCAAGAGGAAAGAGGAGCGCACCGCCTTTGAGATCCCTGAGGATATTTACTCAGGATACAGTACACCAGATGAAGCAACTCATGGCCCTGAAACTAAAGAGCGGTGAGGGAGTCCTCGACTAGGGGTCCTCAGGATGCCGGCCTATCTCTCATGGGCCGGACAGCTGGGCCACACTATAGTTGCTGGTGGACCGAACTGCGGGCGGCATTGTATTCGGATGGGAGACTGTTTGTGCCTTGGCCTACACTCCAAGTCACGATAGAAGATTCGACATGTTTGTTCCCTTGTTGTAACCGACTATATGTAACCCTAGTACCCCTGGTGTCTATATAAACCAGGGGACTTAGTCCGTAGAGGCTAAAGAACAATCACCATCCTACTAGTTTAGGGTTTAGTTCATCTGATCTCGTGGTAGATCAGCTCTGTAATCCCCATATACACAAGCAATATAATCAAGCAGGACGTAGGGTATTACCTCCTAGAGAGGGCCCAAACCTGGGTAAATATCGTGTCCCACGTCCCTTGTTCCCCATCGATCCAAGATCCACAGTTCGGGACCCCCTACCCGAGATTCGCCGGTTTTGACACTGACATTGGTACTTTCATTGAGAGTCCCGCCGTCAGATCGCTAGAAGGATCGATGGCCACATACGCCGGGGACATCTTAGCCCCTGGCTGGGCTCTAGCACCCGGAAGTATTAAACTGCATACCAATTCGTCCGGCCATCCTGGCCAGGATGGAAGCTTCACCCCCGGTCAAAAGATCAGGTTCGGGAGCCTAGAGTTCATCGCCGACTCCCGGGGAGATCTTACTCCAGTAAAGTCGCCGATCCCGATGTTTTGACTTCGGAGACGGGAACCGATGACATGCGGAGCCTAGCCCTAAATCCAGACCCTGTTAGAATAGTCGGGATGGTGCCGGCCAAACAGCACCCAGATCCATCCTCAAATAGCCCCGGAGTGGCCATGCGGCGGGACAGCCTCGAACACCCGGGTAGTGTGGACCCAGCGGGCCTTTCATCGATAAACAATCTGCTTACGGCGAATCTTCGGTCTATGACCAGATCGCGCTCAAACCCGACAACAGGGAAATTTACATCCCGCTCATCACTCATCCTCATTGCCACTATTGAAGAATCGGCCGAGGGTTCGCAATCACCCAAGCTGAAAACAAGCTGTGTCCGGATCAGTGATTAGGCTTCGAGCCCGGAGCCTGGCGATCGTCCCGAAGAGAGTCCGGGGCCGAATTCCGGCCTAAAACGCAACTTCGAGTCCCCGTCACCGCCCGCTAACAGTGCGGACGCTGGATTCCACATACCCATGCTTCGGGGATCGTGGACACCGCGGCTGGAGTTCCAGACACCCAACCTGGGGCAATACAAAGTTTTCTCCCACCCACCCCCCATGCCGAGTACTCCCCAGATAACTCGGGACCTCCGGACATATGGGATCTGATGTACGTAAAACAACAGCCTAGAGAGACAGTCCACCATTACTGGGCTAGATTCCTTTTGGTAAAGGACAGGATCACAACTCATTGTGACCAAGACATAATTGCGACCTTTCGGTCTAACTGCTGAGACGAAGGGATTTTGAACGCCCTCGCCCATCGCCATGTGTGAAGCTTCACTGAATTATCAGACCTGGTACGCAAATACTGCTCCATGGAGAGTGCCTGGCAAGAACAACTAATACCCGTGGAGTCAAACCATGCCAAACACTCAAGTAAAACTTGGGAAGAGCACGCTTACACACGACAGTCGCCCGAACATGAACCCACCGAGAAGAGGAATAGATCCCTCGCCGTACCAAGAACGGTCCTTGATGAGCTACTGAATAAACCATGCCCCATACACTCGGCCCTGCTAAATACAAATCCATCTCACACGCTTCAAGCTTGTTGGGTTGTCCGACAGGTTGCCAAGAGCGGCGAAGCCATACTCCACCTTCAATCCCCCAGTAGAGGATCATAAACACCTTCGTTTAGTGACAATAATGTCCTAACTATCTATGAAACTTTCTCCTCGAACAATCAGAGGAAAAGAGCCCTTCAAGAACTCAGCCAAGTCCACCAGGTTACAGCAGCGAGCTCCTGGACGGACACCCCAATCACCTTCGATGAGGAGGATGAACCAAGGGCCCGCCCCATCCGAGCACCAGCCGCACTAGTCCTCGACCCCATTATGGGCAACTTCAGATTAACCAAGGTGCTTATGGAAGGAGGTAGTGGCCTAAACCTCATTATGAGGATACCCTCGACAAAATGCAATTTGACAGATCTCGAGTCGAGCAAAGCTACACTACATTCCGGGGAATTATTCCTGGCAAAAAGCGCGTTGTTCCGGATGAGTCACCCTGGACGTAGTGTTCGGCACTCCGGAGAACTATAGGACCGAGGAGCTACTTTTCCACATTGTGCCCTTCCATAGCGGATACCACGCCCTATTGGGCCGTGACGCATTCTCAAGGTTCCAAGTTGTACCTCACTATGAGTACATGAAACTCAAAATTCCAGGGCCCAATGGTGTGATCACAATAGCCAGTGACCCGGACAAAGCCCTCCGAGCAAAAAACAAAACATCATCTCTTGCCCTCGAGGCACTATCCGAGGCTCTTGCAGCCGAGGAGTTAACCACACTTCGTACAATAGTGAACAAGGATGATGTC
Organism: Thinopyrum elongatum; assembly: GCA_011799875.1. Taxonomy (NCBI): domain Eukaryota; kingdom Viridiplantae; phylum Streptophyta; class Magnoliopsida; order Poales; family Poaceae; genus Thinopyrum; species Thinopyrum elongatum. The sequence goes on from CM022299.1 coordinate 584,450,346, forward strand.
ACCCTCAGTAAAAGACCCAAGTCTACATCCTTCAAACCAGCTAACGAAACCATCCAATTCCAAGTGCATCCGACGGACCCCAATAAAACAGCGACCATCGGAGCCCAGCTGGATCCGGAGGTCGACGAGGCACTGTGCGCATTCCTGCGTGAGAATTGGGACATATTCGCCTGGCACCCTTCGGACATGCCAGGTATCCCATGCAGGCTGGCAGAACATAGTCTGAACATAATTAAGGTTTTCAAGCCAGTTAAGCAGACGCTGCACCGATTTTTCGAACCCAAGCGTCAAGCCATGGGGGAAGAATTAGCCAAACTACTCGAAGTTGGATTCATTATAGAAATCAAACACCCCGAGTGGCTCGCGAATCTGGTCATGGTACCTAAAAAGGACAAATCCTGTCGGCTGTGTGTTGACTTCAAGGACCTCAACAAGGCTTGCCCCAAGGATCCCTTTCCTTTACCCCGTATAGACCAGATCATCGATGCCACTGTCGGACACAACTCATTATGCTTCTTTGACGCCTACTTGGGGTATCACCAAATCAAGATGAAGGAGTCCAACCAACCAGCAACCGTGTTTATTACACCCCACGGACCATTCCGCTTCAACACAATGCCCTTCGGGTTGAAAAGCGCCGGTGCAACATATCAGCGCATGATTCAAACATGCCTGGAAACCCAAATTGGTAAAACAGTCGAAGCATATGTGGATGATGTGGTCATTAAGACCAAATATGTCAGACAGTTGGTCGATGACCTCGGTTAGACCTTTGAAAACTTGAGAACATATGATATACGGCTTAACCCGGATAAATGTGTTTTCGGAGTTCCCGCCGGAAAACTGCTCGGATTCATTGTCTCCCATAGAGGGATAGAAGCCAATCCGGCTAAAATCCGAGCTCTGTCCCAGCTTGCAATACCCACAGAGCTCAAACACGTCCAGAAGCTGGCCGGTTGCATTGCTACCTTGAGTCGTTTCATCTCTCGTCTCGGTGAAAAGGCCATGTCGCTCTATAAATTACTCAAAAAGACCAAAAATTTCGAATGGACCGACGAGGCAACCGCCGCTCTGGAGGAGATAAAAACCCTACTAGCAGGCAATCCTATTTTGACAGCATCTGGCATGGTCGTGAGCGCTGTCCTCGTGGTAGAACGGGAGGCAGAAGGACAAAAGTTCAAGGTGCAGAAGCCTGTCTATTACGTATCAGAAGTGCTCACCCTGTGTAAATCCCGATATCCGCACTATCAGAAGATCACCTAGATAGTTTTTATGGCATCCCGCAAGCTCCAACACTACTTTCAAGAGTGTTCGGTCACAGTGGCATCCGACGTGCCCTTAAATGACATTATCAATAATAGGGATGCCACGGGTCGCATCGCCAAATGGGCCATAGAGCTCCTGCCCTTTGAAATTGTGTACAAACCACGCCGAGCTATTATGTCTTAGGTACTAGCCGATTTTCTGGTCGAATGGACGAAAGCTGAGCTTCCCCGGGAATAGAGTACGTACTCACACTGGACAATATATTTTGACGGTTCCAAAATGTTGGCCGAACTGGGGGCTGGCGTAATCCTTACGTCCCCCACTGGCAACACTATTCGGTACATACTGCAGATCATGTACACAGACTCAAACAACGTAGCCAAATATGAAGCCCTGTTGCATGGTCTTCGGATGGCAACGTCAATGGGTGTTCAGCGGCTCGAGGTGCGGGGAGATTCCAACCTCGCCATCTCCCGGGTCAGTGGCGAGTTCGACGCGAAAGACCCAAAAATGGCGGCATACCGAAATGCCATCTTAAGAATATTAGCCCGGTTTGAAGGGTTAGAATTCCACCATGTCTCTAGAGACAGTAACCAAGTTGCGGATATCCTCGCCCGTATGGGCGCTAAATGCGACCCTGTCCCGAAAAACACCTTTCTAGAGCGGCTTTTTAAGCCATCCGTGGTGTGGCAGGATGGGGACCAGGACGCAGCAACCAATGGGCCCGAGCAAATCATTCCTCCGGCCATTGAGCCAGACGACGACATCATCGGTTGCTCGACAGTTGAAGAAACCGCTTCGGCTCATGAGGTCATGGCCATAATCGCACCATGACTGAGCCCTTCCTTGTCTACCTTTTACGGCAGAAGCTCCCCGACGATCAGATCGAAGCACGGCGCATAGTCTAGCGCTCTAAAGTCTACAAGGTCCACGAGGGCGAGCTATATAAGAAAAGCACTACCGGAGTCCTCTAGTGGTGCATATCGGAAGCAGAGGGGCAGCAACTTTTGGCCGAGATACATGCTGGCATGGGCGGCCACCACGCGGCAGCTCGGGCCCTGGTAAGCAAGGACTTCCGAGCAGGGTTTTTCTGGCCCACCGCCCGCGCAGACGCCCGTACTTTAGTCCAAGATTGTGTTGGATGCCAGCTTTTTGCAAATCAAAGCCATATGACCCCCATGACTCTTCAGAATATACCAATTACCTGGCCCTTTGTGGTCTGGGGGCTGGACATGGTTGGACCGCTTAAAGGGGGAACCAAGAAAAAGAAATACTTACTGGTCATGGTCAAAAAATTCACTAAATGGATTAAAGCAAAGCCAGTAACCTCAGCATAGTCCGGACCAGTTATCGACTTTATATCCGGCAAGGTACACTGTTACGGTGTCCCTCACAGTATCATAACGGATAATGGATCCAATTTCACGGCCCAGGAAGTCAAGGACTGGTGCGCTACCATGGGCATCAAGCCCGACTATGCTTCGGTGTACCACCCGCAGACCAACAGACAAGTTGAACGGGCCAATGGACTAATCATAAGTGGCATAAAGCCTCGCTTGGTCCATTCGTTGAAACAATCTGATTGTCACTGGGTGGAGGAGCTTGACTCTGTACTATGGGGAATGAGCACTACCCCCAACCGATCAACGAGATACACACCTTTCTTCATGGTGTACGGCGCAGAAGCAGTCCTCCCTTGTGACATCATTCACGATGCACCTCGAGTACGCATGTATTAGGAAAAGGAAGCTGAGTTGGATCGACTGGATAACCTGGACGCCTTGGAAGAAGAGCGGGATATAGCTCGGGCTCACTCTACATTTTACCAGCAGCAGGCTCGATGCTACCAGAGCAGGGAAGTTCGGGCGAAGACTTACAACGTTGGAGAACTCGTCCTTCGCCTCCCTGAGAAGCAAAAGAACAAGCTCTCACCTAAATGGGAGGGTTCTTTCATAATTGATGAAGTGCTAGCAGGATGAGCATATCGTATTCGCAACCCAGCCGACGACTGCCTCGAACCAGACCCCTGGAATGCAGCTTGGCTTCGACGCTTCTACGGCTAGCACGGCCACGTTAGTTCCACTATCCTTTTCTTTACTGTAAATTTTTCTTTCTGGGGAGTTAGTACCTCTCGGGCCCTGTCCGAATAAACCGAACTATGCTTTGGCCCTTTTTATTGCACATTTTCAAATGTACTACCAAGATTTACCTGGGGGCTCCTTTAAAGCAGCCAATCCATATATTTCTCGAGCACGTAATCATCTCTGTCGTGTTTGCACTATTCCGAATAATTTTTCAGCCATCATATGCACCAATTTGACTTAAGTTTTTGCCAAGCTGGGTTGCCTGGCTCCTGTGCTTACACCCTATGTTCGCGATTGTTCGACTAGGGGGTAAAGGGAGCACCTCTGCGATTGTTACGACTGGGTCAACTACGTACGTACCCCAGACGGGTGAAGCCGAAAGCTAGCATTCTTAAGAACACAATGGGTCAGCGATGAGGGAGACTACAATAATCTTGGTGTTCGTCACCAATACTTGGGGATTCGGCCCCCACATCAATTCTTATTCGCATACTTTGGTTATCCGAATACAACGTCTCCACTTAGCATGACGAACCTGAAGAAAGGAACCCATGGAGGAACTATTTTCTTCAGAAGATGTTTCTTACCTTAAAAAGTAATATAACATAACTCTCCGTACGCGTTTTTGTCTGTTCGTACCAAAAGGCCGGATGGCCTGGTTACCGGAAGTGATTTCCTGCTTACCTCAGGACACATAGTACGGAACACTCCCCGATCATTGGTCGGGGAGGCAGAAGCCGATGGCCGGTTAAGACAACTTTTTACAGTATAGATCGAGACTGTTTGATGTAAAGTACATAGATACATAGAATCAAACACATCACTCTTTGTCCACATCGTCTATTAAGCTATCTAGAGCACAATCCTGTTGGGAGAATCGAGCTGCAGGCATCACTTCGGCATTGACCAAATGAAGAGGTATTTCCTACCCATCCGATCCTACGGGTCCAACACGAGCCATCTGCTCTGGCTCGAGTTTCATGAACCGGGTCTTTACCATGGCCCAGGCTTCTCGCGCCCCCTCCCGACAGGCTGATCTCTTCCATAACTCAAAGCGTCGTCGAGCTCCCTTAAAACGATTCGCCAGTTCGTCCATATCGTCCGACGCCACTTCGGTTGGCCACAATGCCTTGACCATGTTTTTCATAGCTTTTCGAGCTTTCTCATGAACCACAGACAGTTCCTTTAACAGATTCCTGCCAAAGGAATTGACCTCTTCTTTGGGCCGGCCAGTCAGGAGACCTAGCATCAAAGCATGTCATATCTTTTACATTCAAGCATTGCGCAAGTCTCTGTACATCCAATGCTTAAATAAACACTTACTGAACATGCCGCTTTTCAATCTCTGGTTTTCTCCGAGAGCCTGCGCCAATTGAGTTTTTAGACTCTCCAGTTCTTTGGCCTGCTGCTGGTTCTCCGCCTTCAGTTTTTTGGTCTCCTCATGGCTTCATTTTAGAACCCGAAGACTGTCTTCATGATGTGACTCTGCGTACCGTTGAGTTTCCTTGGCGGCATCCAGATCCTTTCGTAGTTGGCCTATGGATTCAGCTACTATAAGGTGTTAAACAGGGCACATTGGCATAATTAATGCGCGCTCAAAAGCTTTCTCTTACCATGGGCCTCGCCGGTGAATTTCTTCACAGCCTCTAATTCGGCTTTCGTATCAGCCAACTGTGTTCGGCTCAACTCAAGGTCCTCGGACAATTTTTTGTTCTGGTCCTTTGCAACCTGCAGCAAACAACAAATATTTCGCAGACCCTTAACTCGGCTGTCCCGCCCGAATCAAGGCTCGGCGGCTACTGGGTTAGCATTTCTATTCGGTTGTCCGAACCCATCTTTTACCTACATATCGGTCGATAGAAGGTTGGCAATCCCCTCAAGGCCTGTTCGGGCCGCTCCGAGGTATGCGTAGACCAAATTGAAAGCATTAAATTCTTGGTCAGAAAAGGCGGCATGGCGTAGGGATTCCTTCCGTCGCCGACGATTCATCACACTTTCAACTTCAGAATTGGTGACCAAGATATCCTCGGGATCTTCTAAAGGCTGGTCTGCTATGGAATCCCCCGCATTGACCTTTGCTTGCGCTGAGGATCTTCGACCACGCCCTGACACCCCCTCGATGTCTTCAGACGGTTGGGGTGGTACCTTTTTCCTGCAGATCCATATTGAATGTCAATGGAGCTCGCAGCAATGAGGCCAATAATGAAACTGATGGCAATTTTAAATCACACTACCTTTTTTCCAAAGACGTGACCGACGTAGCTCCCGTGCCTACTTTTCGTTTGAAAGCTCCTTTGTTGGCCGGAATCGGCGTCGCCCCCGTCGATGTTCGGCGCATGGTACGGTGAACCTTGGGAGTAGAAGTTAGCATACCCGGAGCAGCGCGAGGCAAACACCCAGTTTGAGAGGAGGCCTTCTTGCTACTTACGACGGAGGAGGGAAGTAGCCCAGGGTGATCGGCTATAATGACCACCTTGGAACCGTCAAAGCTTTCCTGGAAGAAAACCCCGTCCTCAAAATCGACAGACACCTCTGGGTCCTCGTGAAACCCCGGATCGTTGTCACGGGAATGATCCTCTGGTTGAGGGGAAGGGCAGCTGATGCCTTCAACCTGGCGTCTCCAACTCTATTCGGAAAAACGATTGAGCTGGTCAGTATACGGATGTAATATCCGAACTATGTACACCATTTCGAACTTACCCATTCGATGGGGTTGTAGCCCGAGTAGCCTTTCCAGTTTCTCGGGCGGGCGAACTCTTCTTCCTCGCCTTTGAATAAATCCGCCAATATGGTGGCCATTGTTGTTTGGTTGTCCGGCCCCTGCCATTTGTAGCAGGACGCGTCACTGGTCCCGTTGTAGCACCACAGGGGGTGCATCCTTTGCTGAAGAGGTTGCACACATAGGTCGATTGCTGCGGCCATCACATCAACCAAGGTCAATCTACTGTGGGCCAGCACCCTTACCTTTGCGGCTAGACATTGTACCTCGGTGGACTCTCCTTGGGCGGGGCTTTTAGGCCGCGAGTTAAGTCGCTTCTTTAGCGGAGCGTCCGAATACTCGGGCATACCTCTCCGAACTGGTTCGAATAGGGGGATGTCTTCAATATAAAACCATTCCGAAGTCCATTCGTCGGAATCTTTCTTTGGAGTCCCAATGGGATATCTAGTGCCGGCTATACGACACACTTCGGCTCCGCCTACTTCAAAAATCGATCCCCCATAGGTGCGAGGGACGAGGCAGAAATACTTCCTCCATAACTCAAAGTAAGCCTCACAGCCCAGAAACATCTCCCAAAGGGCGATGAAGCCAGTGATATGCATAATTGATCCAGGGGTGAGGTGGTGGAGTTGGATCCCGTAAAACTCTAGCAGATCCCTAAAGAAAGGGCGAATGGGGAATCCCAGACCTCTTAGAAGGAAGGATATGAAACATACTGACGGTGCCCTAGACTAAAGGGTACTCAGCACGTCGTCTCCCGACCAGCTGGATCGGGCCGAGGACCCCATGGCGGTTCACTCATGGGCCACTTCGGGCAGCCCATGCCGCATACAAGGAGGTTTCCACAAGACTTGGCGCACAAGACGATGACTCCTCTAAACCCTAGGCCTCCGGTGTATTATATAAACCGAGGCCAGACTAGTCAATAGATCAACTCATATTCATTAGAACAATCTCGTGGTAGATACATGTACTCTGTACTACACCCCATATGAATACAATCAAAAGCAGGACGTAGGGTATTATCTCATCGAGAGAGCCCGAACCTGAGTAAAATCCCGTGTCCGTGTTACCATCGCTCCAAGACGGCTAGCTTAGGACCCGTACTACGAGATATGCCAGATTTATGACCGACATTTGTGCTTTCATTGAGAGCCTGCGAGGTGATCGTCACGGTTCGATGGGAATCTAGATCAAACGATCAGGTGATATTTTTCCAATTAGATCTATCCCTGGTAAATCAATTCTTTTTATCAGATTATTGTTCTCCCGTGATATTTGATCCGCAGATACGTATCCGATCAGAACGAGCAAACGATTTAATGGCGGTGACCGTATTGGGGTTTCCTTCTCGATCTACATGACGTACACGGCGAGGACAGAAGTTTTGGGCGGATTGATAGCCGCCGCCCTCGCGTACGTACACGGCGCCCCGCGCATGCTTGATCTGTTGCTGCCTCTCCCGTCGCCCATCAGCCAGCGGGTGTGCGGATCGAGTCCAAATTTGGGAGTCACCGATCTGACCAAAAGCCCCTTTATCCCCACATGAAGACCCAGCCACTTCATCTATATGAGTAGTAATACTGATCCACGTGGAAGCAAGCCATAAAGGCACACCTCCCAAGCTATGGTCAATTGTAAGTCTGATTTGACTTGATGTGTGCTTACGTGACGCTGCCAACTCCAAATCAGCTATACCTGTTAGCAGATAAATCATCAGGTGCCGTTATTCCAGTTAATTATTTTGTATAGATTATTTGTTCAGAATATATCTTTTTTGTTGGTGTGCTTTGTTTTCTGTACGCAGATTACTGCCGCCGACATCCCTCGACGATCTGATATGCTGTCATTAACGGCGGCCACGCCATGCCGTTGCCTCCGCAAGCTGACATCGTCGTCCCAGCCGAAGGGTTTCAGATGGGGCGCATATGCAGGCAGCAAACTAAATTTGCTGTATGTAGGTCAACCGAAGAAAAAAGAAAATGCAGTCCGACCGGCGGCTCTCTACCAAGGACACCATGGAGCTAACGGTGATTGATGCTTGGCAGCGCACGGGGGCAAATTCCAATCGCTGGAAGCGCACAGGGGAGCCCAATCCTTCTATTTTTTCTTTGTTATTTAATTAAAGCGGTCTTTGCTTTTTGCTAAATGTATGTCTTTCTTGCACTTCCCACGTGCTAGAGCTGGTACTAGTACGACTACTAGAAGCAAATTCATGAATGCCCACATGTGTCTCTTCGGATTGTTACAAAAAATATGCCAGATGCTATTAATTCTAGTAATTTTCGCTAGCACGGGTTTATTTTTCCCGAGGAATTATTGCTCTCGCTTGTGCCATCCTCTGTACACAGGTCTGTCAAATGGTGGCCGTATTAACGACTGTCGCGTGATGGTTCGGTCAGTTTCCGTCCACAGTTCGGCGAACGCCGCATCTGGAACTCGGACATCCCTGCGAATTCAGGCTTTGTCACGCCTTCACCGCATCACCCCGACGCCTTACATCGACATCGACTTCGGCGGCAGGCCACATCTCTTTTAATAAATTATTTTGCGTAAAGCGATTATGCGAGGATTTTTTAATATATTTATATTATTATTTTTGGACCGCACTATTTTATGTGTGTAGGTAATCGGCTTTGACTGCGTCACGCGGTCACTTCGGCAAGCCGACGTCGTCGTCCCAATCGGCATAAATCGGCTCGCGTGATCACCTTGCTGGTCGAATTTCCATATCGACATGTTCGGTTGTCTCGGGGACTTCGGCATCATCGAGAGAGCTCTACCTCGTCGGGTGTTCGGCGCACGGGCCATTTTTCTTTTATTATTCACTTTGCATAAATTATTAATTATGCAATGAATTTTTTAATTATTATTTATTATTATTATCTTCGTCTTGCACTATTTTCTGTGCACAGGTAAATGATTCGGGTCGTGCAGCGCTGTCACCTCGGCGTACCGACGTGCTGACGTGGGGGTTCCGTCATCACCTTACCGACCTACCGCATCACCTCGGCTGGACCAGGGGCTTCATCATCACTTCATTAACCCACGCCAGGACTTCGGCGTCACACTGTCGGCCTGCTCCGCCGCCTCGGTCGGACTGGGGGTTTCACCTCGCCACATCGGCCGTCCTATGTCGCCACTTCGGAGTGCCGAGATCTTCGCTCCGCCACCTCATGACCGGCTTGGGGGCTGGGACCTCATTCCGCCGTAAGCTCGGACCGCGCATTGACACCGAGCACATTAACTAGCTAAGTCGCTTCCATGCTCAGTTTTTTTCATCCTTTCTTCGGTTCGACCAAACATTATATTTGTGTTAGACAAAAAAATTTATTTGTTAAAAACCTAGTTTGTTAAAACCGTTGTTTATTAAAAAAACACTTCTTTTGCCCAAGTTAACTTGGGGCTCTTAAATTTATATGAGCCATTTTATAATAAAACTTTTCTTCTTAGTCGTTGCAAAGTCTTTTTTATACCACTCCTTCCTTGACTCGAGTGTGTGGTCAATAGCCGGATAGCCTGGCTTCTCTCTAAAGCCGCTCGTGTTTAGTTCGCTAAATTGGCCTTGGAGAAGCACTCCGCCTTCGGGATAAGGAGGTTGAAGCCGAAGGCTGACCTACTTGAAGTTTAGAGATCGGATGTGTCATGTTAGAGCACGACAGAAGCACAAAATTTTTTAAGACCAATATTCGGATTGGCACCAAAAAACTTGATTTAGTTCTGACGTAAAGTTTTTACTGAAGTTTTTTGGTTTTCCAACCTTGTGACACTTTTAACCTATTTGTGTGCTTCCATCGTAAGTCTTGCAGTACAATGCCGGACACCTTTAAAGCTTCGGCAATATCAACGCGGGGCTGCGACTAGAGCCGAACCCACCAAAAGCCAATGTACTCTGAGGAGTCCTCGGCAAAAAGTTCTCGGATATTGCTTTATATGCATCGGTTTCAAATTGTGTCTTCGGTCAATAGTTGGGTCGCCCGGCTCCTATGCTTGCCTCCTACGTTCCGTTTTGTTCGGCTAGGTGTGCAAAGGGAGAACCACTGCGATTATGCTTCCAGCTCGAATGGTTAAGCGCCTTAGTGGAGAAAGCCAAAAACTGACTGTCACAATGGGCGTAAACTGGTCAGTGATCCGATGACTGTGTCAAACTATAGATCGATAGAGGTTACCACGTGTTAAGCGACGGGCCTTGCATAAAATTGGACCAAGTGTTACTGGCTTGTCCTCGGCTCACGCCGAACACTGACCGGGGGCTAGTAACTAGCCCCCCCAATTCAAGCTCCTATGACTAAGTGAAAGTTATAAAGCCTGCATATCTGATTGCCTCGTTTCCGCTAACACAATTGCCTCCGGGCATCGAGATGTCGGCTAAGGGATGTCTTGGTAGTATGGAAACACACTGCGTAGCATCTACAAAGGGGTAGAAGCCGACGATGGGCCACTTTTAAATGATAAACGGTCACAACGGAGTCAAAATAAACTTATATCATCAGCGTTTGTATTGATTATACAAACCCGGCCTTCCGTAATTATCGTTATAAAGCCATAAATATGCATCAATTTGACTTAAGATTTTGGCCAAGCTGGATTGCCTGGCTCCTGTGCTTATCCCTACGTTCCCGATCGTTCGGCTAGGCGGCAAAGGGAGCACCTCTGTGATTGTTACTACCGGGTCATCTGAGTTAGTACCTCAGACTGGGTGAAGCTGAAAGCTAGTCATCTTAAAGGATATAATTGGTCGGCAATGACGGAAGTGAAAATTTAGGTTCGTTAAAGACCACATAGTTCGGAAACTTTCCCCAAACTAAATCCTTAATATTTTCCTCCCGCGTTGATTGGAGTTGAGGTTTCTCGATCATGGTCAACATGATATCCTGAAAAAAGGAACCTATAAAGGAATTATTTTTCCTAGAAGATGTTTCTTACATTAAAAAGTAATATAACATATCTCTCCACGTACCTTTGTTTATAAAACCGTATGGCCAAATTGCCTTGTTTGCCGTAAATCTTTGCCCTCGTAAAGGCTTTATAAAGTAGGACAAACACTCCCCGGCTACTGGCCGAGGAGGTTGAAGCCGATGGTCGGTCAACAAAATTTTATACGATGTGGATCCGGGCATTAATGATGTAGAGTACTTGGATACATAGAATCATTACACACAATTTGTGATTTTACTCCGGATATCGACTCGTAACTCGGCCACCCGTGCCCACATTAAGGCTCAGGGGCTACTGGGGTTTGGGCTTATCATTTAAAACTATTAAAGGGGCACATCGATCCCCTGATCTGGTGCTGCCACCCGACCAGTGGCTCGGGGGCTACTGCATTGCTTATTCAATGCAGAAAATTCAAAGTGCTTAGTGTTCGGCATGACCGAACTATGGGCAAACGTGTCTTCGGAGAACAATAGCTACCATGTAGGACCTATCCGGCATCAAGATAATATATTACGGCAACTTATCAAAGCCATCTCTCAAGGGCCCGTCTGCCGATCACTATCTCCTCCAATATATTACACCGCGTTTTTATTACTACGTATGCTGCCGAGCTACGAGTTGATCCTCATGCCGATTCCGTGAATCGACCCGAGTCTCAGGGGCTACTGGGATCAAAGGTTTTATGCTAACCTTCAGGTGCATCCCGGATTTTAGGCTGACACACAACTTGAGGGCTACTGGCTATATATCTCGGCAGAGAATAAACTGCACCAATCGAGAAAATATATAAAAAATCAGCCCAAGACCGAGGTGGTGCATCACCTCGGAAGTAGTCCGGAATAAAGCCCGGCTACGAGTGGCTGGTTCCATAGAGAACTTTTCCGGTATTAAGCTCAGATACAGTCCGGCGTTGGAGCTCGGATACAGTCCGGCGTTGGAGCTTGGATGCAGTCCGGCGTTGGAGCTCGGCTGCAAAAAGACCCCTCGGATACAGTCCGGCGTTGGAGCTTGGATGCAGTCTGGCGTTGGAGCTTGGCTGGAAAAAGACACCTTGGGTGCAGTCCGGCATTGGAGATTGGATGCAGTCCGACGTTGGAGCTTGGATGCAGTCTGGCGTTGGAGCTCGGACACAAGAGAACACTGCTGCACGGGAAACACTTCAAACCCGAGGTGTGGCGTAAAAATAACGAGGCATTGATAAAGGCTGAGAACTTAAAGGGGCTCCTCGGATACTCGACGTGTAAACTCTTCGCATTCACTTCGGCGATCCTCAAGATTGAAGATGAGAAGATTTGTTGAACCAGTTTTCAAGACCAATGACCGAATCTGAAGAATAGTTCGGAAGAATCGAGGAGCGTCCCCAACTTGAAGACCGGTTCAGGGAACTACTGACGGTGTCCTAGACTAGGGGGTACTCACCATGTCGTCTCCCGACCAGCTGGATCGGGCCAAGGACCCCCATGGCGGTTCACTCATGGGCCACTTCGGGCAGTCCATGCCGCATACAAGGAGGTTTCCACAAGACTTGGCGCACAAGACGAGGACTCCTCTAAACCCTAGGCCTCCGGTGTATTATATAAACCGAGGCCAGGCTAGTCACTAGATCAACTCATATTCATTAGAACAATCTCGTGGTAGATACATGTACTCTGTACTACACCCCATATGAATACAATCAAAAGCAGGACGTAGGGTATTATCTCTTCGAGAGAGCCCGAACCTGGTTAAAATCCCGTGTCCGTGTTACCATCGCTCCAAGACGCCTAGCTTAGGACCCCTACTACGAGATGTGCCGGATTTAGGACCGACACATACCCTCTCATCCTTGCTTGGAGTGGGAAAGTTCTCTGCAAAGGCTTCACCATTTGCTGAGGTCAATCCAGCATGGACGGGTACAAAATCTGCGGCTGGAAGATACCCTTGCCGCTGGAGGTCACATAGCTGGAGCTGTGAAACGCAGCAGTTGGGCCAATCGCCCGGGAGTTGGCCGTGAGGGCGCGAGGATGAGCCAAGGGCGCCGGACATGTGCCTTGAGGTTTCTCTGAAAGGGATTGGATTTCTTGCTTGGGGATGAATGGACCACTCGATGTGTCCTTGGCCTATTTAATAGGCGTATTCCCTGGTCCCGGGAGGGTGTTTTTGTAAAAGACGCGAGACTGCTCACCTTCTGGCAGATGGACAAAAATCAAGGGTCGCCTTTAACAAAGTTAATGGTGGGGTCCACCTACAATGTGACGGGTTAACAAGTCGTCGGAAGCCGAATTTTTATAATCAGCCGAACAAGGAGAAGATGGAGAACTCGCCTCGCAAGCCGAAGACTTTGGGAAGCACGGGGCGATCGACAGTTATGAGCTCCAGCATTGAAGGCTAGTTCAGGAGCTATTGAGAGAGTCCTGGACTAGGGGTCCTCGGGATGCCGGCCTATCTCTCATGGGCCGGACAGTTGGGCCGCACTATAGCTGGTGGTGGACCGAACTGCGGGGCGACATTGTATCCGGACGGGAGACTTTTTGTGCCTTGGCGTACACTCCTAGTCACGATAGAAGATTCGGCATGCTTGTTCCCTTCTTGTACCGACTATATGTAACCCTAGTACCCCTGGTGTCTATATAAACCAGGGGACTTAGTCCATAGAGGCTAGAGAACAATCACCATCCTACTAGTTTAGGGTTTAGTTCATCTGATATCGTGGTAGATCAACTCTGTAATCCCCATATACACAAGCAATATAATCAAGCAGGACGTAGGGTATTACCTCCTAGAGAGGGCCCGAACCTGGGTAGTCCCACGTTCCTTGTTCCCCATCGATCCAAGATCCACAATTCGGGACCCCCTACCCGAGATCCGCCGGTTTGACAAGCGGGGCAAAACGTGTCTGCAAAAGATCAAATGGTACTGGATGTATGAATGGAGAGACTACAGATTCGTCACCTCCAAGTACATGAAGGACTTTGCTGTGACGCCTCCGTGCAATAGGCCACCACTTGTTCCTGGACAAGTTGCTAATCACACAAGTATCAGAAGGGGTGAAGAATTCCCCAAAGAATGGGAAAAGCATCAAGCTAAACTAGCAAAACAGGCTCAAAAGGCAGTTGAAGAATTCAACCGTGCCTCAAAGGCCTCAGCTAAAGCAAGTGCTGGTGGCAGTGGCAGTTCAAGTGCACCCAAGAAGGCTATGCAAAAGAAGCCCGCACACAAGCCAAAGCCATCTGATCCAATGCCCTCAGTGGCCAAGGCCAAAACTTCAAAAGCTTCAGCACCAAAGATTTCTAAATCTTCAGTGCCTCCTCCTGCTTCAAGTTCATCAATGGCTGCAGCTAGAGTTTCAACACCGGTTGTGCTTGCATTTTGCTAGCACACCATGGGCTTTGCAAAGGCCTTAATTGCTGCATCAAGTGCCTTAGCCAGTGGACAACCATCTTCTTCAACACCCAAGCTAAAACAGAAAGTCACTTCAGGCCTTGGAACAAGGCCTAGTCCCGGAAGCAAGGCCGTAGTGCCTCAGGTTGACGAACATGGGCTAGCTGATGAGGATGAACTTGCTGAGTTCCTCAGAAGGAAGCAAGAGCAAGCAGTGATTGCCAAGATGTCTTCTATTCCATTGCTGCTGGACCCAAAGAAACTGCTTGATTTCATTGAAATCTGGTGCACAAACCCAGAAACTCCTCTTGATGACCTCAATTTACCACCTGGTCCAAGCCCCATGATTTCTTCATTCATCTTCAATGAGAAATACAAGATTGCTCAGGCAAATGTAGTGAAGAAACAACAAATCCAGAAGGAGAAGGAACTGAGGAAAAAGATGATGTCAATAACCCCTCAGCAGCTATTGCAATTGCAAACTGAAACAACAGCTGTCTGACGAATATGAAAGACAAGCCAATCATTGATGTGGTGTGAAGAAACGTTTCATCACTGCCTCAACCAAAGTGGTAGAAGGCCACAACAAGAGGGAAGCTGCCAAGTTTGGCATGGCACCACTATCAAGTTCCTCAGCTCCAACCACTGAACCACAGGCCAGTGAGACTGCGCCTCCATCTCCTCAACTGTCTCCCAGGGCAACTGAAGAAGTTGCGCTTGAAGAAAGTGAAGGTGCAATAGTTAATGTTGCATCTGAAGAAATTCCCAGGGCAACTGCAAGTGTCGTGCCTGAAGAATCTGCCAGGGTGACTGCATCAGTCACGCCTAAGGAAACTGCTCCAACCAGTTCCTCAGTAGCAGTTCCAACCACGACTTCATCTTTGAAGCTCATTACCCTTCCTTCTGCATTAGAAGCGAAGAACACAAAGGCTGCTGAGCGAGAAGCAAAGAAGAGAAAGGCGTCAGCTCCACCTGCGCCTGAATCCCTGAAGAAATTGAAGATGGCAACATTATCTTCAATTGTCATTCCAATTGACGCGATACCAATTTCATCAGCACCCCCATCACGTAGTTTGGAAAATCTTCAAATGGTTCCTTATGGGGTGGATTATCAAATCCCTCAGACTGATGAAGCTGATGAAGAAGATACCCATTCTGCTGCTTCCACTAAGCAAATGGATGAAGAGATTGAGGTTGATGCAGATGTATCAATGCCTCAAGACACTATAAGTTCTCAGCGCACTCCGCTGATTGAAGAAAATGAGCAGGTAGTGGATATTGATGGTGAGACAACTCCTCCAATCCATGTCGAATTTTGGGAAGCAGCTCACCCAAATTCGCCCCTCACCACTCCCCTCACTCGAGAGCCTCAGTCGCATGTGCGCACTGAAGAAATACCTACTGGCTCTGAAGAACAACAAGCTTCGCTCCAAAGAATTCTTGAAGAAATTCTAGCTGCAGCAGCTGATGATATTGCTCCTGATGATTCTGATGTTGACGTCATCAATGCAACACCTCTGCGTGCAGATTCTATCCCCTCAGCCGATATCGATACTGTTCCAACCGCCACCACTGAGGAAGTTGCCAAATCCCTTGCAATAACTGATCCTAATGATTCAACCGGCTCTCCTAGGACTATCTTTGATGTGAGGACAAAGAGGCAAAATCTTCAACCTGTTCCCCTGATGCCTAAGATCGGCAAAGGACTCAAACGGCCAAAATTTGATAGTGCCAAGGTCTTCGAAGAGAAGAATTACTTCATTGGCGAGTCACCATATGACTCGGCCAAACTCAGGCATTTGAGGTTCTAGACAAAAACACAGATGAATTTCCATGCCTGATTGCTTTTTGACAAGAACAAAGTATTCCTGCATCGCCATATTCCTCATGTGGATATGGAGTCAATTCCATGTTTCTGACCAATCTTGGCTGTTCTTCATGATGTCGGTCTACTGAATTTCTGCATTGATGTCTGCGACTGGAATGAAGAACTCATTCTTCAATTCTATGCAACAACACATTTCTCTGGCAATGCTGACGATACTACAACTTGGGCTCTGGACTGGATGAGTGAAGACACTCACTACAAAGCACCGATTGATGAATTACTTCGTGCTCTTCCAGTTGATCCTCCCCAAGAAGGAGCCAAGAAAATATATGAAGAATCTGAGCTTCCCAACAATGTGTTGCAAGTGCTCATGAAGCCGATGGCTGAAGGAAATGATCCAACGATAACCTTCCCAGTGAAGGATTTGATGTATGTGCCAAAGACTGTCTATGAAATTCTGGCAAAGACCCTGAGTCCGATCAAAGGCCATAATTCAAAAACTGAAGAAGTTGTGGGGGTTATGAAGAACCTGTTGTTCCACATCATTCATGGAACTCTCATCAACATTCATGATTTTCTTCTTGAGAACTTTGGTCACTGTCGCTCAGTCTCCTTTTGAATTGAAGCCGTATGCACCATGGATTATGAAATTCATCAGATCCCGGTCTTCAATCCACTACCAGGCTGATCATCAGAATCACTTGAGTTATTTGCCTGAAGTTGAAATTCTTCCAAGCACTCTGTCTATAGTACTTGGCGAAGGCAAGAGCGTCATTGATGAAGGAATTCGTCCCCTTGATGGACAATTCCGTCAGCCTATCCCTAGCTCTGTTGCTGATGAATCTGCAAGCCAAGATACTGCAGCAAAAGTCTCAAGGCCATCTACTTCACCTGTAGCACCATGAGTCATGACTGATTGTGAGTTGCTTATTAGTCTTCATTAGAAAGTTGACAAGAATCATGGCTGGGTTAAGCGTCAGTTCGCCGCTATTCAGGCAAATATGACAGTGACGCATAACGCAGTGCGCAAAAACCGCTACTATCTGCATGAGATCTTTGACAGATCATGGGCCACACTATCACATCTCAAATCAGCTGAAGAACTTGTTGCTGACGACTTTCAAATGAACTTTGACTGGGATGAACCGCCAAGGAAGAAGTTCAAGAAAACTCAAGTTCCTCCACTGATGCTGAGTTCTGAGTCTTCATCGCGCTCCACCGACGAAAATGAAGCCGTTGAAGACACAACTGCTGGTCTTTCTGCACCGCGTGACCCCAACAATGCTGGCGCTCCCTCGACCTCTCCATGATGATTTTCTTTGGGGGCGTTAGTCCTCAGATACCTCACCTTTTGGTCATTTGATGACAAAGGGGGAGAAGTCTGAGTTAGTCTTCAAGAGGGTCGTTATATGGGCTGTTTTTTTTTTGCTTAAGTTGCAACTCTTGAACTTTTCTGGATGTGCTCTGTGATGAGTTGTAACTTAATAATTGTTGGTTGTCTGACCTTGTGCTTCATTCGATACGCATGCTCTGATCTTAAATATATCTGCTCATGCATGCACAATTTCGTCAGACACCAATTTTTATCATGCATTCATATTCCTCAAATATCTTATGATCATGCATGATTGGATTCCAAGATATAGGGGGAGATCTCCACAAATTTCAACCCGTCATGCGCATTTGCAATCCAAAGCAAATTCCTCAATATGCACATCTTCAGGCGGAGCTCCTCAATATCTTGTAACCAATTCCTTCAAACTTTGTACTTACACTTCAATTATTTTTACTCTCGTTGAAACCTAACTGATTTGTCATCAATCACCAAAAAAGGGGGAGATTGTAAGTACATCAAGTGCCCCCTTAGTGGTTTTGGAGTATTGAAGACAAATAGGTTGAGGAACTAATGTGTTTGTAAGTATACACAGGAGATAGAGTCCCAGAAGATTTGGTTTAACACATGGAAGACGAACCCTAAAAATGGATTTCTTCAAGTGAAGAATTTGGTGATGAAATTGGTACAGCCTTTGAAGAATTTGATGTGAAGACATTGAAGCATGAAGACTTTTGTTTTTGTAGTTTCTTTTTCTTCTTATTTGAGTCATAAGAAAAACCGTACTGTTAAAGGGGGTCAAGGTGAAAAAGATTTCACATTTCCAAAGTGATGCTCAAACTTACCCAAACCTATACACAAAAGCCGCTTCGAGTGAAGCCTTTGGAAATCTCTAGTACAACTGACGCATTTGCTAGCGACAGTGACGAAGTTCATCTGGTCACTGACGAATTTGGTCATGCTAAGGAGTTAGGAGTTCGCGAGTGCGATTTACCTAAAAATGAGGAAATTGTTGATTGCCCTGACGAATTTGAGAGTTCAAATTCCGATCGTTGCTATGCCGCGTGCCAGCTGTCAAGTGAATCCTTATCCTGAGAACGATCGAATCAGAGAAGGGCATTTATGACAATTCATGTAGGGTTGCCCACTGGCTATAAATAGCCGCCCCCACAACCACTTGTTGGTTGGCTGCTCCGAGAGAACTGGACACTTGTCATTTGAGAGCAACCCATCCTCTGACGACTTTGAGAGAATCCTAAGTGAGGAAAAACCCAGAGCCAAAGTGATTGAGCATCACTGAAGAGATTGATCTGTGTGATCCGACGCCTGTTACCTTTGAAGGCTGTCATTCTTCCAGACGGTTAGGCATCAAGTTCTGAGTACACCAAGAGTCATTGTGGTGTGCCGGTGAACGAGTCTGTGAAGGTTTTTGAAGTCTACCTTGAAGACTTACCACGAGTGATTGGGCGAGGTCTACGGGCCTTAGCTCAAGAGGAATACGGTGAGGACTGTGTGTCCTCTGAGTTGCGACTCAGCCGCCTCAACCAGACGTACAGTTGATGCAGCAACTAGAACTGGTCTACCAAATTGCATTGTCTTCATCGAGCCAACCTGGTTTCAAATTCCTCACTCTCTCTTACATTATTCCACTGCTGAAGAATTTATGATTTGTGCTCTGACGAATTTGAACTGAAGAATTTCATCATGCAATCATTCATTTCCTCAATTCATTTTCTTCATGCTTGTATGACTGTATGATTGCATGTTCTTCATTGTTCCGTATCCTGATTGCATGTACTCTGATTCTGTGATGACTTAGTTTCCCTTGTGTTTCTATTTCTTCACTCTGATCTTCATCAAATTCTTCAGAGTCTAATTTCTAAAAATCTCCCATTCACCCCCCTCTGGGAGATAACCTGCTCTTTCAAAAAGATCTCTACTAAAACAATTAACTTTTATTATTCTCACAAAGCACTTCTAGTTTTATTCTCGCAAACTAGTTTAATTTCTTGTTCTAGGTAAAGCAAATGTTGGTGTGCGTAGAGTTGTATCGATGGTCGATGAAACTTGAGAGAATATTAATTCTACCTTTATCTCCTCATTGGGTTTGACACTCTTACTTATCGTAAAAGGCTATAAATGACCCCCTATACTTGTGGGTTAGCAAGACCTTTTTCTGGCGCCGTTGCCGGGAGCATTAGCATGGGATGAATATTCTCATGTGTGCTTGTTTACTTTATCTCTAAGTAGATTTTATTTTTTTGTTCTAAATTGTTTTATATCTTTAGTTATGGATATGGAACACGAAATACCAAAAAATTAGTTGTACTTACTACTCATCGAGACGGGGAACCTACACACGACATGATTTGTTGGTGAATCCACATGGCATAGATTGTTCATGTATGTGCATAGTAGTTCTTAGGTTAAATCAAGTTTAAGTACACCAGCCTTTGTCACAGTAACCATCATCTTACCTGGGTCAATACGTTGCATTTGACACGGTGGGACCAAGCATAATATACGAAACTATGAAGGAACTAAGATGTACGTTTAGACTTGGTTAATGATTTTTTTGGCAAGTCAAGAAAGAGAAAGCAACGCCTAAGAAGAGTAGGCATGACAGGCATTGCGAAAACTCAGAAAATAGATATTGCCACCCAATTGTTGAAGGTATCACTAGTCTAGGCTTTCCTTTATGTTCCCATGCCCAATGTTCTTAAGTGCTCATTTTCTTCCTATTCCTTATTCGCCTTTACTTCCTCATCATTTATTTTTACGTAACATTTGCTTAAATAGTTATGCAAGCTAAAAGGAAGAGGAAGGAGCACATAAGAACAATATGCATGGCCATGGGAGGCACTGTGAAAACCCCACAACAAATCTTGACCCCGGAATATATAGGGAATAAGACTATGGGTTTTGCTCCATGTTCCAATGCCACTGCTCTTAGATACCCATTTCTTCCATTTCCTAACTCATTTTGGCGGCCTCATAACCTAATTTGATGACTAAGATAATTGTGCGTGGTAAACTAAGCGGGAGAGGAAGGAACACCTACAGTAGGAAGGGGGCAACGGGAACCACTAAGAAAAATCGAGCCCCACTTCCAAAGGTGTAGATGTATAGCTCAATATTTCCTCCATGTTCCCATTCCTATTGCTCTTAGAGTATCTCGTTCTTCCTCTTCTCGGCCCACCTTGAAGGCCTATGCATATGCTTCCAAACACTACTAGGGAAAACCCTAGTAGTAGCGCTTGAAATACATATAGCAGTAGCGCTGGGTCCAGCGCTACTGCTAACGCGCTACAGCTAAGTTGTAGCAGAAGCGCTGGTCAGGGCAGCGCTACTGGTAAGTATGGTTAGCAGTAGCGCTGCCATGACCAGCGCTACTACTAACTCTCTATAGCGCTTGAACAAATGAAGCGCTGCTGCTAATCCAGCGCTGCTAGTAGATGCTTTCTAGCGCTAGTGCTAGTATTCCTTCTTTCATAGATTTATACCCCCTCTACGTATTTGTGATGTATTTATACAGGCTCATGTGAGGAAGAAACATGGATTAGATTCATTTGGATGAATCAAAAGTTGAATTAGGACGACGATCCTACTAATTCAACTTTTGGTCACTTTTGATCCATCCACATGAATCTAATCCGCATTCCTTCCACCAATGATATAATAACTAATCATGATCATAATAACAAATCATCATGATAGTCATGATCAACATCATCGTCATATTAATATAAAAACTCTTGCATCATATCATCACCAACAACACTAGCTAATAATCATCATAGTCATTACCACCAACACCATTTAATCATCATAGTCATAGTGTACTATCTAATCACCACCAACACTAGCTAATAATAATCATCATAGTCATTACCACCAACACTACCTATTTAATCATCATAGTCATAGTGTAGCACATCATCATCTTCAAACTCATTCTAGCTAGCTAATCACTCTTGCTGCTCTCTCTCAGGTAAAATAGCATAAAACATGCATAGCACTCCTGCTTCATCATATTGGAGAATGCAGATGAACCTGTCTCCTAATTGTGGGCTGCGCTTCCGATTGCTGCCCCCTAGTACTTCTCTGCTGTGATCCTTCACAATTTTGCTCCAGCCTTTGACTATTAAGACTTTCTCGCTTTGAGAAATCATGAATGCACTCATGTGCAATGCAGGATGTCTTGGCCGTAAGCTAACCATTGTCATGCAACCTTTAGGCTCGATCCAACGAGGCACAACATTCATCGGGAGTCCCTGTTGAAGAACATCGTAGCAACATACTTAGCAATGAAGTTTAGCTTAAAAAATATTGTATGTAAAAGATGCACTGAGGACAAATAGTAAAAATCTTACCATCTTTCCTAAATAGATGTGACCGTAGTTCAATAAGCACACTAGTGGTCGCACGTATTGAGTACTAATATTTCAAAGTCCAGGAAAATAACCTGTCTTGACAGTATCAAAATCCTCAAGCCATGAAACATAATGACTTATCTCCTCGCAGTTTAGTTCAGCCCCGGGACAGTAGTAGGTGCTGTCTACCAAGCGCCGGACATGTTTGTTTGATTGGAAATAAGATGTCAGTAGAAATTAGTTGTCAACTATTTTTAAATAAACAATATAAATTACTTAATAAATATGGTTGAGAAACTCACATATTGGTAGAACTGGAGGCGTCTGCACATTGACCCAGACGTCGATATTACCTTCAATTTCATCTTCTGGATGAATATCAAAGGTGATAAGCATATTAGGCTCAAATGCATAAGCCTTGCATAGTGCTCTCCAATTTTTGCATTCAAAATAGGAGTAGGTGTCTACATTGTGTAATTTTACGGCAAAAGTATAACCATGCTCGGTCCTCAAGTGAACTCTCTTTACCTCCATACTGTCCATAGTACTGAAACCAATCTTATCCAAGACATAAATTCTTGCATGGCAGGGGATACGCTAGTAGAATTGTAAAAAATTAAAATTATAAGTTGAAGCAAAAGAAGCAGAAGTCATGCTTAATTACGAAAAAAGACTTGTCATTGTGACTTACTGTATCCACTTCGAAGGTCTCATCCAACATGATGCTGAAGCGCCTACCACCAACTAGGTGAGGCCTGTCGCATAGGCCGCGCTCGTCTTCGCAGTATTCGCACATAACGAATTCCCTTTCGTCGTCAGACATTTCCTATGTTCATAGTTGAAACATTTAAAATCGATTGAAGGCAACTACCAGGAAACTCAACACACAGATCACTATTACTCAATATGCAATGGGTTGACTTTAGGTCTGTCGAGTCTTCCTTCCTAAACTCTTATCTCACATATATGGTGGACACTCCCTCACCGATTTTTCGACCGTCGATGATGGTCGCTACTCCTCCTTCCCCTAGTGCATAACAAATATCTAGCACAAGGAGATGAAGGAGAAGCAACCCCCACGACAACAGTCAGCATTCTTCTTCTCTCATATATGGTGGACACTCCCTCACCGATATTTCGACCATCGATGATGGTCACTACTCCTTCTTCCCCTAGTGCATAACAAAGGTCTAGCACAAAGAGAAGAAGGAGAAGCGACCCCCACGACAACAGTCGGCATTCTTCTTCTCTCATATATGGTGGAGACTCTCCCTCACTGATTTTTTGACTGTCATGTATGGAGCCCCGACAGACTTAAAGTCAACTCGAAATGTCATTTAATTCTCTTTCTAGCAAATCCGGGGCACTCGATATTTCCTACATATTCTAGCACAAGTCATGCTTAAATTCACGGAAAAATCCGGCATGAACTTTGCTAAAATAGGACATATCGAGCGCCTGAAATTTGCCAGAACGGAAATGAATCAACACTCCGGCAAAACATAGGCCACTCGGATTTTCCCTGCGACACAAAGATGTCCATACAAATACAACGATGCTTAAACTTGAAATTATATCCGAATCAATTATCATAAGCATTCGTACATGAGCATAAACTGGTGCTCATTGCATTTCAATGGTTCAATATTGACAAAAACATCTCAATATATTTCTACTCTATTCAACATCGAGGAGTAGAGAAGGAGGAGGTGGACTTTTAGCTCACCAACTCG
The DNA here is from genome assembly GCA_011799875.1 of Thinopyrum elongatum. Taxonomy (NCBI): domain Eukaryota; kingdom Viridiplantae; phylum Streptophyta; class Magnoliopsida; order Poales; family Poaceae; genus Thinopyrum; species Thinopyrum elongatum. The sequence goes on from CM022299.1 coordinate 584,473,980, forward strand.
GGTGTAGAGGAAGTAGAGGTAGCTCGGATGACGATCACTCCAAGGAGACACGACTCTGCAAAGCCTACATATTCCACCGAGTGAAAATTTTAGATCATCAAATCTCATATAGCATTCTTTGATGACAAAGTGATAATGACATAAAAATAATTAAATTTTCCAATACATTTCTATATTGAAAATAAAAATTACAAAAAAAATTCTATACCTAAATTTTCTTACTAAATTTTTTTATTACTAAATTTGATACCTAAAAATTCTCGTGTAGCATTCCAATATATTTCTATAATTGAAATTTTTCTATACCTAAAAAATTATATTACTAAAATTTTCTATTACTAAAACTTTTTTATATTCAAAAAACCTATTCACTAGTCTTCTATCCTATTCAAAATACCTACATTCTACCTATATTTTCTATTTTATTCTATTCAAAATACCTACATTCTGAGGGGCAGATGGAGGGGGAGGAAGGAGGGAGGAGGAGGATGGAGGAGGGGCGGCAGATGGAGGTGGGGCGACGGGAGGGGAGAGGAGGGTGGCGAGAGGGAGGGGAGAGGAGGGCGGAGAGGGAGGGAGGGAAGCAGATACGTACCTTGGGGGCGCTGGTGGGCGACGGCGGCAACGGCGGGCGATGGCAGTGACAGCGCGCGGCGGAGTGGGCGAGTGAGAGTGTGAGGGGAGAGTGAGAGGAGGGCGCATGGGCCGGGGCGTGTGGATAAGGTACATGTAGCAGTAGCGCTGGTCCGTAACCACCGCTACTGCTAAGATACATAGCAGTAGCGCTTTAATGGAACAAGCGCTACTGCTATTATCATTAGCAGTAGCGTTTTTGTGGAACCAGCGCTACTACTAAGACTATGATCATTAGCATGTAAAAAAAGCATCAAATTAAAAAAAGCATTGGTCATCATTGATCTTTTTGTGTAGAATCTAAATTGTCAGTATGAATCTTCGCCGGTTTAGGAACCAGCGAAGATTTATATTGCCACAGATCCTACACATAGAGTACAATGAAGACCAAGTGGTTGTGATAGTTTGAGAAGCACCATATTTAAGGTGGTAAACATTCTGTTCACGGAGCGAGGTGGGACTAAACTTTGGTCTTAGGACGGGACTGAATTTAGCAGTAGCGCTGGTTAGAGGAAAGCGCTATTGCTAAGTTCAATAGCAGTAGCGTTTTTTATGTATGAGCGCTACTAGTATACCTAGCCTGCCTGCAACGGTCAGGCAATTATAATAGTAGCGTGTTTTGTACATACAACGCTACTACTATGTGCATAGTAGCAGCGCTCTTACAGCCAAAGCGCTACTGCTATTTAGCAGCAGCGCTTACTTTGTAAAAGTGCTACTGGTGAGCTCCTGTGTATAAGCATTTCCCTAGTAGTGAAACGCTCTAGAGTAAGAAGCTTCAACCTTTGAGCAATGCTTGTAGCATTTTGAGGTTTATATAGTCCTCTTAAGAAGAGCATGGAGCACCATAGTGCAAATCAGAAAATGATTGTGGACTAATTGGAGGAGATCATGACATCTTTTCTTATGCTCATTGAAATAAATAAAAGATCTATCTTGGGAACAAATGTTCATTTATTAAAAGTGCAAGGGAAAATAAATCATGCATTCTTCGGTTTCTATATAAAAATAAAGTTGGATGAACAAACAATAGTGCATGTGATGGAAGATTAAAAGAATCAAATAAATAATATCTAAACAATCAAGACGGCCTTGATACGTCTCCAACATATCTTTAATTTTTGATTGTTCCATGCTATTATATTATCTGTTTTGGATGTTTTATATGCATTAATATGCTATTTTATATTATTTTTGGGACTAACCTATTAACTTAGAGCCCAGTGCCAGTTTCTGTATTTTCCTTGTTTTTGAGTTTTACAGAAAAGGAATATCAAACGGAGTCCAAATGGAATAAAACTTTACGATGATTTTTCTTGGACCAGAAGACATCCACGGAGCTTGGAGAGGGGGTCAGAAGATGGCCGAGGAGGTCCCAAGCCTGCCAGGCGTGCCCCAGGGGGGAGGGCGCGCCCTAAGGGCTTGTGGGCCCCTCGGGAGTCCTCCAACCCTAATTCTTGCGCTATAAATTCCCAAATATTGCCAAACCACCAGAAGCGTCCACCAAAATACTTTTCCACCGCCGCAAGCCTTTGTTCCCATGAGATCCCCGATAACCCACAAGTATAGGGGATCGCAATAGTTTTCGAGGGTAGAGTATTCAACCCAAATTTATTGATTCGACACAAGGGGAGCCAAAGAATATTTGCAAGTATTAGCAGCTGAGTTGTCAATTCAACCACACCTGGAGATTAATTATCTGCAGCAAAGTGATCAGTAGCGAAGTAGTATGGTAGTTTTGATAGTAGTAGCAACAGCAATAGTAACGGTAACAGTAATAGCAATGATTTTGTAGCAAGTGCAATAGTAACAGCAACAGTAGTAACTTAGCAAGAACAATATGAGAGAAATTCGTAGGCATTGGATCGGTGAATTCGTTGGATGATATTCATCATATAACAGTCATAACCTAGGGCGATACATCACTAGCTCTAGTTCATAAATATACTGTAGGCATGTATTCCGTAAATAGTCATATGTGCTTATGGAAACAACTTGCATGACATCTTTTGTCCTACCCTCCCGTGGCAGCGGGGTCCTATTGGAAACTAAGGGATATTAAGGCCTCCTTTTAATAGAGAACCGGAACAAAGCATTAACACATAGTGAATACATGAACTCCTCAAACTACGGTTATCACCGGGAAGTGTCCCGACTATTGTCACTCCAGAGTTGCCGGATCATAACACGTAGTAGGTGACTATAACTTGCAAGCTCGGATCTAGAACATAGATATAATGGTGATAACATAAACGGTTCAGATCTGAAATCATGGCACCCGGGCCCAAAGTGACAAGCATTAAGCTTGGCAAAGTCATAGCAACATCAATCTCAGAACATAATGGATACTAGGGATCAAGCCCTTACAAAACTAACTCGATTACATGATGAATCTCATCCAACTCCTCACCGACCAACAAGCCTATGAAGGAATTACTCACTCCCGGTGGGGAGCATCATGGAATTGGTGATGGAGAAGGGTTGGTGATGACGAAGATCGAAGATCCCCCTCTCCGGAGCCCCAAACGGACTCTAGATCTGGCCTCCCAATGAAGAACAGGAGGTGGCGGCGGCTTCGTCTCGTGAAACACGATAATTCTTTCTCCCTGAGTTTTTCTCCAAAAATATGACTTTATAGCATCAGGGTTGGAGTCTGCGGGGCCACCAGGTGGGGACAACCCACCTGGGCGCGCCTGGGGACAACCCACCTGGGTTGTGCCCACCCAGGTGCCCCCTCCTGTGGTTCTTGGCTCCAGAAATTTTCTTTTATTATATAAAAATCCTCGCAAAGTTTCATTCCAATCCAAGAAGTTTTATTTCTGCACAAAAACAACACCATGGTAGTTCTGCTGAAAACAGCGTCAGTCCGAGTTAGTTTCATTCAAATCGTGCAAATTAGAGTCCAAAACAAGAGGAAAAGCATTAGGAAAAGTAGATACGTCGGAGACGTATCAACTCCCCCAAGCTTAAACCTTTGCTTCTCCTCAAGCAATTCAGTTGATAAACTGAATGTGAAAAAGAAAAACTTTTATGAACTCTTTTGCTCTTGTTTACATAAATAAGCTTATGTAGCACCCAAGTTTTCAGCAAAGATTATAACTAACCATGTCGACAATAACTCATAAAAATTATATTAACTCATAACAATGGCATAATCAACTAGCGAGCAATAATAAGATATCTCAAACAACAACACTTTGTCAAAGCAACCATGATATAATATGACAATAGTGGTATCTCGCTAGCCCTTTCTGAGACTGCAAAACATAAATGCAGAGCACCTCCAAAGTCCGAGCAGCGACTAAACATTGTAATTCATGGTAGAAAAGATCCAGTCATGATGCACCCAACATTAGCTACACACAATGCATGAGGATGACAATAGTGCTCTCAGGTTCTCGCACTTATTTGAGAAGGTGATGACACAACATAAAAGTAAATAGAAAGTCCCTTCGCAGAGGGAAGCAGTGATTTGCAGAGGTGCCAGAGCTCAAGTTTTAAAATAGAGGTAAATGAAATATTGAGAAATGCACCCTTCTTATTTACTTCGCGACCATTAGTTATCGGTATCTTCCATGCTAAACACATTAGTGGCAGTTCCCAAGCGATAAAAGTAAAGCTTTACTCCCCCTCCACAAACAATCACACTCCATGGCTTGTCCGAAACAACGGGTGCCGTCCATACCAACAACATTCCTGGGGGAGTTTTGTTTAATTATTTGCAATTTGAATTCGGGACTGGGAATCCCTATTACCACCACTCTCGTGCAAGGACGAGTAAATATAACACTCATCATGAGAATAACCTGCTTATCATGGAAGATACTGACTACCTCCTGTCGCTCTATGAACAAACCTGGCACACAAAAAAGGATTTTTATTTGAAGTTTTTAGAGGTGGCACATGCAAATTTACTTAGGACGGCAGGGTAATACCGCATATAGGTAGGTATGGTGGACTCATCTGGAATAACTTGGGTTTCATGGTTTTGATGCACAAGCAGAATTCCCACTTAGTACAGGCGAAGGCTAGCAATTAGGTTGAGAAGCGGCCAGAGAGCGAAAACGGTCATGAACATGCATTATGCATAAGTAACATTGGATACTAGCATGAGTAGGATATGAACACCATGAACATAAATATCATAGAGGCTATGTTGGTTTCGATTCAACTACATGTATGAACATGTGCCAAGTCAAGCCACCCGAACATTCAGAGGAGGATACCACATCATCATACTACATCACAATTATTTTAATGCAATGTTGACATCCAAGATAAATCATTATCCACTCCTAGCTACTTAAGCATGGCATGAGAAACTATAATCTCTAAGGGTCATTGCAAACATGTTTGATCATAATGAGCCGAATCATGGATACTAAGTTAAACATATTTACAAAAACAGAACAAGTTGAGTTCATACCCGTTTCTCTCTGCCACAGCCAGTTCATCAAATATCATCATTATTGCCTTTCACTTGCACAACCGAATGATATGAAAATAAAATAATAATAGTGCAAGAGTGCCGTGGACTAAGCTGGAATCTACAAACATTTATTCAAAAAGAAGAAAACAAGGTAATATGGGCTCTCTGTTAGATCAACAACAATGCATATGAGAGCCACTCAACATTTTCATTGTGGTCTTCTCCTCGGTATGACTCAATAAAAATAAATCTAGAGAAACACACTGAAATATTTTTGGAGTTTTTTGTTTTCTGAAAGAAAGCAAATTTAAGAAAGGAAAAACAAAAATGAGAAAAACTATTTACACGGGAGCGCTCCCAACAAGCAACAGAAGAACAAGGAAATCTTTTTGGGTTTTCCTTTTAAATACTACATCTAGTTATACTAGAGAGAAGCATGCAATATTTTTGTATTTTCTCAAAGTTTTTTAAACACACCAGAAGAAGGTGAGAAAATGAATCTAGCATGGATAATACAATGAAAAAGTGTGGACACCGACAGCTGGAATGAAAAGTGTGAACATGAAAGTAATGTCGATGGAAATACGTACTCCCCCAAGCTTAGGCTTTTGGCCTAACTTGGTAATCACCACTCGAAGAAGCCATGGGGCCCTATGTTGAAGTGCTGGGGAGCTGGTACCTGAGGGTCCCATTCCTGAAGCTCCGCCTGTGCCATAGCCAGGTTGTTCCGGTAGGCGACAATGATCTCAGGCATAATCATGTATCTGCCCCTGGCAATAGGATCAAACAAAGCAGGTGCAGGCAATGGAATAATATCACGAGTGTCCTCACTGAAAACAAGGTTATAATGAAAATCACTAGTAGTGTTCTCGCCATCAATAAATTGGTGGTGTGCCATAGCCGAGCGATCTAGATAAACCTTGGGTAAAGGATAATCATGCTGGCGTATCTGAATGTTAAAGTGACTTGCCAAGCGAGTAGCATAAATGCCACCATGTATCTTACCCTTGGATCTGTTAATGTGTAGGCGACGTGCCACAATAGCTCCCAAGCTATAAGTGTTGTCGCCGTAAAGTGCACGACGTAAAACAGCAAAGTCAGGCGCGCTGAGTGCACCTACCTTCTCTCTAGCAAGCAAACACTTCGCAATGAATAGAGCAAAATAATGCACAACCGGAAAGTGTAAGCTAGTGGCAGTGACAGCCGATACCCCTCTCCCATCCCCCACAGTCAGAGTGCGGTAAAAACTATCAAACTCTGCGGGCCTAGGATCTACTAAATCCCCGTCAGAAGGGATCATGCATATGTCACAAAACTCAGAAAGTGGTATCTGATGGGGTTCAGCATATAAGTCAAACTGCACCTCAAGAGGATTATTCCTACTCAAGAAATGAAAACTTTGCACAAAGGAATTTGTGAGGAGATGATACTGTTCACATTCAGCTGCGATGAAGTCGGTGAGGCCGGCATTAGCAGCATATTGTGCAAACTCTTGAAGGATTCCGGCCCCTTCCATGAATGGGTTATGCGGCCATTCGCACGGCCGTACCTCTGACATTCGCCCGGTGCGGAGATCACTGTAAGATGACTCCCCAATGACACCCTTGGAGTTCTTCTTGGAAGCAAACTTCCTAAAGATACTCATCTTTTTCCTATGAACAAAATTCTGAAATTTTTATTTCACAAAATTTTTCTCAACAAAACTTCACAAGATTGATAGCAACTACTCATAGGGATGCATAGAGGCCATATCAAGCATTCAAACTACTTAGAACTCTAAGTTCAACATGCAAGCTCATCTACAGCAGCACCAAGAGTCACTAATTATTCTAAATATAAACCACTAAAGCAAAAACTAATTGGACCAATGGAGGAGGCACATACCAAGCAACAATCCCTCGAAACAGTTTCAAAAATGGAGCTTCGAGCAAAGAGATCAAAATCCACGGGTTTGAGAGCAAGAACACGAGAGAGAGAGAGCAATGGTGATTTTTTCTGGAGGTAGGTGATGATGTGGGACGAAGAGATAAGTGAGGGGGCCCATGTGGGGACCACAACCCACCAGGGCGCGCCTGGGGGTGCTGGCACGCCCAGGTGGGTTGTGCCCACCTAGAGCACCTCCCTCTGATGTTATTTGCACCAAAAATTCTTAAATATTAAAAAAAAATTGTATTAAATTTTTAAAGCATTCTGAGAACTTTTATTTTTGGGTCATTTTTTTATTGCACGGAAAACTCAGGAAACAGGCAAGGCATGGCATTTTATTTTATTTAACTAATAAAAACAGAAAACAAAAGGTAGGAATAGAAGGTAGTGCTCACTGAATTCATCAACTTCATACCTCTCAAAAATGATTTATTAATAAGGTTGATCAAGTCTTATTAACAACCACTTCCGATTAGCATGAAACCGAAGAACTTTCGTAAAACACTAATTTACCTCAAAGGGGATATGGATGTCCCCAACAATAAGCATTTCGTATTTCTTTTTGGCAGTAGGTAGAGGTAGTTGAAAACTTCCAACAGTGATTGTCGGAGATTTTTCAATAACATTAATACTATTCACTTGGAATTGTTTCTTCGGAAAGTGCACCGTATGTTCATTACCATTGATATGAAAAGTGACCTTGCTTTTATTGCAATCAATAACGGCCCCTGCAGTATTCAAGAAGGGTCTACCAAGGATAATCGACATGTTGTCGTCCTCGGGCATCTCAAGTATAACAAAGTCAGTTAAGATAGTAACATTAGCAACAACAACGGGCACAAGCTCACAAATACCGATAGGTATGGTAGTTGATTTATCAGCCATTTGCAAAGATATTTCAGTAGGTGTGAATTTATTCAAATCAAGTCTTTTATACAAAGAGAAAGGCATAACACTAACACCAGCTCCTAAATCACATAAAGCAGTTTTAACATAATTTCTTTTGATGGAGCAAGGTATAGTTGGTATTCCCGGATCTCCAAGTTTTTTAGGTACTCCATCCTTAAAAGTATAAATAGCAAGAATGGTGGAGATTTCAGCTTCCGGTATTTTTCTCTTATTGGTGATGATGTCTTTCATGTACTTTGCACAAGGAGGCATTTTTAAGATATCAGTCAAGCGAGTGCGCAAAAAGACTGGCCTCAATATTTCAGCAAAGCATTCAAATTCTTCATCATCTTTCTTTTTGGTTGACTTAGGTGGAAAGGGCATAGGTGTTTGAACCCACGGTTCTCTTTCCTTACCATGTTTTCTAGCAACAAAGTCTCTTTTATCATATCTTTTATTCTTGGGTTGTGGGTTATCAAGATCAACTGCTGGTTCTATCTCAACATCATTATCTGGTTCTTTATTATTTATTTGAGTGTCTTCATGAACCTCATCATTATCTTTTTCATTATCAGAAGGTGAGTGTTCACTACCAGATTGAGTTTCAGCATCAGAGATAGAGACTTCATTATCATTATCAGGAGGTTTTTCAACTTCAGGTTCACTAAAGGCATGCAAAGTCCTATCATTTTTCTTCTTCTTTTTATTTTTAGAAGGACTAGGTACATCAGTGTCAACTCTTTGAGAGTCTTGTTCAATTCTTTTTGGGTGTCCCTCAGGATAAAGTGGTTCCTGAGTCATTCTATCTCCTCTAATCATTACTCTAACAGCATGATCATTGATATTATTATTCGTTTCATCAAGCAACTCTCTTTGAGTTTAGCAACTTGTTCTAATTGAGTTTGAACCATAGAAGCATGCTTTCCTACACCTCTAACATCATTTGAGATTCTAAATAACAAGTCACTCAAGCGAGCAATCATATCAGAATTGTATTTCAATTGTTTCATAACATTTGCATTGAAGTGATCTTGCTTTCTAATGTAATTATCAAACTCATAAAGGCATTGACTAGGATGTTTATTATAAGGAATATCACCTTCATCGAACTTTAGTAAAGAATTTACCTCTACCACCTTAGGTGGTGGTGGTGTTTCAAGCCCATGTATTTCTTCGATAGGTGGTAAATTTTTAACATCCTCTGCTTTAATACCTTTTTCCTTCATGGCTTTCTTTGCCTCTTGCATATCTTCAGGACTGAGATATAAGATACCCCTCTTCTTTGGAGTAGGTTTGAGTGGTGGTTCGGGAAGAGTCCAATCATCATAATTTTTCAATATGTTATTCAATAATTCTTCAGCTTGTTCAACAGTTCGCTCCCTGAAAACACAGCCAGCACAACTATCTAGGAAATCCCTAGAAGCATCGGTTAGTCCATTATAGAATATATCAAGTATTTCATTTTTCTTAAGAGGATGATCAGGCAAAGCATTAAGCAATTGGAGAAGCGTCCCCCAAGCTTGTGGGAGGCTCTCTTCTTCAATTTGCGCAAAGTTAAATATTTCCTGTAAGGCAGCTTGTTTCTTATGAGCAGGAAAATATTTTTTAGAGAAGTAATAAATCATATCCTGGGGACTACGCACACAACCAGGAGCAAGAGTATTATACCAAGCCTTAGCATCACCCTTTAATGAGAACGGAAATAATTTGAGAATATAATAATAGCAAATCTTCTCATCATGAGCAAAAAGGGTGGCTATATCATTCAACTTAGTAAGATGTGCCACAACAGTTTCAGTTTCATAACCATGGAAAGGATCAGATTCAACCAAAGTAATTAACTCTGGGTCGACAGAGAATTCATAATCCTTATCATCAACAAAGATAGGTGAAGTAGCAAACTTAGGATCACATTTCATTCTCGCATTCAAAGTCTTTTCTTTATACTTGCATAATAATTTTTCCAGATCATCTCTATCCTTACAAGCAAGAATGTCTCTAGTTGTCTCCTCATCCATAACATAACCTTCCAGTACCTTTGGCAATTCATATCTTGGAGAACTAGGTCTAATAGGTGTTTCAAGATTTCAGTTTCAAGCTCTTCATCAGTTTCAGCATTCTCAAAAGCTTTAGTTCTAGCAAGTTGTTCATCAAGAAATTTACCTAGTGGCACATTATCATCAAGCAAGGTACTAGCATCATCATGAGTAGCATTCATAGCAGAAGTAGCAACATCAATAACTTGCGACATATCAGAATTGATAGCATGTGGTGGTGTTGCAAGTCTACTTATAACAGAAGGTGAATCTAAAGCGGAGCTGGATGGCAGTTCCTTACCTCCCCTCGTCTTAGAGGGAAAAATCTTAGTCTTAGCATCCTTCAGATTCTTCATAATGGTAATTTGACAATAATCCCAAGTGACTCAACAAAAATAGCTATGCTCCCCGGCAACGGCGCCAGAAAAAGGTCTTGATAACCCACAAGTATAGGGGATCGCAACAGTTTTCGAGGGTAGAGTATTCAACCCAAATTTATTGATTCGACACAAGGGGAGCCAAAGAATATTTGCAAGTATTAGCAACTGAGTTGTCAATTCAACCACACCTGGAGATTACTTATCTGCAGCAAAGTGATCAGTAGCAAAGTAGTATGGTAGTTTTGATAGTAGTAGCAACAACAATAGTAACGGTAAAAGTAATAGCAATGATTTTGTAGCAAGTGCAATAGTAACAGCAACAGTAGTAACTGAGCAAGAACAATATGAGAGAAATTTGTAGGCATTGGATCGGTGAATTCGTTGGATGATATTCATCATATAACAGTCATAACCTAGGGCGATACAACACTAGCTCCAGTTCATAAATATAATGTAGGCATGTATTCCGTAAATAGTCATACGTGCTTATGGAAAGAACTTGCATGACATCTTTTTTCCTACCCTCCCGTGGCAGCGTGGTCCTATTGGAAACTAAGGGATATTAAGGCCTCCTTTTAATAGAGAACCGGAACAAAGCATTAACACATAGTGAATACATGAAGTCCTCAAACTACGGTCATCACCGGGAAGTGTCCCGACTATTGTCACTCCGAGGTTGCCGGATCATAACACGTAGTAGGTGACTATAACTTGCAAGACCGGATCTAGAACATAGATATAATGGTGATAACATAAATGGTTCAGATCTGAAATCATGGCACCCGGGCCCAAAGTGACAAGCATTAAGCATGGCAAAGTCATAGCAACATCAATCTCAGAACATAATGGATACTAAGGATCAAGCCCTAACAAAACTAACTCGATTACATGATGAATCTCATCCAACTCCTCACCGACCAGCGAGCCTATGAAGGAATTACTCACTCCCGGTGGGGAGCATCATGGAATTGGCGATGGAGAAGGGTTGGTGATGACGAAGATCAAAGATCCCCCTCTCCGGAGCCCCAAACGGACTCCAGATCTGGCCTCCCGATGAAGAATAGGAGGTGGCGGCGGCTCCGTCTCGTGAAACATGATAATTCTTTCTCCCTGATTTTTTTCTCCGAAAATATGACTTTATAGCATCAGGGTTGGAGTCTGCGGGGCCACCAGGTGGGCGCAACCAACCTGGGCGCGCCTGGAGGGGGGCGCCCTGGTGGGTTGTGCCCACCCAGGTGCCCCCTCCTGTGGTTCTTGGCTCCACAAATTTTCTTTTATTATATAAAAAATCCTCGTGAAGTTTTGTTCCAATCCGAGAACTTTTATTTCTACACAAAAACAACACCATGGTAGTTCTGCTGAAAACAGCATCAGTCCGGGTTAGTTTCATTCAAATCGTGCAAATTAGAGTCCAAACCAGGAGGAAAAGCGTTAGGAAAAGTAGATACGACGGAGACGTATCAATCCCATCCTGGGGCCTTTTCCGGCGATCTACCAGAGGGGGATTCGATCACAGAGGCCTCTACATCAACCTTGTTTCCCAACCGATGATGCGTGAGTAGTTTACCACCGACCTACGGGTCCATAGCTAGTATCTAGATGGCTTCTTCTCTCTCTTTGATCTTCAATACAATGTTCCCCTCGATGTTCTTGGAGATCTATTCAATGTAATACTTTTTTTGCGGTGTGTTTGTTGAGATCCGATGAATTGTGGATTTATGATCAGATTATCAATGAATATTATTTGAGTCTTCTTTGAACTCTTTTATGCATGATTAAGATATCTTTGTATTTCTCTTTGAACTATCGGTTTGGTTTGGCCAACTAGATTGGTTTTTCTTGCAATGGGAGAGGTGCTTAGTTTTGGGTTCAATCTTGCGGTGTCCTCACCCAGTGACAGAAGGGGTATCGAGGCACGTATTGTATTGTTGCCTTCGAGGATAAAAAGATGGGGTTTATATCATATTGCTTGAGTTTATCCCTCTACATCGTGTCATCTTGCTTAACGCGTTACTCCATTCTTATGAACTTAATACTCTAGATGCATGCTGGATAGCGGTCGATGTGTGGAGTAATAGTAGTAGATGCAGAATTGTTTCGGTCTACTTGTCACAGACGTGATGCCTATATTCATGATCATTGCCTTATATATCGTCATAACTTTGCGCTTTTCTATCAATTGCTCAACAGTAATTTGTTCACCCACCATATGCTATCTTCAAGAGAGAAGCCTCTAATGAAACGTATGGCCCCCGGGTCTATTTTCCATCATATATTTTCAGATCTATAAACCAAAAAACCCAAAAATACCTTGCTGCAATTTATTTGTTTTTACTTTGTTTTATGTTTTAGTAATCTTTTATACCTATCTCTATTAGATCTCACTCTTATTTGAGACCGTGAAGGGATTGACAGCCCCTTTTTCACGTTGAGTGCAAATGTTTGTTAGTTTGTGCAGGTGCATAGATTGGAGACTTGTTTGTGCCTCCTACTAGATTGATACCTTGGTTCTTAACTGAGGGAAATACTTATCTCTACTTTGCTGCATCACCCATTCCTCTTCAAGGAAAAAATCAACACAAGCTCAAGAAGTAGTAGGAAGAATTTTGGGCGCCGTTGTCGGGGAGGTTCTACATTAAGCCTACCAAGTACCCATCATAAACTCTCATATCTTGCATTACATTATTTGCCATTTTCCTCTCCCCCACTTCTAAAAAGTTTTCAGAAAAACACAAAAAGATTTGGCTTTTTATTCGCCCTTCTTTATTTCGTCTTTTCGTTTGCTTTCCATTCGGTCGTGTGCTAGATCGCTTGATTTGCTATCATGGCTAGTCTTCCTACCATTACTAGTACCCCTGAAAGTGAGGTTCTCAACTTTAAAAAAAGGGAGGGAGAAAATTTAAAAGATGCTTGGTATAGAATTTGCAATGCTCAAAATAGATATACTCGTAAGCAATCTACTACCATTCTCCTCCGTAATTTTTATGTGGGTGTTACTACTTGGTATAGATATGTTCTAGATACCATTACTGGAGGTAATTTCTTGGGGAGCCATACCTTGGATGCTTATAATGCTATGATAGATTTGGTAGGCTCACCACCACTCATGGTTAATGAAACGGTTTTAACTTTGGAACATGTGATGCAAAGGCTTGATATTATTGAGAATAAAATTGCTATTGTAGAGCTTATTGAAACTTGGATAAGAAGATTCATAATCATATTACTCAATTTGGATCAAAGGTAGGAATCACTTTAAAGAATCTAAAGGAAAAAGAGCCCATGGTTAATGAGAAGATAGATCAAGGTTCTACTAGAATTGATAAGCTAGGAGATATTATTACCAACTTGGGTTCCGCTTTTGCCTATGTTAAAACTACTCTAAATTTTCCTCCTACTAAAGCTACTAAGTTTATTTATGTTCCTAAAAATAAGGGTGAATCTTCTAGTAAAGGAAGCGAAGATCTTAAGATGATAAGTGTTCACCCTAACTTTATCAATATTATTAAGGAACCAATTGCTACGAGTGAATTTCTTGATTTCTTGCCTAGGAGTGTGATTATTAATAAAACCAAAGAATCTCCTAGGGGTTATAAGTGTGCAATTGAAGAATTGCATACCAAAGATGACAACACCTAGATCTATGTTTTATGCCTAGCTAGAGGCGTTAAACAATAGCGCTTGTTGGGAGGCAACACAATTTTATTTTTATGTTTTTTGATTTTGGTTCTGTTTTTCAATAAATACACATTATTAACTCTGTAGTAATTGTGTTTTGGTGTTTTAATTAGTGTTTGAGCCAAGTAAGACCTTTGGGATGGTCTACGGTGATAGTTCATTTGATCTTCCTGAAAAACAGAAACTTTTGCGCTTATTGCCAGAAATTTAAAAAATCACAGAAACATGATTTTGATCTGAATTTTTTACACAAAATTGATATACAAATTTCCTAAATTTTCCTAATTTTCAGAATTTTTGGAGTTACAGAAGTATACGAAATTTCCAGATTACTACAAACTGTTCTGTTTTTGACAAATTCTGTTTTCTATGTGTTGTTTGCTTATTTTGATGAATCTATGGGTAGTATCGGGGGGTATGAACCATGGAGAAGTTGGAATACAGTAGATATTACACCAATATAAATAAAGAATTAGTTCACAACAGTACCTAAAGTGGTCATTTATTTTATTATACTAACGGATCTTATGAGTTTTCTGTTGAGTTTTGTCTTGTGAAGTTTTCAAGTTTTGGGTAAAGATTTGATGGACAATGGAATAAGGAGTGGCAAGAGCCTAAGCCTGGGGATGCCCAAGGCACCCCAAGGTATTATTCAAGGACAACCAAGCATCTAAGCTTGGGGATGCCCCGGATGGCATCCCCTCTTTTGTCTTCAATCCATTGGCATCCCCTCTTTTGCCTTCAATCCATCGGTAAATTTACTTGAGGCTATGTTTTTATTCACCACATGATATGTGTTTTGCTTGGAGCGTCTTGTATGATTTGAGTCTTTGCTTTTTATTTTGCCACAATCATCCTTGCTGTACACACTTTTTTAGAGGGACACGCATTAATTGTGAATTTATTAGAATACTCTATGTGCTTCACTTATATCTTTTGAGCTAGGCAGTTTGCTCTAGTGCTTCACTTATATCTTTTTTAGAGCATGGCGATGGCTTTATTTTATAGAAATTTTTGAACTCTCATGCTTCACTTATATTATTTTGAGAGTCTTTAAACAGCATGGTAATTTGCTTAGGTTATGAATTTAGTCCTAATATGATGGGCATCCAAGAGGGATATAATAAAAACTTTCATATAAAGAGCATTGAATAAGATGAGAAGTTTGATTCCTTGCATTTGGTTTGAGATATAAAGATGGTGATATTAGAGTCATGCTAGTGAGTAATTGTGGATTGGTAGAAATACTTGTGTTAAAGTTTGTGATTCCCGTAGCATGCACGTATGGTGAACCGTTATGTGATGAAGTCGGAGCATGATTTATTTTTTGATTGTCTTCCTTATGAGTGGCGGTTGGGGACGAGCGATGGTCTTTTCCTACCAATCTATCCCCCTAGGAGCATGCGTGTAGTACTTTGTTTCGATAGCTAATAATTTTTTGCAATAAGTATGTGAGTTCATTATGACTAATATTGAGTCCATGGATTATACGCACTCTCGCCCTTCCACCATTGCTAGCCTGTCTAGTACCACACAACTTTCATCGGTGCATTAAACCCACCTTATTTTCCTCAAAACAGCCACCATACCTACCTATTATGGCATTTCCATAGCCATCCGGAGATATATTGCCATGCAACTTCCACCGTTCCGTTTATTATGACATGCACCATCATTGTCATATTGCTTTGCATGATCATATAGTTGGCATAGTATTTGTGGCAAGGCCACCATTCATATTTTTTATACATGTCACTCTTGATCATACCACATCCTGGTACACCGCAGGAGGCATTCATATAGAGTCATATCTTGTTCTAGTATCGAGTTGTAATTTTTGAGTTGTACGTAAATAAAAGTGTGATGATCATCATTATTAGAGCATTGTCCCATGTGAGGAAAGGATGATGGAAGATATGATTCCCTCACAAGTTTGGATGAGTCTCCGGACTTTAAAAAAAAAGAGACCAAAGAAGCCCAAACAAAAAAAAGAAAAAAATGAGAGAAAAGAGAGAAGGGACAATGTTACTATCCTTTTTCCACACTTGTGCTTCAAAGTAGCACCATGATCTTCATGATAGAGAGTCTCCTATTTTATCACTTTCATATACTAGTGGGACTTTTTCATTATAGAACTTGGCTTGTATATTCCAATGATGGGCTTCCTCAAAATTGCCCTAGGTCTTCATGAGCAAGAAAGTTGGATGCACACCCACTTAGTTTCTTTTTGAGCTTTCATACACTTATAGCTCTAGTGCATCCGTTGCATGGCAATCCCTACTCACTTGCATCGATATCAATTGATGGGCATCTCCGTAGCCCATTAATTTGCCTAATTGATGTGAGACTTTCTCCTTCTTTTTGTCTTCTCCACAACCACCATATTCTATTCCACCTATAGTGCTATATCCATGGCTCACGTTCATGTATTGCGTGAAAGTTGAAAAAGTTTGAGAACACCAAAAGTATGAAACAATTGCTTGGCTTGTCATCGGGGTTGTGCATGATGAAATATTTTTTGTGTGATGAAGATGGAGCATAGCCAGACTATATGATTTTGTAGGGATAACTTTCTTTGGCCATGTTATTTTGAGAAGACATGATTGCTTTATTATTATGCTTGAAGTATTATTGTTTTTATGTCAATATTAAACTTTTGTTTTGAATCTTATGGATCTAAATAATCATGCCACAATAAAGAAGACTACATTGATAAATATGTGAAAGTGCAACTAATCCCCGGGTGGTTTTGGTAATTCATAACAACATATAGCTCATTGAACTAATATCCATTCAAGTTCAATATTTTAGAAAGTTCAATGATTGGCATGGCATAGACTAGAGATGTGGACCCCTCAAAATGCTAAGGACAAAGATTGGCATAAGCTCAAGACTCTTCATTTATATTTTAGTGATCCAAGATCACATTGAGTCCATAGGAAAGCCAATACTATTAAAAGGGGATGAGGTGTTGCTTAATGGTCTACTTGCTCAAAGTGCTTAGTGATATCACTCCAAAACCCACAGCCACTTTCTCTTCCAAATATGTCCAAAACTCAAAGTCAAACTCGGCCCCACCGATTTGATCCATCCTGCGCCACCGAGTTCAGTTGACATAGCCACTGCCAGAAAGCCTAACACCTCGGTCACACCGATACGGATCTCGGTCTCATCGAGATGGCCTTGCAAACTCTCTGTTTCCCTTTGTAACATTTTGGTCTCACCGAAATGAGCAATCGGTCCCACCGAGTTTGTTTGACCAACTCTCTGTTTGCTCTTTGTTGAAATCGGTCTCACCGAGTTCACACAATTGGTGCCACCGAGATGAGGTTTTGCCCTAGCCCTAGCACATCGGTCCCACCGAGTTGTTCCAGTCGGTCCCACCGAGATTCCTAACGTTCACATTTTGAACTGAATCGGTCTCATCGAGTTCTTCTATTCGGTCTGACCGAGTTGGGTCAAATGTGTGTAACGGTTGAATTTTGTGTGAAGGCTATATATACCCCTCCACCCCCTTCTCCATATGTGAGAGAGCCATCAGAATGCGCCTACACTTCCACTACTCATTTTCTGAGAGAGAACCACCTACTCATGTGTTGAGACCAAGATATTCCAATCCTACCATAAGAATCTTGATCTCTAGCCTTCCCCAAGTTGCTTTCCACTCAAATCATCTTTCCACCATATCCAAATCTGTGAGAGAGAGTTGAGTGTTGGGGAGACTATCATTTGAAGCACAAGAGCAAGGAGTTCATCATCAACACACCATCTATTACCTTTTGGAGAGTGGTGTCTCCTAGATTGGTTAGGTGTCGCTTGGGAGCCTCCGACAAGATTGTGGAGTTGAACCAAGAAGTTTGTAAGGGCAAGGAGATCTCCTACTTGGTGAAGATCTACCCAAGTGAGGCAAGTCCTTCGTGGGCGATGGCCATGGTGGGATAGACAAGGTTGCTTCTTTGTGGACCCTTTGTGGGTGGAGCCCTCCGTGGACTCGCGCAACTGTTACCCTTCGTGGGTTGAAGTCTCCATCAACGTGGATGTACGATAGCACCACCTATCGGAACCACGCCAAAAATCTCCGTGTCTACATTGTGTTTGCCTTCTCCAAACCCTTCCCTTTACCTTCATATGCAATGTTTTACTTTCCACTGCTACACTCTTAGAATTGCATGTGTAGGTTGATTGCTTGACTTGTACTAGTTGCTAAAATCTGCCAACAATTAAAATTGGGAAAATGCTAGATTTTTATTTGGTCAAGTAGTCTAATCACCCCCCCCCCCTCTAGACCTACTTTCGATCCTACAATATGTTAGGTAGCATTCCACATCAAAAATTCTGTTTTTATCATTTACCTACTCGAGGACGAGCAGGAATTAAGCTTGGGGATGCTTGATACGTCTCCAATGTATCTATAATTTTTTATTGTTCCATGCTATTATATTATCTATTTTGGATGTTTTATATGCATTAATATGCTATTTTATATTATTTTTGGGACTAACCTATTAACCTAGAGCCCAGTGCCAGTTTCTGTTTTTTCCTTGTTTTTTGAGTTTTACAGAAAAGGAATATCAAACGGAGTCCAAACGGAATAAAACTTTACGATGATTTTTCTTGGACCAGAAGACATCCACGGAGCTTGGAGAGGGGGTCAGAAGATGGCCGAGGAGGCCACAAGCCTGCCAGGCGCGCCCCAGGGGGGCGCCCTGAGGGCTTGTGGGCCCCTCGGGAGTCCTCCAACCCTAATTCTTGCGCCATAAATTCCCAAATATTCCCAAACCACCAGAAGCGTCAACCAAAATACTTTTCCACCGCCGCAAGCCTCTGTTCCTGTGAGATCCCATCTTGGGGCCTTTTCCGGCGATCTGCCGGAGGGGGATTCGATCACGGAAGGCCTCTACATCAACCTTGCTGCCCTACCGATGATGCGTGAGTAGTTTACCACAGACCTACGGGTCCATAGCTAGTAGCTAGATGGCTTCTTCTCTCTTTTTGATCTTCAATACAATGTTTTCCTCGATGTTCTTGGAGATCTATTCAATGTAATACTTTTTTTGCGGTGTGTTTGTTGAGACCTGATGAATTGTCACTACTGCAGGATGCTGCTAATGCGACACTACAATCAGAGACCCTTCGACAAAACTATGTGCGATGCAATAATCGCAAACGGTGATGTAAAAAAGGGTAAAAAAAGATGCAAAACATTTGCGATGGCGGATACATCAAACACGGTTTGGATTTTAGTTGCATGTGCGATGCGGGGCATACGGTTCAGTACAATGAACTATTTGTGATGATGCAGAACAACATAAACGGGTAGCCAGATGAAGGTGTGTGCGATATACGGCATACAGTTCACTCAGATGAACTGTTTGTGATTAGGCGGAACAAAAGAAACAGTCAGCCATATCAAGGTGTGTGCGATAGAGGGCAAACAGTTCACTCGGATGAACTTTTTGCGTTGAGCCAAGAGAACAGAAACGGTTCAATTTAACAAGATGTGTGTGATACGCGGCAAACAGGTCTGTAATCAGAAATGTGTGCGAAGACCGATAATAACACAGACGATTGCTGCTAATAAGACATGTGTGTTGTGCGTTGGGATTGCATACAGAACAACATACACACACACACACACACACACACACACACTTATAAGGACATGGTTGCATAACCAAATTAAACATCCAATTACATAGGTGGCTACTACACACATGACATTTCCACACACCAAAGTCAACTATATATTACATGCATAATTAACTAGGATAAACGATCATCTGATCATCATCTACTTCTTGGGACGCTTGTCGCTACTGCTCTGCTTGTGGCTCGATCCGGCCTCGTCGATTTCGGTAACGAGGCAGTTCCGCATGTCAATGATCTGCCTGTGCATCTCGTAGCATGTGTACACGCTCTTGGCCGCGAACCTGAGGTGAGGTTCATCCAGTTGCCGCGTCCAGGCCCCGTGCCAGGATACGGGATTTGTTCTCTTGGCATCCTACTTCATCTTTTCGTAGTAGGGGTCGATGATGGCCAAGGCGAGTTCAACCAGGGAGTCCTTTGTGCTGCCCCAGACCCTGTAGTGCTGACGGATTTCGACAAGGTTCTTGCAGGCCAAGCCCGTAACCTTGAGCGCTTTACATTGTTGCAGGTTTCCAACGTAGCAAACTTGTAGTCCGTGCTGTTGACAAACCTGGCGAAACGGTCGCAAGGCTCTGTGGCCATGCAGAAGTGGAAGATGAGGACATGATGGCGCACGCACAACTGGGCGACGACAATCTTCTGATCTTTGCCGGGATGACCGTCGGTGCACTGGAGGTCGATGCCGACCACCTTGTACTTGTCTCGAGAAAGCATCTGCTCCACGGTGTTGATGTAGTCGTCCACCACGGCCGGGTCTTTGGTGTACACCACCGAGAGACCCATCTCCCTCGCGTGGGTCTCCACTTTATGCTCGCCGAACTCCATTGTAGCGCGCTAGATATCCTCTCTGTATGTGTCGTCGTGGGTGTGCTTGCTGTGTTGTGGGGCGAGGTCGAGAGGTTGAAGAGACTAAGGTTATAATGGCCGCGGGAATTAATGGGAAAGCCGGACGGCTTGGAATATCTGCACCCCCGGATGGCAGTTCTAAATTGCAGCGCGTAACTCCATCGTGCCACACGTAACTGCATCATGGTGACACGCGCGGCACAACCGCATGCATATGGGGCCCCCAACGTGATCGTGCGCAGGCCCCAACCGCTGGCAGAGCGCGCGCGCAGGGACGCGAGCAGAGCGCTCCGCGGTCGCCTCAACGGCGAGCAACCATATATATGCATATAGCAGTTGAACACGCAAGGAAAAGTTGTCGACAAGCCAAGCACGTGGAGGTATGCGAGCAGAGCGCGCTGACGGACACGAGCAGAGCGCGCCGAGGGACGCGAGCAGAGGCCGGCACAGTGATACGTGGCAAAATAAGACGAACTGTGCGAGCGATGTCGGAGACATCAAGCACGAATCAGATTATAGTTGCGTGTGCGATACGTGGCATACAGTTGATCCACCCGATCGAGCTGTTTGTGATGGAATAAGCCGTGTGTGTTCTGGGCAAACACTTGCTGGTATACAACCATCTGTGATTGATGAATTCATGACCGACGGGTTCCCTAGTGTGGTCCTTGTGCGATGTGATATGCTCTGTCTACAGAACATCAACATATATACTTATAAGAACAGTATTGCATAACCAAATTAAGCATACAATTACATAAGTGACTACACACGTAACATTTCCACACACCAAAGTAAGCAATTACATGCATACTAAACTAGGAGAAGCGAGCATCTAATCATCTACATCTTGTTGCGACGACGTTTGCAATTGCTCTGCTTCCGGCTGGATCCCTGGTCGTGAATGGTTAATAAAATCTAAGTCTATTGCATATTAAGGTCAAAATAGTACTACCAATATACGAGTCTCATACGATGCCATTTCAACGATTGCACCACAAAAGCCCGAAATATTACAAGGTTCAAATTCCAGAGTTACATGGCTCAAATTCGAAGGTTACAAGGTTCAAACTGATATTAGAAATGAAATTCAGCCCATTCAGCCGCAAACGCCCATGCTGATTAGCTGAACATGGATATAAGAGAGGTTCAAATTAAAATTACCAATAGTAAGGCCAGTTTCGAAACCTCATCATTTCTGCAAAGGGATCAGCCGCTGACAAGTCATGTATGGGGTTGACACAATGACTTCCAATTACTCTGTCATATGCAGTTCCAATACGAAGTTTAGCTTTTTTGGAGCCTTTTCCATTCTGCAGTAGCTGCCGGCTCTGATCAACAAACCATTCATAATTTCTACGTAAATGCATGTTCAACCTCATTACCTTCAGCACCCTTACTCTGGCAACAAAGAATCTGGCGAATATAATCTCCGGTAAGGTCCCTCGGTAGGAGTTCAAAGTAATTTTTGAGAGATGCAGATCTAGACATTCGATGTGATTGTCGTTATATTATATCACATTATCCACCACCGGGCATATTATTATCTGCAAAAGAAGAGAACGTGTTAGTGCCTACATGCAGTTTTGAACACTACTACAGGCCTATTTGGTTCGCAGGATTTGTAAAATGCACCAACGTGTCATCTTCGATCTGACATGATTAACATGGGAATTTGATTACAATCTAGAAAAATGTAGCCTTCTTCACAAGTGGTTGGAGTGGATGAAAAAATCCCTAAGAAAACTAGTACAGATGAATCCAAAGGAGAAATGCTTATGGATTGTAACCATATGAATCAAGCAATCAATATGGGGTGGGGGATGTATGTCCTGAAATCCTCCAAAATTCCTTCAGAAATCGTAGTTCATTGTCATTGTAACCTTGGGAAAAGGTGCCAAAAATTGAACTCCCTTATGGTTGACATTTAACAGGAAAGGAACATCACCTCGATATACAACTTCTTCAGGCACGGAAAGCATCTCAGGAAACTGACAACTTCGTGCAGGTTGGGGCCGATAGATTCTAGTGCCAAGACCTTCACTGTGCGCAGAATCTGGGTCAAGCTTTTCTGGATGACAGATGAACATACATCTTCAAAATTAGAAATAATGTTGATATCAAGAAGGAGAGGTAGAAGGCGACTATTGTACCTGAACGGGTGTGGATCCAATAACACGTTCGGAGTATTTGATAGACGAGTAGCCCATCACTGTCAATTTTGGCGCAGAAATGACATTGATTCTTGTTGGACCTTGTTGATCAACTACAATTAATCTCTCAAGTGAAGGTGTGTCCTCAATGACCATATTGTGGTCCACCTTTTGTGATCTCTTGTTGCAGCACCAGCAACACACATAAATAGTCCGGAGAGTCATGGAGGTGATGTGGAAGCTACTCGACCAATTCATCGCCTGAAGACGAAGGAACTTGAGTGCAGTACAGCCGCGGAGTAGGCGCTCCATATCATCCTTTGGGATGCAGACGGCGATGAGCTCGAGGTGCTTCAGTCGTGGTAGAAAAAGAGCGGGCGCGTCATTAAGGGGGGGGGGGGAATGGCAGTTCATGAACTTGGCGAGGCGCAGCGTGGGCGCGAACCGGAGCGCGGACGTTGCCAGCGAGCGCATATGCCCATCATTAAAACTGAGCTCCTCGAGCTGATCTAGGGCGGGGGATCAGAACCACTCGCCAAGCTTGGCTCGGTCCTTGCTGTTGGAATGGAACTTGCCCGTGATAAGGCCTCTGATTCGGCCATGGTGACTGCCGAGGATCTGGGACGCATCCAAGCTTTTGCGATAGCCATGGCAGAGCTCGTGGGCGTCGAGGAGGTCGAGATGGGTGGAGAGCCATAGGAGGTGCCACCGCCGGGAAAGGGCGGCTGTCCTCACCCCATATTTGATTGGGAGGAGAGATATGATGACTGTCAACATATCATCGGGGAGGCTGCTGATGAAGTCTAGGCCTGCTGGAGTCGCTTGCGGTTCTTTCTCAACCCGCCTCTGCTTGTTGGCATACTCTTTCTCCACCTCGTCGGCGGCGACGGAAACCTCTGTCTCCATATTCACGCCATGCTCCGGTGCTTCAGCAGCCCCGGTGTCGCCACTCCCTCCGATGGGGCGCTTCGGCGGCATCCTCATACACTAACGGCTTTGAGGACTGAGAGCGGCGTTGAGGATGCGGGCGGAGAGAGAGGATTGTGTGTGTGGCGAGGATGGGGGGTGCGGCCGCTGGGGCGCGCCATTAATACGGACCAGTGGGAGTGAGGCGGGCGGCGGTCAAAGGCTGTCTCGCTTCCCGGTGAGCCTGCGCGGCGGACTTCTGGCATTCCTATACCATCATTTCACACAGCTACTCGCACGCCTCCTGGTGACACTGCGCAGCGAAAACGCCTCCCGTCAATTCACACGCCTGCACGCACGCCTCCTGGTCTGCCTGCGTGGCGGACTGCTCGCATGCTTCTCGTCAACTCACGCCTTCTCGCACGCCACACGGGGCGCGTGGCACGTATATTTTTTTTAGTTTTTTCATGATTCATTTTGCCGCTTTACTGCTTAACCGAAGCATGGCACGGTCTAATGCACACGGTCCGAATAAATATTCCGTATGAAATATTGGTTGCCAGTTATTAACAATCTCCCGTTTGTAAGTAGATTATATCAAAACTTGTTTCAAATTTGATGAAAAAAATACAATATCACAGTCTACTGGTGTCCATATATGACACCGCGATAAGTTTCATGAATTTCAACTAAGTTTTGGATTTATTGAATTTTAAAAATCAATATTCTCAATGTTTTGAAATTTCTTTCACGGGGAAACATGCACCAAGGGACACACATATGATTTTGCAATCCATTTTGGTGCACATGTAGCTCAAATTTGATTTTTGCACATTAAATCCCTAGGAAATCAATCAATGTGTAAAACAGGTCGAATGATCTCTGTTTTTTTAAACTTTAACACGACACTCCTTTGGTCACATGTTCACTGCAGAAAAAGTTTAACATGCCTCAAAGTGGAGGTGGTGGTGCGGGATATGTGTGTGTGTGTGTGTGTGTGTGTCATAACCTCGCTCCATGTGGGGATTTTCCGGTTCCTGAGGCAGGTGCCACATCAAAGTTGTGCATTGGTGTGAAAATGAACAAAACTGGCCCTTATCTGCAACTTCAACACAAAATGACCTCAATCTAAAAATATTTCACGAAATGGCCCTCTTTTGCATGACACCCGGGGCTAGGGCGCCATGCTAGAGAGCATGACGCCCCAGGCTAGGGCGCCATGGTAGCGACATGTAGCATGGCGCCCCGTCCTAGGGCGCCATGCCAAATAGCATGACGCCCTAGCCCGGGGCGTCATGCTATCTTGCATGGCGTCCTAGTCCCGGGCGTCATGCAAAGGGGCCATTTCGTGAAATATTTTCAGATTGGGGTCATTTTGTGTTAAAGTTTCAGATAAGGGCTAGTTTTGTCCATTTTCACGTGCATTGGTATTCAAACATCACGCAATACCATGCAGGCGGTGGTTGCCCTATAGGAACTCACTCGCGTGCGGCGCTTCCATCTGTGGGCCCGCGAGAGGTCGTCCTCCATCACTTTGACCCAACGAGAGAGAGAGGCACATTTGACGAACAAGGAGGATTAATTCTTTTAGGGCTATGTTAGGGTAGGAGTATATATATATAGTACGTGTCGAAGGGGACATGGGACCAACATATACTAGGTGTCACACATGAACCTCACTCTGTGTGGGGACTTTGCGGTTTTTGAGGCAAATGCCACAGCAAAGGTTGTGCATCAGGTATATTCAAAACATCACAACCACACACCTCTCCATATATATGTTTGGCACACATGCAAGCGATGGTGGTTGTCCTGTGGCACTAACTCGCGTGGTTATCGACGATGCTTCCATCTATTGGCCCGCTTGGTCCATCACTTTCACCGACAATTAGAGAGGTTAATTATTTTGACTTAGGAGGGGATTAATTTTTTGCTTGTCTCGCGATATAGGTGAGATTACATATATAATAGCGCATGTGTACACATGAATCCATCCCGCTGGATCGAAGGGGGGGGGGGAGCGAGCACACGACATGTCATGAACCTCTTGCTCTGTGTGGGGACCTGTGCGATTTGGAACGCATGCACCACATCAATGTTGTGCATTAGGTATTAATTCAACACATATGCATGCATCACGCACCTCCATAAATATGTTTGGGACACATGCATGCAATGGTTATCTTGGCACACTCTCACTCGCTTGGTTATATATGGGCGGCAAGCCTATATATATTTGTGGGCCCGCGTGGACGTGCATCATTTCGACCGACGACGAGAAAGGTTACCATGGTGGATTCTTCTTCTTTGGTTCGTGTTACCGTATAGTAGTAGGTCGATCATTCTAGGCCTAATTAAGTTTGAGCGCATGCATGCTACGCATCGTGAACCCTCGATCAGTGTGGGGATTTTATGGTTCCAAAGCATGGTGCCACATCAAATTTGCGCACTGCGTATTCAAACACCACACACACCACTTTCATACATAATTGGGCCACATGCACAGAGTGGGTTTTGTCTTCAGACAGTACTCCCTCGCGAGTTTATCGGCGACAAGCTAGCCCATTTTGCGGGGCCGTGTGGACGTCCATCACTTTGACCAACAACGAGCGAGAGAGGTTGTATGATCAAGTTGGATTCTGTTTGGTCCGTGTTACTGTACGTCTTGGTGAGATGCCCTCCCCCCGACACGTGTGTGTGTGGGGGGGGGGGGGGTACTTCGCACTACGCGCAACCTCCATGGGGTTGGGGAAGTCCGGTTATTTTGCGAGGCACACGCACCACATCAAAGTTGTGAATGGTATAGTTAAATATGACACCACACCCTTTTCATACATATAGTATAGGGCCACCCGCAGGTGGTTCGTATGTGGTCTCACCCATCTCCCGCCACAAGAACACATTTGTGGGTCGGGACACGGTCCACCTTTGTTCGGAAGCGAAAGGGGAAGAGTGACCATATATATGATGGACTCCTATAGGTTTTGTGTTACGGTAGGGTGAGATTTCAAACCTAACTATCTGGGGGCATGCATTCGTAGCTAGGATTCCCTTACCGCCGACACGAAGTGGGGTTCGTAGTGGGTGGCTGACTAGCAATATTGTGCGCTTTGTGCGACAGATGCCACATCAAAGTTGTGCATTGGGTATTCGAACATCAAACCACCCTTTTCATACATATATTTGGTCCACATGCAAGTGTGTTCGTGTTCTGACCCTTTCCCGCGTTATTCTTTTTGCCAAATTTAACAGCACACGAGTTGGATGCAGAAATCATCTGCGATTGCGTACGCAACAGACACGGTTCGGTCAGACTACCCGTGTGCCATGCCCGTGCCCCTGCAGTCACTCACATCAGCACAGTAGATTGGGCTCCACGAGGCTTGCCTCCCACTCTCAAAAATATCTACTGCCTCGCAATCTCGAAAATATCTACCCGCGTAGAGGGTTTTTCTGTTTGATAGCACATGATTCATATGTGTGGACCGTGTGCGATGTCTGTTACTCCCGCTCTGCTTCAATCAGTTGATCCAAATTTTTAGTAGCCCCAGATTTTTTTTAAACTGGAGCCCCGGCATTTTACTCCCGTCTGCATCCCTCGCAATCTCAAAAATATCTACTCGGCTGGAGTGATTTTCTGTTTGATAACACACGACTATTATGTTTTAACTGTGTGTGATGTTCGTTACTCCCGCCCCGCTCTGCTTCGATCCCTTGATCCAAATTTTCGGTAGCCCCGCCATTTTACTCCCGCCTAGTAAAATTTTTAGTACCCGCGGCATTTCCTCAAACATCTCCTTGGACCCCCTCCACACACACACACCAAATCCTTCGCTCACCCCAAATCCCCCGCTCACACACATACACACCACCCCTCCCTCACTCGAAACATAGCTAGGTCACCGCCGCCGCCTCCATCGTAAACCTCTGCCGGTCTGCCCATGCAGTTTAACCACCGATATACATACCCTCGCCGCCCTGAGTTTCTTAGATGACGCCTGCAAAACGCCCCGTTTCCCACATATCCCCATCCCCACCCTCCTCCACCACTCCAGAGCGTCGCAGCCTAAGCCTGGCTACGCTTCCAGGGGAGCTCGAGGAGCAAATGGCCCAAAAGAGCTTTACCGCGGCCTCTTCGCCCGACATCGGCGAGGTGGCCGGCGAGGAAGCTGACGATGATGACTGGACCTAGATGGAACCTTTCAATCAGTGGGCTAAAGTATTCTGGCATGTCGCAGTCGCCGGCTACGACATCAAGGTCGTCGACACCGACGGCTTGACGCGGGTTATGTCACAGGTTAAATTGCCCACTCCCCACCCTTCGGGTTCGACAGCCGTCGATCTCATCGATGGCCCTGCCGCTGGTCTCCTACAGCTCGTTATGAACAATTTGCCATCCTTCATCGCCATGGAGCCCCTTTTGTCATTTCTGAAGGACACGTTCTGCGACGCTGGCTTGGGATCCTCAGCTGGCAAGGCAGACCTCATCGACGGCGACCACGAGGAGGAGTCAATCTGTGACAAGTGAGGAAACCCATGATTTGTTTTCTCGAACCCCTTTTGTAGTGAGAACCTGTCCAGTATTTGTTGCTATATTTGGTTGTTTGCATTACGCCTTGTTTATTTCTACGGTTTATGGTTGTTCGGTTGTTTGTAGTTAGCATATGTCCAGTTTCAATTGCCATCTTTGTTGTTCGTAGTATGCCTTGTTTATTTCAGCTATTAACAGTGTGATGTTCTATATGTGCTAGTATGAACTGTGCAGTTCAATTTCATCAATACCAAATTTAACAATAGCTCTATGAATGACTATATTTGGTTGTTGTTAAGCATGTTGTACTCCCTCCGAATCTTTTTAGTTCGCATATAAGATTTGTCTAAAGTCAAGCCTCGTAAAGTATGACCAACTTTATAGAACAAAATACCAACATTCACAATATGAAATAAATCTCAGTACATGTGTCATGACTTAAATTTTCATATTGTATAACTTTAGCATGGTAGATATTGATATTTTTTCATATAAATAAGGTCAAACTTTATGAAGTTTGACTTCAGACAATTCTTATATGCAGAGTAAAAAGGACCGGAGGGAGTATTTAACACGCCTTTCCATTTGATTTAACAATGGCACTGTTTGGATACTCTAACTTAGCTAGAGGTTAGAGTTAGTTCCTAGCTCATGACAGTTAAAAGGGAGAGAGAGATTGGTGGAATAGTTGATTGTATTGCTTGAGCCTCGTGGGCACATATATAGGAGTACATGGTCATCTTGGAGTACAAGTCAAGGTAGAATAAATCCTACGCTGTCCTACGTTTCCTAAATAACAATGATACTCAACAATGACTAACCCTGAACTAACTCTAGCCAAAGAGGTGTTTGGATGATAGTGTTAGATTGACAATAAATGCACTAGGAGAACTAGCCCCAATCAGCACCTCTTGGGTGGGATAGTTGTTTTGGGTGGGTTTGACGCAACTAGCTCAGACTAGCCCTCATGTTTGGATACTTTAGGGCTATTTGAGCCCAAACTAGCTCAAACTAACTCTAACCCATGGATCCAAACAGGGCCAATAACTAGTGTACTTAGACCTGCACAATACAAGTTTGAATGACTACGTTTGCTTGTTTTTAAATATTAGGCTTGTTGCAGTTAATAACACACATTTCCCCTTCTTATTTTTAAATATTAGGTTTTTAACAATTTGGTCTTGCACATGTAGGTCCTGCTGTTAGAGGGTTTGACCCACTGTTTGACCCTTTTTGCATATGTGAAAATGAGTTGTCCATGAATATCAGTCAAGTCAAGAAACTCAGAAAGATTGTTACGATAAAGAAATTAGTGACAAAAAACAACAAGATCTTTGTCTGCACAATGAAGAAGACATCAGTTCACTACGGGATGGTACTAACTGTTATACCTTGTCTTTTTAATTCCTTTGCGCCATTTCAAATCTAGAGAAGGTATTTATGCATATCCTTGTTTTCAAGCCTTTCCAAAGCAGTTCACTGATGATTACCTCTCAAACCACCTGTATGGTCAGGAGGCGAGGAAGTTATTCATACAACACCCACAGTTCAATATTGAAGTGTTCCTGAAGAGGACGAAGGATGGACAGGCACTGGCCTAAAGTTGCAAAGACCTTCAACATCAATGAAGGCCCAATATTCGCCTTCCACTTCAGCAGTTTTCCAGATGAGATCCATCTGTCTATGTACCGTCTATGATGCTAATTTCGAAAGGTTATAGATGTTGCATGTGAAACTTGGTGCTGGTGCAGTTGTGTAATGGGGTAGCTGAGTGCCGAAGTTACATGATGTTGTACTCTGACGTATTTCAATTATGAAATCCTGCTTCCTTATTATGAAAATGAAATATATTGTGTGCTTAATATGAAATGTCAGTTAGATTAATAAATGGATTATTAATAATAAGGCAATTAGCCTGCTAATGGCCAATTAGCCTGCTAATTGGGTTTTTCTATTGCAAACGGTTATTGAGAAAACACCGTGGGCGGTGACCTCAGGCAACGCACACAGTTTCTAGGAATAAACCATGTTAGATCAATGAACAATCACACACAACATCCTCTTGAAAACTGTTTGCGTTAGGCCACCTTGCGCAAACGTTTACCACATAAAAAGTGTGTGTGATGGACAACCTTTGCCACATAGTTTCTTCTACGCACCGTGTGTGATGCATTCAATAACGCAAACGAAAAAATTGTTAATATCGTGTGCAATGGCAACACTATCACAAACGATTTAATGAGGAAAATTGTGTGTGATGTACCTGCGAACGGAAACGTTTTTCTTGGAGTGACTGTGTGGGATGTATATATGAATGGAAACGTACTTCTTGGATTAACTGTGTGGGATGTACATACTAACGGAAACGTATTCCTTGGATTGACTGTGTGGAATGTACATACGAACGGAAACGGTTAGCCGGGACTGACTGTGTGGGATGTACTTACGACCGAAAATGATTTGGCATGTATAATTGTATTTTTTTAGCACAACTGTACGTATAACCGTATTTGATCGCTCGCCCGTCGCACACGACCTCATTTTGCCGAGCGTGTGTACCAGGAGGGCCTATCACCGATGGTTTCTGTGTCGTGTGGGAAGGACCCCCATATCGCAGTCACTCACTTGGCGACGGTTCAGAACGCCGTCGCGGAAAGGGGTTAAAAACCGTTTGTATAGCACCTTGCTGTATCAGTGTGTGGATTTATGATCAGATTATCTATGAATATATTTGAGTCTTCTCTGAACTCTTTTATGCATGATTAAGATATCTTTGTATTTCTCTTCGAACTATCGGTTTGGTTTGGCCAACTAGATTGGTTTTTCTTGCAATGGGAGAGGTGCTTAGTTTTGGGTTCAATCTTGCGGTGTCCTCACCCAGTGACAGAAGGGGTAGCGAGGCACGTATTGTATTGTTGCCATCGAGGATAAAAATATGGGGTTTATATCATATTGCTTAAGTTTATCCCTCTACATCATGTCATCTTGCTTAAGGCGTTACTCCGTTCTTATGAACTTAATACTCTAGATGCATGCTGGATAGCGGTCGATGTGTGGAGTAATAGTAGTAGATGCAGAATCGTTTCGGTCTACTTGTCACGGACATGATGCCTATATTCATGATCATTGCCTTAGATATCGTCATAACTTTGGGCTTTTCTATCAATTGCTCAACAGTAATTTGTTCACCCACCGTATGCTATCTTCAAGAGAGAAGCCTCTAGTGAAACCTATGGCCCGCGGGTCTATTTTCCATCATATATTTTCAGATCTATAAACCAAAAAACCCAAAAATACCTTGCTGCAATTTATTTATTTTTACTTTGTTTTACGTTTTAGTAATCTTTTATACCTATCTCTATTAGATCTCACTCTTGTTCGAGACCGTGAAGGGATTGACAACCCCTTTTTCACGTTCAGTGCAAGTGTTTGTTAGTTTGTGCAGGTGCATAGATTGGAGACTTGCTTGTGCCTCCTACCGGATTGATACCTTGGTTCTTAACTGAGGGAAATACTTATCTCTACTTTGCTGCATCACCATTTCCTTTTCAAGGGAAAAATCAACTCAAGCTTAAGAAGTAGCAGGCCTCCCTACAAACACATGAAAATTTGAGGTCCACAATATGAGTCACTTAGCCCATGGAAATTAGAGGTTTTGTATGAGCAAAATATGCATCATGTATGCTTAAATTAGGTTGAAGTGTTTTTTGTTTTCTTAGATCTAACAAAAAAAATTGTGTGGAGTCCAAAGTAAGCATTTTTACTTCTCGATCGAATGTCTAAGAATTTCACAAAAATACGAGTTGGAAATTAACCTATCCAACATAAATGATGCAATGAAGACATTGCTATGCCTTGTAAACTTGTGAAAATTTGAGATATATTTTCTCACATTTTGACTAGCCTAATTATGCATTTTATTAAACTGAAAGTGTGTATGAAGTTATGGAACATACCATGGAATTTTCTTACATTCATTAATGCAACAAAAAGCAACAAATAGATCAAGGTGTATATTAATTGCAGAAAAATACACTGAATATCTTTTATCCCGTAACTTTGTCTGATGTAGTGACCAGTTGAATATGATTTGTTGTTGGCTTCAAATTAGGTAGTCTTCTTACACTATTGAATGCTCAGTCTAGAAAGTGTTGTTCACATATTAGTGTACATGATAAAGTGCAACGTTCAGTTTTCATTGCCAAACATACTTACCAATTATCCAAAGCTAGTTATTTTTTGTCCCTTTGAAATTCTAGTTACAATTTGTTGTAGGTGTGCTTTAAATATATGCACATGAATTCTCAAAAATCTGATGGTGTGCCACATGACCATTTTGTGTAATATATGTGAACTAATTTTCATGAACCTTTAAAGTTGGGAGCAATGTGTCCATTGACTTTAGTTACATATATGATACGACGATGATTTTGATGCCAACCATAGTTCGAGGCTACATCTGGTAGATGTTTGTTTGTTACATACTAGCTCAATTTGCTCTAGATTATGTTAGTCAAGTCAGTTATATATTTTCAAAGCATTGATATAGACCGGAAAAAAATTCTAGGGTTCTCCCAAGAATTATCATCACTTTGTCACAAGATTTATATATTAGTTGCATGAGTGTTTGCCTTCTTTAATATCTTATTTGTTAAAAGTATTAGCTTGAAAAAACCGATCTTAATTGAGATCACATTTGATTGATGCAAGTTCTTTCCAAAATGGGGCCCTTCTAATGGTGAAATGAGCTTAGAGCTGGATTGAAGCCTGGTAGCTAACTCTAAAAAGGCTTCTTTTGAGAACATACCTATAGAGTTATAATACCACAAGCCATAACTCACTGACATGTTTTGAGGCACATTCACATATAAACTCTTTTTTAATTAGATGTGTATGAGAAATAGATGCACTGCCAGAGTCCGTGGTCCTCCCATGTAATCAACTAGTTAGTCCTTATAATGGAATGCTTGGGATGTTTAAATGGTAGAATTTCTAGTGACATACTCCATGCTACTGGTGCTTCAAAGATTAAAAAAACATTGGGGGTATGCTTATTTACTGATTATGACCAGTAATGGGTAAGGCTTGTTATAGATTTTCGCATGAATTTTCAACTATCCTATTATACCCATATGCAGTGCCCTCAGACCCTCTTTCCATCCTCTTCCAGACACACTCCCAGCACACCATATTATAACCCTATGCATTGATACATTCTAGTTTCTCCCCAAAACATAATCGTACAAGACACAAGGAAGAGGAGGTATTAGCTAATAATGATAGGAATATGAGGCACTAGGGAAACACAAAGCAAATTGTTACCTCCAATATAGGAAGGCAAATTGAGCTATAGGATTCCCTCAATGTTCCTATTCCCACTGATCCTACATGCTCCCTTTCTTCCTCTTCCCCACTCACTCTCTATCTCTTAAACTACATAATTTTGACAATAGGAGGCTCAAACTGTTGAACAATGCATGTATTCGGAGGTATATACATGCTTCTAGTGCATTACACTTGATTTCATTGAACCCTTGTGAAGAAAACCATGAAATAGACCCACCTGCATTGCTCCATGTGATATAATGGTCAATGGCACACAAAAGTGATCCACATAATAGTTAATGTAAAAGGTTTTACCATGTATTGTGCATTTAAGGAAAGAAAGGGGAACAACACATTCTCTTGGTATCTTATTAAGAGTGAGAGCACGAAGGATGGGGAAGTTGGCACATCACTTATCATGACCTAATTGTGGACTTTGCGCAAACTTGTCCGACAAGCAATGCATAATCCGTTACTTGGTTTACTGGTGGATCATTAAGTGTCAAATTCTCATGTATTTAAATTCAAGTTAACCACGAAGTAACATAATTAGTAATGTTAAGTTCTTGTTGAAAATAATTAAGCAAACAATGTACTATGTATCTGTTTGTTTACCGCAAGGAGTGAGAGGCCAAACAAACAATGTGGTAGACAAGCAATCCAATCCTTCTATTTGATTTTTCAAAGAAATATAGCCATCTTTCCTATGAAGAACAAAAACCTTATTGTCGTGATGATTTCACGGCAGATGCCATAGGATGGATAAAGAGGGGGACGGACACAAGGGCACCGGTGGGCTCTAGAGGCAAGGTTGGTACGCGCGAGTGTGAGACATGAGACGTACCCAGGTTCGGGGCTCTCCGGAGAGATAACACCCCTAGTCCTGCTAAGTATGGTTTATATGAAGTGGATACAAGTTTGCTCCTAGAGCTGTTATGAGGTAGAAGGAAGACAGGCCAGTTCATGCGCTGCCTCCTCTATGTGGGTGTGTGTGTGCTAAAGATCAACTGAGCTGAACCCCTCTGCATGGAGGAGCACCGAGGGGTCTTATAGGCTGCCCCCCCTCCCGGGGTTACAATGGTAAAGATACATGGGCGCGTGGCCCTGATGTGAGCGTCTAGGAGCTGGCAGTGGGGGCCGCCGGGTCTGCCAGGTCTGCCGGGTGCGGGCCGTACCGGAGCCGCCTGGCGCGGGTACGGCCGGCTGCTGGGTACTGTGGCACACCTCGCCAGGCGTCATGGGACGGTCAGCGGCGCCCTACTATAGGGGCGTGGGGAGCGCCGCTGCCGCGCCCGCCGAGGCCGGCGTAAAGGAGTGAGCACTGTAGCCACGCTTACTTGTCACTAGAGGTTGATTTCTTGTGGACGACCGGCATGCGCTAGCTGGCTGGCCGGGTCGCGGAACTTGGCCGGCTCACGCTGGGGAGCCGGCCAGGAGCGAGCCGGATTGAGGGGCTTTGCTAGCCCCCGATGTTTTTGAAAGAGATCCGAGTTTCGTTGCCTGCCCGGGGGCCATCCCCCCGACACTTATAGATTAAAAAGTCAATGTTTTTGAAAGAGATCCGAGTTTCGTTGTTCTGTTTGTGTTCATGAGTTTATCAAAAAGTCAATGTATCCATTGGTTTGGTATGAACATATTTATTTCTGTTCAGTATGCATATGTTGAAGCACAGATTATTTAAGGACACACTTAATTCAAAATAAGAAGAACAACTAAGCGTACTGAAGATTATTAGGTACTCATGGCTTAGCTTGGTCTTTGATTCACCACACTATATAGGAGAATGTGATATGTCAAGTATCTTGTTGTACTCGAGATTAAGCAATCATTGTCTTCTCATTAGATGTATGTACAATGTTAGAAGCTCTGCATATGTATTCTCAACGGGTCTTGCAACGAGGTTAGAAGTTGGACGAAGTGTAATACACAACTGAGGTTGGATGAGGTCACGCAACGAGGTCCTACAATAGTCCTTTGCATCTCTCTGAGTATGTCAACTGAGGTTGCCTTGTCGATAGCCCCACAACACCACTTTTTGCCAGGAGGCAAAAGATAGAGTACGGGAGAGTGGCACGCTGTGCACGTGATCTATACCCACAAAAATTCCATACATTTTAGTACATTTGTGAAAAAATAGATGGGAAATATCTTTTGAAACAAAACTATATTATGATTTTTTGTATATTTGAATTCCTCGCAACGAAACCTTTAACACAATACCAATATTGGATACTTTTCCAACTATATTAACTTTCATTGTTTCAATCATATTTCAACATATTCAAATAAGTTAAACATATTTCAATGGTTTCAAAAAACCGATTTCACTCATTTCAACAAACTGGTTTCACCCATTTCAGAAACTGATTGCACTCAACTTCAAATACGTGAAATTGATTTCAACTATTTTGAGAGAAAAATTCAATTATTTGAAAATAAAATCACTCATTAAAAAATAGATTCCACTCATTTCAATTATCTAATTTCACTCATTAAAAAAGATTTAAGTCATTTTAAAAATTCACTTTTTGAAATAGGTGATTTTTTTTGAAATGAGTAAAATTAGTTTTATGAAACATTTGAAATTAGTTCTTTCTGAAATATGTGAAATTTATTGTTTCTATGTGTGAAATTGATTATTCCCAATACATGAAACATATTTAGTGTTTGTAAAGCTACTTATTTTAGTGTAACTAATATTTATGAAATCTAACTGACATTAGTTATCTGAATGAGTGAAATTAGATTTTGAAAGTAAATGAAATAGACTCCACTCATTTCAATTATCTAATTTCACTCAGTATAAAATGATTTAAGTCATTTGAAAAAATGCACTTTCTGAAACTTTTATTTTTATATGAGTAAAACTAATTTTATGAAACCTTTGAAATTAGTTTTTTTTTAAATATGTGAAATGAATTATTTCAAATATGTGAAACTTATTGTTTCTATGTGTGAAATTGATTATTTCCAATATATGAAACATATTTAGTGTGTTTGTAAAGCTACTTATTTTAGTGTAACTAATATTTGTGAAATCTAACTGACATTAGTTATCTGAAATGAGTGAAATTAGATTTTGGAAATAAATGAAATAGGTGAAATTTGTAAAATGAGTGAAATCAGTCTTTGGAATAACTGAAACTAGTTTTTTGAAATGAGTGAAATTAGTGTTTTGAAATCGATGAAAAAAAGTAATATGAAATAACTGGAACCGTTTTCCAATATGTGAAACTGATTGTTTCAATGTATGGAATTGTTTCAAATACGGAAGAGTGATGTGTATGAAACTGATTTGAAATGTAACTGACAATGAAAATAAGTCATCCAGATATATCCAAGATTGATTTTGATTTGAAGGTCTTCCCTGCTACAAATTCAAATATATAAAAAGTTTTAAAAACTGAGATTTGGTTTAAAATATATCAATCATTTAAAACATGTCATTGAAATTACATAAACATATTTTGCATGGAGAGCGAATGGATGCAAGCGGTCCTTCTCTCCACTCACTTGCTCTCTCTCCTGTAAGAAAGCTGAGAAGACTTGACAAAATCACTTGCATTTCTCTCTGCAACCTTTTGTATTGCACATGAAAAGATTCCTCAGATTATAGCTATAATGCTAACATGAATGTCAATGCAGGCAATGGACGGCAGAGGTTTCACCGGTACATATCCTCACCGTTCGATTCGCCATTGTCTTCCATATACCATTCCCAGTATCTCTTGTAACTAATCTCAGCCTTCTATAAAGTTAAGGTACGATAGCATGCCACCAAGGAAAAGATGATATCAACAGGCTTCTACGGTACCAAACTGTCACAAGAAATTCAATAAACTGTCATAAAGAAAATTCAAAAGCAAAAAAAATCACGGACCAACATGTGGTTGGGTGGTTAGGAGGACAGTTGTGTTCTCCGCCCACCAGGACTCAGTCTCTCGGAGGTGTTCATAGGAATAGGGTGTGCATGCGTGTGTTCATAGGGGTGATTATATGTGCGTATGTATGAGCGTCTGCGTTTATACTGTGTTCAAAAATAAAAGGAAAAAATATATGTCTTAACCAGTTTTTTATACGGCAAAAGCTTGCAAACGAACTTCAGCTAAGCCCAGCCCGTTTACGAGCTAGCCCAAATGATGCATCTGTTCTTGAGAAAGGCCTGGATCTGACCTAGCTCCGCCGCCGTCGCTACCACAACCACACTCCACTGACCACTCCTCCTGCTCCGCCGCCACCCAGCGCGGCGGCCATGGCGACGGCAGCAGCAACGCCTCCCCATGGCGGCCTCCCGGAAGAGATCGTGATATGGGAGATCCTCGTTCGCCTCCCCCCAAAATCCCTCCTCCGCTGCCGCGCCGTCTGCCGCGCCTGGCGCTGCGCCACCTCCGCCCGCGACTTCCTCCTCGCCCACCAGGCCCGTCAGCCCAACCTCCCCATCGTCTTCGAGGAATACCACGGCGGCCAAAGCTTACTCGCCTTGGACAACCGGGGCGCCGCCACCGGCAAGCTCCAACCCGTCGCCCGGCTTGACGACGACTCCAGTCTGGAAGCCTCCTGTGACGGTCTACTCCTCCTTGCCGACTATGGCAGGGATATTTCAAGCTTCTCTGTCTGCAACCCGGCCACTCGTCAGTTTGCTCGCTTGCCGATGCTTTCTGGCTTCGTGCTTCTGGGGATGTATCGGCACGGCCCGACCGGCGAGTACCGAATACTCGTGTGCCCGAGAGATGAAAATCCGGCGACTGATGCCTGCTACATCTTCGCATTGGGCTCCGTCCATCCATTGAAGAACATCGGATGGCTGCCGGAGGTGGAGGAAATGTGTTCCACTGGTTTAGTTGCTGTTCTCTTCCGTGGTAGCCTGCATTTGCACCTACAGCAGTATGAGAGTGCAGCCAAAGTGATAATGGCATTCAACACCACAGCTGAGTCATTCCGGCAGATGCGTGGTCCAGTCGTTCCTAGCAGCGATGGCCTATTTGCTGGCATGTTTGAAATGGATGGCATTCTCGGCATGGCCTGCTCTAATTATAAAGACAAAATCATTGGCATATGGATGATGCAGGACTACGAAAGCGAGGTCTGGACCTTAAAATACGGCTTTGAATTGCCGTTTGAGGAGATCAAGATGCAGTGTGACATGAGGCAGGTTAGGGTGAAGCATGGCGATATATTGATTCTGGTTGTGCCCGATGGCAATGGTGAGTTGCTCGTGCTATCACGATTTGGCAATGGGCTGTTTCAGATTAACATGGATGGCAAGTTGGTTGGAAGTTTCTACCGTGAAGACCTCTGTCTTACTCAACTTCAGCTCAAACAAACTCTTGTTCCGCATACATTCTTTCCGGCGCTAGAGGGTTATGTTGTGAATGCTCCACCTTTCATCTGAGGGCTGTTGAGTGAGTGGGTTCTTCTTAATGGCCTAAACTATTGTATCCTCATGAGCTACAGTATGCATGAATTGGACCCGTATGTTCCATTAGCTCCTTTGTTGATGCATATAAAGTTATATGATCAAGAAGCTGTTATTCTTATGTAGTTCCGTGCAATCTATGCTTGTTATGTCACTCTTTCATGTTGAAGGATGTGGCTACTGTGCATGTTAATTCTAAAATTAGCAAGTCATTTTGATATGTGTTTCAAATATGTGCGAACAATTATATGTGATATTTCTATTTTTTTGAACTGAAGGATTAGTTTGCTCTTTTATCCAATGGTCTTCTCAGTTCTTACTAGGCAATCTACCTGCCTTTTGTCTCTATGTCTCTATAAGGGCTTGAAACACCGCTAAATTGAATAAATGACTGCATTTTGTACTCAACCTAGCAGTGAGTTCTGTTGTTATTCTTCTTGTTCAAGAATCCATTCCATATGGTTCTATATTGAAATGTTCTGTTATATATCCTACTTTCTGGTTCATCATTTGGAATTATATCCATTATTTCACATTAGCTGCTTATCATTGTAAGGAATTACTCCGTTCAAAACGCTCTTGTATTATGGGACGGAGGGAGTATCTATCATTTCATTTTAGTTGCTAACCATTTAAGGAAATATTGTTTCATTTGGTTCCACTTTAAGCAATAGGTACTATGAATTCAATTGTTCCTTTGTTGATGTGCACAGAGTTATGAACTTATATGATCAAGAAGCTCTGACTGTTACATGTTGCATGAAATTTATTTTTCTTTGGATATCCTTTTGGGCAGAAGTGGCTACTGTGCATGTCGATGCTAAAATTATCAAGTCATTTTGGTCAGTGTTTGAAATATTTGCCAATTGGTCTGCCTCATGTCTCTGCTTTTCTTAACTGATGAAGAATTGACTTGCATTTTATCAAGGTTGTCTTGTTTTCTTGAGATTGTTCCATGTCTTCGTAGTACTATATGAGTGTTCAGCA
The DNA here is from genome assembly GCA_011799875.1 of Thinopyrum elongatum. Lineage (NCBI taxonomy): Eukaryota > Viridiplantae > Streptophyta > Magnoliopsida > Poales > Poaceae > Thinopyrum > Thinopyrum elongatum. The sequence goes on from CM022299.1 coordinate 584,513,760, forward strand.
TTAGTTTCGTGATTCCAGGTTTTGTTGTAGGTGACGTTGAAAAAAGGCAGCTTATCCTCTTTGTTGACCAGCAACTCGCACCTGATTTTTAGTCATGAACCCATCGCGCCTGGTTAGGCATTGACATGTTGTGCTATAATTATGTCTTCCAGTTGCATCGTTAGGAGTTATCTGTAACAACATATCTTTAGCTGCTAACCATAAGGGAATTGATTGATGCTTCTTCTGATATTCAACCTTGACATAAGCACAAGGAGAACCGGTAGTGATGAGCAGAGGAAAGGGTTATCAGGTCAGTCCCACGCCGCTTTCCTGTTGTAACCAGCCATGTTCATTTTTCTCTGCTGGCGTTGCAAGGCCATCTCGGCCACCATTGCTCGAAGGGATGTTCGTCTGATTTCTGTTATCAAGCAGAGGACAACGCCACAAATTTCTGGCAATGCAGTTGTAAAGCGTGTTGAAAGCCCCCTCTCATCAGTTAGTTGTTACTGCATGTATTAGGATGCGGTTACATTTCACACACTGGGTGCATCATATAAGGCATGCATCCAGATTACTAATATATTCCAAAAATGTGTCTGCGATATGAAATCGGCGAAAGGTATGTTGGTTGTCTTGAATTCTATTAATTTGGGCTCTTGGATGCAGTTGTACCAGAGCTCATTACTAAACGATTATTTGCATCCTTGTATATACCAACTGATCAATCCAGTGCCACCAGCAGTATGTGCCGACATAGGAAAGAATCCAAAAGTATTTGTCTATCTGCTTCATACTCATAGCCAGCAGCCCAACTCCATGTAAACCTGAAAAAAGTCTGTTGATGTGTCTCCATGGGCATCAGTCCATGTGATGAGCAGCAGCCCAACTGAACTTGACTCATCCTTCTTTGAGTGACTGATAAAATGTGCAGGATAGGCAAGGAAGATTCATCCACATTATATTGATGTGAACAGAACGAAAGAGACCAACAAGTCCAACAAAAGTTTCCCATTAGTAAGTTCAAATGTGATCACGCAAGATTCACATATTAATTACTCCCTCCGTAAACTAATATAAGAGCGTTTAGATCACTACTTAATTTACAGAGGGAGCACCAGCCAACAACTCCAGCAAAAGCTTTTCTTCCTTGTCACTCTTCAGACAAAGGGAGAGCTACTAACCAATACATCAGCACCAGCAGTTTGTGTATGGATGACGGGTTAGTTCTTGTTGATGTGTCTCCATGTCCATGGGCATTGACAGCAACAATGTTGTCTTCTTCAACGGTCTGGTGATGCTTGCGCTTCTACCTATCTAGATCGAGGTGATGCTCCCGCCAATATGCTTTGATCCATTACCAGTACCCGTGTACGCGGTGGTCAACTACTGGGGAATCAACAAGATTTGGTCCTTGATAGGTTTTACAGATACTTGGGTTATTTCACTCGGCCAAGAGTTAAACTAACATGCTATGGACGACGCAACCAGGAGGTGGCTTATTGTCGAGGTACACCAGGGAAAGGGGGGCTAGCTAGAGGGAAAACTAGTCCAAGCGGCAAAATTTGAACCCAAATTTCTCGGATCAAATGGCGGTGAGTGCGGTTGCACAAAAGGTGGACGGAGGCTAGGCGGATGCTGGCGAGAGAGGAGTAGACTTAGGCTGCGGCGGGCACGTGGTGCTTTCTTGTAATCTTTATTTCTGTTTCAAATGTTTGTCATGATCTTATTCATGCAACATCATAGAGTTAATTGCAAAAAAAATCACATTTGGGGCATCGATTGCAGAAAACCACCTAGTCCCTAATTTTGTGCAAAAATCACCGCGTTTTTAGTAAACTTTTTGCAAATTGCACTGATCAGGTGATATAGCCCATTTAATCACTTTCTGACACATGGGACCGGACTGTAAGGAGCTGACTTGGCACAAAAATTACATACACATCCCTGGATCTAAAAACAAAAAGCAATCTAACCCCTACTCTCGATCCGATCCTTGCTCCCGATCCGATCCGGAGGAGGCAACCTCGCCGCCCCCACCGGCTCCCTTCGCCGCCGCCAGAAGCCCACTGCCGGCCCCGCCTCTCCTCATCTCCTCTGCGATGTGTGTATGATGGGCAGGGGCACGGGTGCGCTGGAGCTCGGCCTCGCCGAAGCGGGATGGGTCGCGGCGCCCAGGAGCTCGTCCTCGTCGGAGTTCGGAGTAGTTCGGCGGTGCATCCCGGTCGTAGGTCCCCGCGGTGGCGTTGCTACTGCCCGCGAGCACGGCGGCCTCATCCGCAGCGTGCTCGTCTGCGAGCTGGTCGGCGCATCTGCGACACAGCGCCACGGCCTCCTGCTCGGCGTGCCCGCGGCACAGCTGCCACGGCCTCCTGCTCGGCATGCACACGGGAGCCGCAGCGACGAGGACCTTCGGCGGCGAGCAGCAGCAACCACACCGGCGGGGAGCTGCGGTGCCTTGCAGCAGCACACAGCGGCGCGCGGGGCGGAGCACTCGCCAGGCATCAGAGCTGTGGAAGCACAGCCAGGGAGGAGGGAGGTCGCCCAGCCCACGAGCAAGGCCAGGGAGGAGGGAGGCCATCCCGCCGGAGGCCGCCTCGTCGGCGTCCACGTCGGCGCAGCAGTACGGCGGCGACATCTCTGCGCTCTCGCCCACCGCCGCCTTCGTCATCCACCGATGCGCGCAGTCTGTGTCCCAGTCCCATCTCCATACGCCGTCCTTGGATTCTTGGACTGACGGATCGATCCAATGTTGGTTTGAGTGGCATGCAGGATCGCGGGCATGCCGGTGGAGCAGCTGGTGCGGCGGCTGGAGCCGGACGAGCAGCCGCCGTTCGCCTACACCAGGAAGGCGATGGGGGTGGGAGGGGGGCTGATTGCTTTTTCATTTTTTGAATAGGGGTGTCTTTGTGAAATCCAGGGAGGTGTATGTCAATTTTTACCAAATCATCCTCTTACAATCCGGTCCCACTTGTCAGAAAGTGATCAATCAGGCTAAATCACCTGATCAGTGCAATTTGCAAAAGGTGTACTAGAAACGTGGTGATTTTTGCACAAAATTAGGGACTAGGTGGTTTTCTGCAATCGATGCCCCAAATGTGGTGGTTTTTTACAATTAACTCCAACATCATATGCATGTTTGGATCCCTTTCTCCTTAATGAAAACTAGATGGCATGTTGCACCCATGGCGCAAAAACCAAATATAGCTGAGAAGTGAGCGTAACTATATGAAACTGAACTGGAAGCTATTATAAGCGTTGCTATAGCAAAGTAACCAAAAGTAGCATACCAAACGCTAACCTAGAGCAACATATCGCCGGAATAGTCAGAGCAAGAGTCTGCGACACAGCCTAACTCTCATCCATATCTATCATGCCGGAAACATGCCAGATATATACATCATCAAGAACTACAAAGACTGATTCTATGTCTATATCAATACCAACACAGAAAGAGCGAGTTGCCGGGATCCAACAAATCTCATTCGTTCAACCTCATCTATACAATGATCTACGCCGCTAGTGTTCAGCGTCAAACATGTTTATCACTAGACACATTTAGCACCATCCATTAATTGATTAAAAAAAGCACCATCCATTAATTAATATCATGCCTAAATATCAACATCGGTATTAACCAAGTACTATATCCTACCTAATATTAACATATAATTTATATCTTCATAATATTAATGTGCAATACAATTATCTTGCATAATATTAACGTGCATTGGACGTATACAATTACTAGTTTACATAAGTATCAGGAGGGTGTTTCAGGAAATCAACACAACAGAGATTTATACATAAGATTAATGCTTCTTCCTTGATGCCTTTCTTTTCTTGGGATCTTCCGTTTAGTAGTAGATCTTGCAGACCATTAGCTCCCCCCTCCTTCTCATCCTTGATATTTGTCGAGGTGTTACCAGTGCATCACCCACTTGGTCTTGTCCCGCTTGTCGCTGGACCCTTTGTAGAGCACCAGGATCTTTCTCCAGCACGTCTGCTGATGTTAGTCTTCAACGATAGACCATTGTTGGTCTTGTGCCATTTTATGTGCACGCTGCGCTCTGTCTGTATCTTGTGATGCTTCCTCCTTACAACCTTGTACGCCTTAGAAGGACAGGAGAAGAAATGCTTGCTCTCATGCCGTCCATTGTCACACATGTTCAAGCAATCATCAGATGCAGTAATCAATAGTCAGTTTGAGAATTGTCGTGTGTGTGCATGAGATATCAGCGTTCAGCATTCTTTTGGTCGTGCATGTACAAGTATACAGTCCGACAAATACTACCAAATACACGGTTCAAATAATATTTCTGTTTGTGGCTAGTTAGCTAGAAAGGAGCAACGCCGATGTGTGTCTCACCTGAAAGTTTATCAGGATGGGTGTAGCATATGCCTTCCTTGACGGCTATGGTGGTTATGAAATCATTAATCAGAGGGTGAGACCTTGCGCCCTTATCCGTTAGCATCGAGGTGTTCCACCCAGTCCTTGTCCATTGGATTGAACCTGAAGCCAGACGGGAGCAACGACCAATATCTTGCACTACACAACGGTTTCTTCTATTACAAATATGCTCAATGTATCAAATATGTGCGTGCACTAGTAGAAAACAGGGTACTAGTCTCGATTCCAGAGGGCCTTTACTCCCGGTTCTGGACTGGGACAAATCAAACGGGACTAATGCCCCAAACCTTTAGTCACAATTTGCTTACGAACCGGGACTAAAGGCGCTCCACGTGGCCGCCGTCTGGAGCTCCACCTTTAGTCCCGGTTGGTAAGGAATTTTTTTTGATTCTTTTTTAAAAAATCGAATTTTTTTTTGAATTTTTTTCTGATTTTCAAATTTTTGAATTATTTGACAATTTAATCTGTAATCACCACTCCTCATCACTGCTCAAGTGTGGAGCACTCATTTCAAATGGTCTAACTTTCCGGCTGGTCACCCATCCTCTCACTACTCCAGTCTAAGCACGCTTAATTTCCGAGTTCTATTCCCCCTAGTTTCCAAGTCTGCACTTATTATTTCCCTGACAATAGTAAGCTGTCAATCATATTAACCCTTAGGGGTTGAACTTGAGCATGAAGTCACACGTTTCACCGTTTGAATTTGAAACTATTATTCTAGAAAACAATATTTATTTAGTAACACTAATATTTCTTGAATAAGTAGTTTGACCATAGTTTGACCAAAAATTCAAAAAAACTTAAATTGGAGGATACCTTTTTTTCCTTTCAGAATTTGAGGATGCTAAAAATTTCCAAAATGGCCTATGGCAGTCGAAATCGGAACCGGCTTTTCGTTCTGAATATTTTGATATATTATACGTTTTTTCCGACATCGTATGCAAAAGTTATAGCCGTTTTACTTTTTCATAACACTTTTTTGCAAAATATGTCGAAATTTATGTTTTTAATTTTCCTAACTAGTAGATGTAGTAACATAACTAGATCTCGAAAGATTTTAATTTTTGAAGTTTATATCATTTTTTTTTTTTCGAAACTGAAATGGCGATAGGGGGGGGGGGGGGTGTTAGAGTTTGAAAATTGCATAACTCCTTTAGTCCGGGATAGTGTCCATCCAATCCTACCGTCAACTACATCTGCTACCACCATCCCAGGCAGAGTCACGACTAAGATTAACCAAGCCAGAGTCACGTTCTATTAAAGTGGCAAAAAGAATTACTTTTTAATATAGCAAAACTAATTCTATCAACTATTATTAAAGGCTAAACAACTATTAATACAAAACAGTAGCAAAATTAAATATTAATTAATTTAAAAATTTATCTACTGTTGTCAAACAGAAGCATACAAACATGTTAAATCTACAGAAAGAATAACTAAAAATAATTGAAAACAACAATTAAAGGACTAAAACAACTATATAAGCAAAACAGTACTGTTTTAATTAAAATCCTAATTTAAATTATTCTAAAAATAACCAAATAAATATTACTGTGACAACAATCTAACATGTGACTAGGAGTAAAAAGAATTAAATTAAAAACTATTTTTAAACCCAAATTATTCACAATCTAGGGTTTGAAGCAAATTTGAATAAATTCAAATTTAAAGCAAATTTAAAGCATTCAAATTTGAAAACTAATGGCACAGACAAAAACTAGAATTTTTTTTGGATCTAATGCAAAAAGAATCACTCAAAAACATCAAATATCCTAAAAAATATAGGCAATTTAAAACAGAAACTAAAAACAAAAAACAAATGGAAAAGCAAAAAACAAATTTCAGAACCCCTTTAGAAACTAAAAACAAAAAACAAATGGAAAAGCAAAAAACAAATTTCAGAACCCCTTTAGTCCTGGTTGGTTGGCTTCAACCGGGACTAAAGATTAGACCTTTAGTCCTGGTTGGTGTCTCCAACCGAGACTAAAGATCACATTTGAACCGGGACTAATGCATGCCCGGCGCCTTAGCCGCTCGAACCGGGACTAATGCTTACATTAGTCCCGGATCGTAATGCAACCGGAACTATTGTGTAGATCGAGCTTGGACCAAAGCTCTGTTTTCTACTAGTGGTGGTGGAAAGATAATATTACCTCGAGTCCAAATCGAAAATACAAATACAAGAAAACCCCCAACAAACTATAGCAAATCGGATAGATTTAGAAAACTTCAACAACAATCCGATCCCTTCTACCGATTAGAAAATCCCCATAAACATCCACCGGGTTAGTCACATGGATGGTTCCTTCCTCCATGTTGCTTGCTTCATACGCTGCCTTGTTGAGGTCAAATCCCTTTGACCTTTTTATTTCGAGCAAGTTCCACAAAGAACTAAAACAAGAAAGTTGGGATCATTGACCATCACGACCTACTACAGCTATTAGAAACACAAGGGGCTACTTCGCGTGGCTAGAGGAGGTAGAGGTTCAGCCAGGAGTTTGCATTGCAAGGGAATCTTCTGGTGGTGGGGAGGCCACACTGCTTATTATATTGCATTCTAAGTCCATTCGGGGGTTGTCAGCGGTCTCGGCACCGTTCGATCGATTCGTTGTGGTACCTTCTGCGTTCCTGGGGGCTTTACCGCCATGCGGTCGTGTTAAAGTGTTTATCACTTCTACGCCCCTACTTCGACGGTCCATGACCTATGGACAGCGAACTCATGAGGGCCTTCCTTCGTGTAACATCTTGTTTTTTGCTACTGCTTGTGCGTGTCCTATCGCTGGGTTTTGCCAAGGTGGGTTGAGTCTTGTTCGTTTGCTGTCTGACCTGAGCATTCTGAGTACCTGACTACTGGTTTATGTTTGGTCGGGGTATGCCGGGTACATAGACTAAACCTTGAAACTACATTTTTTTTTTTTTTTTGCCGTGAAAACTACATTTATTCAATGGACCAAGAAATCATGCAAGCCAAAAAGATCATTAAACTATGAAGTTGTCTATTGTATGCCTATCACGAATTTGTGCAAGAAATAAGAGGAAAGACTAAAGCCTTAGCCTCTAAATTTATATGGAACTTTTTATGCTTTCCTCTGTTCCCATGGTCACTGCTTATCTGTTTGTAGGCCCGCTGTTTTTCATCTTCCCGACTCACCCTTGAAGCCATATTTGTATAAGCATATGATTGCATATATTTTCTTGTCTCCAAAATCAATACTAAGCAAGTCAAAAGGAAGAAGAAGGAGCATGCAAGATAGTTTTACACAAGATGCATGGAGGTAAAGTTACATCGTGCAAGCGAGGACCCCGTCCGGTTTTCTTTTGTTTTGCATGTAACGTAGTCTTGATTTGTTTTGCATGCATCGTAATTTTAGAGCGGATAAACTACTTTTTTTAGGGAGAGCGGCTAAACTACTTTTTTTTGCGAGTGTAAAAGAGCTTTATTCCTGAACCATAGGGTTACTATCCAGAGGCAAAAGTTCCTCAATACAACAGTAGTACTCTTCGTATACGACTATAAAATGCCAATCGATCTGCTACCCTATTTTGTTCACGTTTAACTTTTGAAGGAATAAAATCCCTTTCACCCATAAGATGATGGATTTCAGCAACTATATGTCCATATACCGAGCGGATAAGACTGTCTCCCTTCATCGCCAATAGTGCTTCCGAGGAATCTGTTTGAACAATGATAGGCATGTTACAATGTTGAATTGCTAATGCCATACCTTGCATTATTGCATGTAATTCGGCCTCCAAATCTTCATTGCAGTTAAATATGCATCCGTAGGCTGCAAAGATAACGCTACTTACATTACCTTTATCTATTCTATCGCATCTTCCTCTGTCAATTTCTTCGCTCTATCGTCAAACAATTTCTCTTAACAAAGAAATCTTCCGGCAAGCGTTCGGAATTGTTTTCATATCCCTCTGTCATGCCAAAATTGTTTTCATATATATGAATTATTTTTTAATCCTTTTTAACTATGGAGTTTCATTGTAAAAGGGATGGCAAGTTTTGTATGTTTTTTAGCTAAAATAAGTCGTGCACATATATATGAATTACTTTTGAATCTTGTTTGGAAACTTTTCCGTTGAACAAAATCGTTCGGTCCGCTAGCTGCCCCATTGAGCTTTTATTTTTTGAGGGGTTGCCCCATTGAGCTGGAAAGAATCTTTCGCTAAGATGGGCTCCCAAACCTGGCGTTCGGTAGTTATCAACGTCCTTTATTAAATAGGACTCCGTTGTAGTTGGTCTATAGTGAGGAACTACATGAACAAGCGGATAAAAAAGATTTTTTTTGAACTCCCAAACCTTCTGTTCCACTTTTTTAAGAAAAAAAAAGAACTAAATCTCTATTTTAGCGTGCTCGTTGCAAGGAACCGGGGCTAAAGATAAGAGTCAAGTTAAGTCCGTTCCTGATTACTAGGACTATCATCACCTACTCCGTCTTCTTATCTTTGCTCCCGGACGGCGATCGGCAGCCTCCCAGCCAGGCCAGCGACCATGGCTGATGCCACTAGCGCAGAAACGTGGCCTCCCGGACGACATCGTCATCTTTTCGATAAAGGGTGGATTTTATTAGGTCAAAATAAAGCATCAAAAGGATATAAAACACCATGAGCACACACCCGGCCTCTGCATAGATAGGATGCACACAGCCAACACGAACACACGCACACAAGAAAACACACCGATCAATAGCAAAATTATGTAAGACCAAAGCTATGAACAGGCGAGGAAAAAATACCCAAACTGATCAGATTCGTGATCGGCAAACTACAACAATGACCATATCCGCGCCATCATCTCATGACATCACACAATCGACGAGTTTCTTCAACAGCAACGCCTTCAGGATAGGAGCAGCGCTTAAACGCTGTCGTCGCCGGATCCAACCACCAAAGGCTAGAACCTGGGTTTTCACCCTGAAGAATTAGTCCGAGCATATCCGAGCAATGCCTCCAGTAAGGTAACGATGGTAAAAACATCGTCATTGCCAGGTATAACCAACCTGGGTCAGACCTAGGCTTTCACCCCGGAGCTCGCGATCGGGATGCTCGATTAGCACCACCATCGACGTCACTCATGTGTTGTCGCCACCACTTTTCCGCGAACCTAGCAGTTACGTGTGATGTGCGACCACCGCTGCTGCACAACCATCCCTATGCGTCAAACCGTTGTCCATAGTTTGCATCTTGCTGCCGAAGTCAACCACCGGATCAGAAGGGAAACCCTTCCGAAGACCTTTCGCGGTGGCCATCGTAATCTACAACAAGACTGTCGCCGCAGGCCGGAGTGGTCATCTCTCCACGGGTGAATCTGGGTGATGGGACGACCGCTTCGGAAACCCACCCATGTCTGGCCAGATCAGAACGACGGGTATCATCGCACGATGGCGACAATAATCACCACACCACAGATCAAGCCCAGCCAGCATCCACAGATCAAGCCCCGCCAGCATCGATGACCACCGACCCATGCCTTGCTCAGGCTGAGCAGCACAACCAGAAGGCGAGGCACCCAGGAGAGGACACGGGGGAGCATTCCATCACTAGCCTGCTGTCGTTCAGCAATTGACGCCATCGTCATCTGGGAGATCCTCGTCCGCCTGCCCCCCAAAGCCCTTCTCCGCTGCCGCGCCGTCCACCGTTCCTAGCGCCGCATCACCTCCACCCGCGATTTCCTCCTCACCCACCACGCTCGCCAGCCCACCCTCCTCGTCGCCTCTGGTCACGATTACGGCAGCGGCGAATACTACCGAGACATCATTGTTTTCGGCCACCCGGCCACCGCCGACGCCCAGCTCCAACACTTCACCCAGCTTGATGAGAGGAACTGTAGCGTGCATGGTGACCTCCTGCGACGGCCTCCTCCTCCTTTCCTATGACACGAAGGGCGCCTGCTTCTCCATCTGCAACCCGGCCACTCATCAGCACGCTCCCCTGCCGGTGCTTTGTGACTTCATGATGCCCTTGGGAATGTACCGGCACCACCCCACGGGCGAGTACCGAATACTGCTGTATGATAAAAATGAGGACGAAAGTGAGGATGAAAATGAGGAAATATATGTTCGTGATGATGGTTGCTGCATCTTTGAATTGGGTTCCGTCCAGCCATCAAGGAACATCGGGTGCCCGCGGGAGGCGGAACAAGTGCTTTCACGCTGTGGGCATGGGGCACTTGTCTTGTTACGTGGCAACATGCATTGGTACCTAGAGCAACGTGAGAATGGAAGCGGCATGGTACTGGTATTCGACATCACAACTGAGTCGTTTCGACAGATGCATGCTCCAGTTGTTCAAGTTGCTCCAGACTTTCCTCTCTACAATGACCTGTTTGAAATGGACGGCATGCTCGGCATGTTCAGTTGTAAACTTGTAATGATGATGCGGCTATCATCGATATCTGGGTGTTGAAGGACTATGAAAATATGGTCTGGACCTTCAAGTGCAAGATTGAATTGCCGGTTACTGAGATGAAGTTATTGTGTGGAGGACATGATGATTCCTTGTATGCGGTGGTCATACATGGGAATGGTGAGTTGCTCGTGCTACTCCAGTTTGCTGGATGGCTACTTCAGGTTGACATGGAAGGTAAGTTGGTCGGCAGTTTTCATCACGACAAAGTCACTGCTAGTCAATTGCAGCTGAAACAAACTCTTGTTCCACACACTTTCTTTCAGACACTAGAATAGTACTTAGTTACTTATGTTGTGTATGCTCTGTCTTTCATCTAAAGTTGTTGAGTGAGCTGGTGATTCCTAATCTCTAGATGTTTGTATTCCTCTAGAGCTGCAATATGTACGAATGGGATCCAGTATGAGCCTACTAGCATCTTTGTTGATGCATATAAAGTTATGATCAATAAGCTCTCACTATTTTCCGGTTTCGTGCAATCTATACATGTTTTGACACCCTTCCATGTTGAAGTGACTGTTGTCCATGTTGATTCTAAAGTTATCAGGCTCTTTTTGACGTGCATTGAAATATGTGCAAACTATTCTACATGATGTTTCTTGAACTGAAGAATTATTTTGCTCTTTTTAACTAGTGGTCTTCATAGTATACTGAGTACCACTTACTAATCTACTTGCCTTATGTCTATTAATTTCTTGAACTGAAGAACTGATTTTGCCTTTTTATCGAGGCTTTTTTTCCCGAGAGATCATCTATGGTGTTCTCAATCTTGACTTACTTCATATTTAGCAATATACATGTCTTCAATCTTAACATAAGATTGAACTGAAGGAGTTTATGTTTCCGCTAGTATCCAATCTTGACATAAGATCAATAACTAAAACCTTTACTGATAAGCCGAAGAACGGCTTGTCAGTTTCCACCATGTGTTCCTCGTGAGACACTGTAACTACCAGACTTTTTCATTTCTCTCTGCTTGCGTAGCAAGATCATCTCCGCTACTACTGGTCAAATGGAAGTTTTCTACTCATCTCGTCTCAAGCAGAGGACAAGACCATGAATTATTATGCGATGATGCAGCTGTAAAAGCAAGTTGAAAGCTCCTTCTCATCATTTGTTACTGCATGTACCATGTGTCATTGAAGAATGACTGATCACTTGTTACATGCATATGTATTACTATGTGTCAGTGCAGGGCAATTGTTCAGCTGCTCAAATCTAGGCTGCTCTTTTTTTGCATTTTGTGTTCTTGGGTGCACTTGTTGGTTGTAGTTCTAGAGCTAGGTTCAGGCACAAGCAGGGTAACCAGCAGAGATAGAAAGAATCACAAACAGACGTTCAGCACATATAAACTAATCACATAAACTAATTAAAGGATTGTTTATATCACCAGCAGTAGATGCATATCTGCTTCACTAGGATAGAAAATTAGGATAGGTAACAAAGATCATCCACATTGCTGTGAACAAATGGGCAAGACATGACCAAATGTCTCCCAGAAATAACATACCAACAGACCAATTCGTATCATGCCCATGTCAAAAACAAAAACGCCACCATGCCAGCAAGGATGATATCAAGAATGGAAGCATTAACGATGGAAGCAATTAACAAGTTGGAATGTGACCACAGAAGATTCACTGTACATCAGCCAACAATTCAGACAAACCACACAAGTTTTTCTTCCTTGTCAACCTTCAGACAAGGGAGCAGTTACTGATCAATGTATCGGCAACAGCTGTTTGTGCCAACAGAGGAGGAAGAAGAAGAATGCACAACTAAGTGTATGCTATGGCTACCCCAATGTCTAACTCTCTACCACCTAAACTCAGCAACATCCAGCAGAATCTGTTGACTTGAACTCTAGTCAGCAGGATGTTTTCTCTGGGAAGTCTGTTAACTTGAACTCTCAGCAGGAGCAGCGCGTGGGTAGAGGACGTCGTAGTGAATGCCCGTGTACAGAAGGCTCACACTCACAAGGGGAACTCCAGGTCCAGGACCAGTGTAGATATCGTGAGCAGGCCCTCCATTGAGTTGCTCCACTCTAAGGGGTACCTCAAGCGCTTCGGCCAAGGCCGTCATCATAACATGGTCCGTGTACTCACGAGATGGAGTGACGTGCTCAAAGCACCACTGTTTGTAGAGCAACGGGTCAGGTAAAGTGAGTGTTGTGTATCAAAGAATGGGTGCATTGGAAATTCAGCATGATGTAATAATGTAAGGGAGGTGAGAGACACTGATACTGACATCTTTCAGACTGTAATGTTCACTGAGGTCTGGTACACGCTGTTCATACTCCTCCTCGTGCGAGCATATCCAGATGGCTACTACTAATCTGAGGAAAGTAAGAACTAACCACTAAAATGTGTCAGAACTCAGAAACATGAATTATGATGAAGAGAAGGAAATATAAGTTCAAGGGTGTTTTTCTCACTGTCTTGCGTCGTATCGTAACTTCTGAAGAACTCGAGAAGTTTCTCTTTACGGTAGCTAAAAAGGGAACATATTATGTCAATGAGGTGGAATGCATTCAGCTACAATACTTCGATGGAATTGCAGAAAAGAAGCGAATCAAAAACCTGCTAGTTGATGTTATGCTGTTCCGCTTCCACATGCCGTGCCTCTTCCATCTCTTTAATTTCTTAATCAGCTTCTTAAATGCCTGAAAGAATCAGCGACTCAAATAATTCAGTGGATAATCCTTACAAACCATAGGTTACAATAATACATACAGAATACAGATCAATAGCTAGATAAGAAAGAACGCAGCTAAGACAACTCGCCTGAAAAGTGTCAGTCATTAATTAAGGATATACTATAGCATAGGAACACAACAGTGAGATGGCTACATAATAATAACCAGTAGGTGCAACAGTACTCAAACAAGCATAAAATTATGTTATTTCCCCGTTATATTGCCGTTGTTCTTGCAAGTAAATTTCTCTTAAGGCCGTTGTTACGACCGGGTTGTTAACATGACAATAAACTTCAAATTTGAGTTTTGTGACAACAGTGTAAAACTGCAGGCATGCCACTACTGTAAGAAATTGTGCATCCCCTGCAAATGACAAACAAAGATAGTGAGATTGCCAGATCCAGCTTGAAGTGTACTGTAACCTGAAGAGAATCATCCCTTACAGGCATGTTTAGAAAAAACAAATATGGAGAAGGCAAGAACTTACTCTGTAGCTCCTGGGAAATTTAGAGGTCCATCCTAGATTTGCATGTTGCACAGACACTCTTTTAACAGCATCAAGCAGACGGTGTTCCTCATGTGTGTCCTGCCTATCAAGAACTTGCTCCTGTTGTACATTTGCATAAACAGAGAGACTTAAATAAGTAAACCTACATCCTATACTAAGGAAAAGAGAGGAGGACAATTAGTCGATTACAAGGTAGGAAAATATGAAGCTCCTGTAGAAACACTCCCCATCTCCAGTCACCCGTCTAAATTCTGAATAGGCATCAAGATGGTCCACTCCTTGTCCCGTAGCCAAATCAGGAACCCGATAATACTTTCTGACTTCAGTGATGGGATGTGTCTGCAACAAACAGTGTAAATACAGGAATTCAAATTACACTGATTCGAACATGGAGAAACATATTTAAAAATGTGATGGAAAGATTGATTTTGTTCCAATTTTCAGGCTTCATGTTCTCTGGAGATGTTTGAAACCACTAGCATGTATAATCCCATCATTGGTATTAATTGGTTGTGTTCAGTAAGAAAGGAGGAAAATTATATATCAACATCCGATAAACAAACAGCAGTGCAGATACGATTCAGGTTGTATCATACTACCATAACCAAGAGTTAACATACAATGTAGTACCCATAAAAGAGAAGATAAACCTTCTGAACAGTTGGATTGTACAGGAACCCCGAACCACAGTATCATGTGATAAACTTTGAACCTGGTATTTCATGCACTTCCATTTTGAAACATTACAGAAAGCTAAATGGAGTCAAACCTGGTAATTCACATGTTCTGAATAGTGCCATTCTTCTCCAAGAAAAAACTGTTTGACAAGAAAACAAAGTTAAAGTTCAGACATCCTGCCAGCCATACAATTGCACATAATCAACACGAAGATCAAGCGTTTCACAACAAGAAATAAGGGAATAAAAAACCAATGGGATTAACAAACAAGAATGTAATAGCAAGACCACAAAATGTGCACATCCAAAACTTCTTGATTCTCTGTAACTATTTACATGGAATAATATTCTGAGGCTTCTGAGTCAGTTGCAGGTCCCAGTCGACCAAATCCTGCAGTAAGTAGTTAGTGATTTTGCATGTAAACGGCAAATGATTTACAGAAATTATGTCCAGTTATGCAGTCTTGAACTAGTGTCTAGATTAACTTTCTGATAACAAAATCTTTTGACAGAGGTGGTTCATACATTTGACTTCAGGCTCTGTTACTAAAAGGCTGCAGTAATCAGGACACGACATCAAGATAGTCATTTACTTCAAAATATGATGCCAGACTCACAGAAGATCCACGAGCAACAACGACTGTGTACTGCTGGCAAACTAGAATACCAACCTACTCCCAACATTTGCCCAAGATTCCTGCTATACACTGAAAACTGATACATTTGATGCGGCAGCGAGATTTCTTGCCAAAAATATCACAGCAAACACTGCCAATACATGATCCTCATATTTCCCCACATTTACAGTTGTAATCATATATGCTATCACGCTAAATAGAATAATCAATTAATTAGCACAACGATTTGCTCAAGATTCTGCTTCTATTACAGGAAGTCAAACTGTCCCCAACATTTGCCCAAGATTCTGCTTCTATTTACTCTGGACCGACCCCAAGATTTCAACAACCTTAGAGATCACAATTCCACATCCCGAACAGAAAAGAAGTCCAAGATTTAGGCTATAATACCTTTATAAGATTGTGCCAGAGCTCTGCTATCGCGTGCGACGATTTCACCTGCTCGACAGAAACCAAGAAACGCTCAAGAACGCAATCCAAAGACTCCCGAGAACTCCAAGAAACAACAACAGAATGTCGCAAGAAACCAAACGCGCCATCACCTGCGCCTCCTCCGGCTTCTTCTTCTTGCCCGCCCCCTCGGCCAATGGCCCACCCGCCTCCTTGATGGCCGTCTGCTCCCGTACCAGCTGCTGGAACACCACCGTGCAGTCGAACGGCCGGGCTCCGGAGGCCGCGGCGTCGGCGTCCTCGGGGCTGCTGCCCCCGGAGCTCGGAGATGAAGGCTCCGGAGAAGGAACTGCGGGTGCGGAGGGGAGATTCTTGCCCTTCCGGTCGACCCCCGCCGCGGCGGAGCTCGAGCCTCCGGCCTGCTCGCCGTCCCGCTCTTCTTGGGGCCGTTGGAGGGGCGCTGCAGGGGGGAGAGGTGGCGGCGAGGAGGCGGCGGCGGCGGCGGAGGAGTCCCCGCGCTGCCCATGGGCCGGTTCTGTTGTCCCTGAACCGGACCCCGTCGCGGCGCGAGAACCTTGGCTCATTATGCTGCTGCGGGAAGGACCAAAGTGGTAATTGGGATAACGTGAGGGGGGTGAGGGAGAAATGTGCCGAGAGTGCGGCTGGCAATCAGGAGAAAGCTTGGCGGTTATTTATAAAGGTGGTACGGTATATGGTGAGTTTGGCCGGAGATGGGAAATTGGACGGCGGCTGGCAATAAACAATAGATAGGGTTGGAAACTGCTTGACACCCTAATGCGGGTGTGGCTCTTTATATATATATATAAGGGTGCATATTGTACATAAATATAATATACGGATATACACAGAAGTTCTATACAGAATACAGTCTAACACCCTCCCTCAATCTTAACTGTGGCCAGAAGTACAAAGCAAGTTAAGATTGCGCCTACAACCTTCAAACTAAGGTTGTGGAAGTGGCTTCGTGAAGATGTCAGCAAGTTGATCTTTGGAGGAGATAAACTTGATATGAAGAAGATTCTGTGCAACACGTTCCCTCACAAAATGATAGTCAACTTCAATGTGCTTGGTACGAGCATGGAAAACTGGATTAGATGAAAGATATGTCGCACCAATATTATCACACCAAAGAACCGATGGCTGCTCTTGAGAGACTCCCAACTCTCTCAAGAGAGACTGTACTCAAATGAGCTCAGCCGTGGCATTGCCAACCGCCTTATACTCTGGTTCAGTGCTACTCCGAGAAACTGTGGCCTGCTTGCGCGCACTCCAGGCGATCAAGTTGTGACCAAAGAAGACATCATATCCCCCCGTTGATCGCCGGTCATCCAGGCTTTCAGCCCAATCGGCATCAGAGAATGCCGAGAGAGCACTCGAGGAGGTAGACCAAAGATGCAAACCATATGAGACAGTATGAGAGAGATAACGCAGTATGCGCTTCACAGCTGACCAGTGTGAAGTCCGAGGAGCATGGAGATACTGGCACACATGGTTTACCGCATAAGAGATGTCCGGCCGTGTGATAGTCAAGTACTGCAACCCACCAACAATACTGCGGTACTCTGTAGCATCATCTTAAGGAAGCAAGGCACCATCCAAGGTTGATAACCGATCAGTCGCAGACATAGGGGTGGTTGCATGCTTGCACTGCAACATACCTGCACGTCGCAGCAAGTCCAAGGAATACTTATGCTGAGTGAGAGTCAGGCCAGCAGGAGACCGTGAAACCTCCAGACCAAGGAAGTAATGGAGAGCACCGAGATCCTTGACAGCAAAATGACCACTCAGAGCAGACGACAGACGATCAGCAGCAGTCACTGAGGAGCTGATAAGAATAATGTCATCAACATAAACCAGCAGGTACATAGTAACCTCAGGACGATGGAACATGAACAAAGACGTGTCAGCAGTGGACGGAGCAAACCCAAGACATCGAAGAACCGAGCCAAGTCGGGCATACCATGCACGGGGAGCCTGCTTAAGTCCATAAAGCGCCTTATCAAGACGACATAAATGATGCGGATGAGCAGGATCAACAAAACCTGGAGGTTGCCGCATGTAGACCTCTTCCTCCAAGACCCCATGGAGGAAAGCATTCTGGACATCAAGCTGACGTAGAGACCACCCTTTGGCAACAGCCAAGGACAGAAGCAGCCGAATGGTGGTAGGTTTGACAACTGGACTGAAGGTATCTTCATAATCAAGACCATACCATTGTTTAAACCCTTTAGCCACCAGCCGTGCCTTGTACCACTCAATAGATCCATCAACATGCTTCTTTACCTTAAACACCCACTTGGAGTCAATGATGTTGACACCAGACACAGGAGGAACCAAGCGCCAAGTATGATTCCTCTGTAGTGCCTGAAACTCCTGCTCCATAGCACTGCGCCAATGAGGAATCCGAAGAGCTGCCTGAAAATGTCGTGGCTCAGCAGTGGGGTCAGCATCTGTCTGTGCCATACACGCCGCAATCCACGCAACCATGCCGTCAGTATGCTCCTTTGGCCGAAAAACACCACTCTGACTGCGCGTACAAGCACGCAGAACAGTGGTGGGCGGCGGAGGTGGCAGTGGAGATGGGGTCGGCGAAGATGACGATGACGACGCAGACTGCTCCCCAGATGCAGAACCAGTCACGCCAGGTGACAGGCCAGGCGAGGGAGTCGGCTCGGGCGAGGACGCCCGCTCGGCCGACACGAGCGGGGTCGCCAGCGCGGACGCCGGCTCAGGTGTGGACGCCGGCGCAGGCGAGGGTGCCGGCTCGGCCGGCGCGTCGGGAAGCCCTGTAGTGCTTGGCTCGGCCAGCCCCGTCGGCAGGCCAGGTGACAGAGTGACGTTGCGAGCGGGCTCAGCGAACATCCGAGAGGACGCGGGCAGCTGCTCATCCAGAAGCTCGAGGCGTGCTCCGCGCCCAGTACCTGCACCATGGTTAGGTAGCAACAAGAGGGTATATGCAGCATCAACAAATTGACCAGGCAAAGGTAAAGCAGATTTCTCAGGTGCAGTGAGAGTGGTGGAGGTGACCGGAAGTGCGGAAAAAGGAAAAACATTCTCATCAAACACCACATCACGTGAGATTTAGACGCGATTAGAGGGAACATGAAGACACTTGTACCCTTTATGAAGAGAACTATAACCAAGAAACACGCATTGTTTAGACCGAAACTCCAACTTGCTTTGGTTATATGGATGAAGATGTGGCCAACACGCACACCCAAAGAC
Source organism: Thinopyrum elongatum (assembly GCA_011799875.1). NCBI lineage: Eukaryota > Viridiplantae > Streptophyta > Magnoliopsida > Poales > Poaceae > Thinopyrum > Thinopyrum elongatum. Next base: position 584,532,721 of record CM022299.1, read on the forward strand.
CTTGAGAAACGTATAATCAGGAACTTCATTCAGCAAGAGTTCAAGTGGTGTTTTCATCTGACGGAGTCGTGTAGGGAGTCTGTTAATAAGAAAGCATGCGGTGGAAAACGCATCACTCCAAAACCGAAAAGGAACGGAGGCATGGGAAAGCAAAGCAAGACCAGTCTCAACTATATGACGATGCTTACGCTCAGCTACACCGTTTTGCTGATGTGTATGAGGACATGACACACGATGTGTAATTCCAAGCTTATTAAAGAATGCATTGAGGTTGTGGTACTCACCCCCCCCCCCCAATCGGATTACACATGAATGATTTTATGACTGAGCAGACGCTCAACATGTGCTTGGAATTGCAAGAAAACATTAAACATATCAGACTTACGTTTAAGAAGATAAAGCCAAGTGAACCGACTGTAAGCATCAATGAAACTGATATAGTAATTATGACCACTAACAGATGTTTGGGCATGGCCCCATACATCCAAAAACACAAGTTCAAGTGGTTTATTGATTACACGACTCGACTCAAAAAAAGGAAGCTGATGACTCTTGCCTTGCTGACAGGCATCACAAACTGCATCAACATGTTTATTTGACACTACTAGAAGCTCATGATGATGAAGTACATGACGAACGATGGGAGTGGCAGGATGACCAAGGCGCGCATGCCAATGTGATGGAGACACATGAACACCGCTGAAAGCACTAGGAGCTGGTGGCACATCAAGTGCATAGAGACCATTATTACGCAGTCGACCTCTAAGGAGTACGTCCCTCGTGTCCTGATCCTTAACAAAAAAATGAAAAGGATGAAATTCAGCAAGAACATTATTATCACGAGTAAGTTTAGGAACTGAAAGCAAACCACGTGAAACAGTGGGAACACGAAGGATATTAAGAAGACGTAATTATGTGGATCGATGTGTAAGAAGTGATGCCTGACCAATATGTGAGATGTGCATACCTTCCCCATTAGCGGTGCGAACCTGATCATGTCCACGGTACGGCTCCTGTGTAGAGAGCTTGTCCATCTCACTCGTCAGGTGATTGGTAGCTCCCGTATCCATGTACCAAGATGCATCAACTGGATAGGAAGGAGTATGCCCCTGCTCATGACTCACCAGGGCAGCCTGCTTCTCATTACCCTTGCCGTTGTTCCTGATCCCCAAGAAATCCTGCTTGAAGTAGCGATGACATCAGGAGGCAAGGTGACCATCAAGTCCACATAGCTGGCAGGGGACCTGAGCACCACATGAAGGACAACAGGCACGGACTCGGCCTCCCGTCGAGGTAGTGGTGTTTCATGAGTTAGGCACGGTCGGCGGAGGTTTGCCACCAGTTGGTGGCTTGTAGGGCTTGCCCTTCCCACGCGTTGCAGCATTGGCGGAAGGGAAACTCGACGTAGAGCGGCAAGCCTGGATGCGCTGCTCCGTAGCGAGGAGTCGTGCGTACAACTCACGCGGATGAATGGGAGTGTCACGACCATTGATATTCTCCACCAAATTATCATAGTCATCACTCAGTACGTTGAGCATATAAGAGGTGAACTCCTCCGGACCAAGAGCCTTGCCAATGGAGGCAAGTGTGTCAGCCATACGCGTCACCTTGTTGAAGTAGTCGGTGACGGTGAGATCATGAAGCTTCATGTCCCCAAGCGCAGTGCGGATAGCATGAGCCCGCGCCTGAGACTGCGAAGAAAAACTGGTATGAAGAGCCGTCCACGTGTCCCGAGACGTAGCGGCGAAGATGACCAGTGACGAGACCCTCTCCGTGGGAGAGGACTGAATGGCAGAGAGGATGGCCTGATCCTGAGCAACCCACGCATGATGCCTCGGGTGGTATGGCGGGGGGCACGGCAGAGTGCCATCGACAAAGCCCTCCAGGTAGCGACTTCGAAGAAGTGGCAACACCTGAGCACGCCATGACAGATAGTTATCCGTCGTCAGCTTCACCGGGATGAGATGCGCAAAGTAGAACGGTGCATTGAGTACACCATGATCCGAAGACGGCGACGGCGCATAAAAACCCGGAGGCGAAGGACCGCTCGGTAGCATGGAGGAGGCCACCAGCTCAGTCGACGGACCACTGCTACTTCTTGAGCTTGCGTGTTTTTTCCCTTGAAGAGGAAAGGGTGATGTGGCAAAGTAGAGATAAGTATTTCCCTCAGTTAGAGAACCAAGGTATCAATCCAGTAGGAGGTACAAGCAAGTCTCCAATCTATGCACCTGCACAAACAATCAAACACTTGCACCCAACGTGATAAAGGGGTTATCAATCCCTTCACGGTCAATTGCAAAGTTGAGATCTGATAGAGATAGGTATATAAGATTTCCAAAACGTAAAACAAAATAAAAGTAAATAAATTGCAGCAAGGTAATTTTGGTAATTTTGGTTTATAGATTTGAAAATATATGATGGAAAATAGACCCGGGGGCCATAGGTTTCACTAGAGGCTTCTCTCTTGAAGGCAAATAATACGGTGGGTGAACAAATTACTGTCGAGCAATTGATAGAAAAGCGCAAAGTTATGACGATATCCAAGGCAATGATTATGCATATAGGCATCACATCCGTGTCAAGTAGACCGAAACGATTCTGCATTTACTACTATTACTCCACACATCAGCCGCTATCCATCATGCATCTAGAGTATTAAGTTCATAAAGAACGGAGTAACGCCTTAAGTAAGATGACATGATGTAGAGGGATAAACTCAAGCAATATGATGAAAACCCCATCTTTTTATCCTTGATGGCAACAATGCAATACGTGCCTCGCTACCCCTACTATGTCATTGGGTGAGGACACCGTAAGATTGAACCCAAAACTAAGCACCTCTCCCATTGCAAGAAATACCAATCTAGTTGGCCAAACCAAACCGATAATTCGAAGATAAATACAAAGATATCAAATCATGCATATAAGAATTCAGAGAAGATTCAAATAATATTCATAGATAATCTGATCATAAATCCACAATTCATCGGATCTCGACAAACACACCACAAAAGAATATTACATCGGATAGAACTCCAAGAACATCGAGGAGAACATGGTATTGAAGATCAAAGAGAGAGAAGAAGCCATCTAGCTACTAGTTATGGACCCGTAGGTCTGAGGTAAACTACTCACGCTTCATCGGAAGGGCAATAGGGTTGATGTAGATGCCCTCCATGATCGAATCCCCCTCCGGCAGATCACCGGAAAAGGCCCCAAGATAGGATCTCACGGGAACAGAAGGTTGCGGCGGCGGAAAAGTATTATCGTGGCTTGTTCTGAGGGTTTGGGAATATATCTGAATTTATAGGACGAAGAGGGAGGTCGGTGGACTCCCGAGGGGGCCACAAGCCAGGGGGGCGCGCCCCTACGGCTAGTCGTCACCTCGTGGGTCTTCTGACTTCAACTCCAAGTCTCGTAGATGTCTTCTGGTCCAAGAAAAATCATCGTAAAGTTTTATTCCGTTTGGACTCCGTTTGATATTCCTTTTCTGCGAAACTCAAAAACAAGGAAAAAACAGAAACTGGCACTGGGCTCTAGGTTAATAGGTTAGTCCCAAAAATAATATAAAATAGCATATTAATGCATATAAAACATCCAAAACAGATAATATAATAGCATGGAACAATAAAAAATTATAGATACGTTGGAGACGTATCAAGCATCCCCAAGCTTAATTCCTGCTCGTCCTCGAGTAGGTAAATGATAAAAACAGAATTTTTGATGTGGAATGCTACCTAACATATTTATCCATGTAATTTTCTTTATTGTGGCATGAATGTTCAGATCCATATGATTCAAAACAAAAGTTTAATATTGATATAAAAACCATAATACTTCAAGCATACTAATAAAGCAATCATGTCTTCTCAAAATAACATGGCCAAAGAAAGTTATCCCTACAAAATCATATAGTCTGGCTATGCTCCATCTTCATCATATAAAGTATTAAATCATGCACAACCCCGATGACAAGCCAAGCAATTGTTTCATACTTTTGATGTTCTCAAACTTTTCAACTTTCACGCAATACATGAGCGAGAGCCATGGATATAGCACTATAGGTGGAATAGAATATGGTGGTTGTGGAGAAGACAAAAAGAAGGAGATAGTCTCACATCAACTAGGCATATCAACGGGCCATGGAGATGCCCATCAATAGATATCAATGTGAGTGAGTAGGGATTGCCATGCAACGAATGCACTAGAGCTATAAGTGTATGAAAGCTCAAAAAGAAACTAAGTGGGTGTGCATCCAACTCGCTTGCTCACGAAGACCTAGGGCACTTTGAGGAAGCCCATCATTGGAATATACAAGCCAAGTTCTATAATGAAAAATTCCCACTAGTATATGAAAGTGACAAAATAGGAGACTCTCTATCATGAAGATCGTGGTGCTACTTTGAAGCACAAGTGTGGAAAAAGGATAGTAGCATTGCCCCTTCTCTCTTTTCTCTCATTTTTTTTATTTTTTTTGGGCTCTTTGGCCTCCTTTTTTCTTTTTTTTTTCTTTTCTCCTTTTTTTTGTCCGGAGTCTCATCCCGACTTGTGGGGGAATCATAGTCTCCATCATCCTTTCCTCACATGGGACAATGCTCTGATAATGATGATCATCACACTTTTATTTACTTACAACTCAAGAATTACAACTCGATACTTAGAACAAAAATATGACTCTATATGAATGCCTCCAGCGGTGTACTGGGATGTGCAATGTCCAAGAGAGACATGTATAAAAAATATGAATGGTGGCTTTGCCACAAATACGATGTCAACTACATGATCATGCAAAGCAATATGACAATGATGAAGCGTGTCATAATAAACGGAACGGTGGATGTTGCATGGCAATATATCTTGGAATGGATATGGAAATGCCATAATAGGTAGGTATGGTGGCTGTTTTGAGGAAGGGTATATGGTGGGTGTAGTGCACCGGCGAAAGTTGCGCGGTACTAGAGAGGCTAGCAATGGTGGAAGGGTGAGAGTGCGTATAATCCATGGACTCAACATTAGTCATAAAGAACTCACATACTTATTGCAAAAGTCTATTAGCTATCGAAACAAAGTGCTACATGCATGCTCCTAGGGGGATAGGTTGGTAGGAAAAGACCATCGCTCGTCCTCGACCGCCACTCATAAGGAAGACAATCAATAAATAAATCATGCTCCGACTTCATCACATAACGGTTCACCATATGTGCATGCTACCGGAATCACAAACTTTAACACAAGTATTTCTACCAATCCATAATTACTCACTAGCATGACTCTAATATCACCATCTTTATATCTCAAAACAATCATAAGGAATCAAACTTCACATAGTATTCAATGCACTTTATATGAAAGTTTTTATTATATCCCTCTTGGATGCCCATCATATTAGGACTAAATTCATAACCTAAGCAAATTACCATGCTGTTTAGAGACTCTCAAAATAATATAAGTGAAGCAAGAGAGTTCAACAATTTCTATAAAATAAAACCACCGCTGTGCTCTAAAAAGATATAAGAGAAGCACTAGAGCATATTGCCTAGCTCAAAAGATATAAGTGAAGCACATAGAGTATTCTAATAAATCACGATTCATGCGTGTCCTTCTCAAAATGTGTGTACAGCAAGGATGATTGTGGCAAACTAAAAAGCAAAGACTCATATCACACAAGAAGCTCCAAGCAAAACACATATCATGTGGTGAATAAAAATATAGCCTCAAGTAAATTTACCGATAGACGAAGACGAAAGAGGGGATGCCTTCCGGGGCATCCCCAAGCTTAGGCTCTTGGTTGTCCTTGAATATTACCTTGGGGTGCCTTGGGCATCCCCAAGCTTAGGCTCTTGCCACTCGTTATTCCATAGTCCATCAAATCTTTACCCAAAACTTGAAAACTTCACAACACAAAACTCAACAGAAAACTCATGAGATCCGTTAGTACAAGAAAATAAATCACCACTTTTTGGTACTGTTGTGAACTCATTCTTTATTTATATTGGTGTAATATCTACTGTATTCCAACTTCTCCATGGTTCATACCCCCCCGATAGTACACATAGATTCATTAAAACAAGCAAACAACACATAGAAAACAGAATCTGTCAAAAACAGAACAGTCTGCGAAGATCTGAATTGTTCTAATACTTATGTAACTCCAAAAATTCTGAAACATTAGGACAACATAGGAAATTTGTATATCAATCTTTTGTAAAAAATTCAGGGTTTTTCCACGCTCCAGTGAATTAAACAATTCTGTGACTGGACGCAAAAGTTTCTGTTTTTCAGCAAGATCAAATCAACTATCACCGTAAGCCATCCCAAAGGTCTTACTTGGCACAAACACTAATTAAAACACCAAAACACAATTAATAAATAGGTAATAATGTGTATTTTATTCAAGAACAGAAGCAAAACAAAAAACACAAAAATAAAATTGGGTTGCCTCCCAACAAGCGCTATTGTTTAACGCCCCTAGCTAGGCATATTGCAATAGATCTAGGTATTGTCATCTTTGGCATGCAATCCATAAGTAGCTCTCATAATAGATTCATATGACAACTTAATTTTCTTTCTTGGAAAGTGTTCCATGCCTTTCCTTAACGGAAATTAAAATCTAATGTTTCCTTCTTTCATATCAGTAATTGCACCAATCGTTCTAAGGAAAGGTCTACCAAGAATAATAGGACATGTAGGATTGCAATCTATATCAAGAACAATGAAATCTACGGGCACATAATTCCTATCTGCAACAATAACAACATCATTAATCCTTCCCATAGGTTTCTTTATAGTGGAATCCGCAAGATGCAAATTTAAAGAACAATCATCAAATTCATGGAAACCTAGCACATCACATAAAGTTTTCAGAATCGTGTAAACACTAGCACCCAAATCACACAAAGCATGGCACTCATAATCTTTAATTTTAATCTTAATGGTAGGTTCCCACTCATCATAAAGCTTTCTAGGGATAGAAACTTCCAACTCAAGTTTTTCTTGAAAAGATTTCATCATAGCATCAACAATATGTTTAGTAAAAGCTTTATTTTGATTATAAGCATGAGGAGAATTCAACATGGATTGCAACAAGAAAATACAATCTATCAAAGAACAATTATCATAATTAAAGTCCTTGAAATCCAAAAGAGTGGGTCCATTGCTACTTAAAGTTTTGACCTCTCCAATCCCACTTTTATCAATTTTTGCATCAAGATCTATAAACTCCGAATCATTGGGACGCCTTCTAGCTAAAGTTGACCTCATCTCCAATCCCATCTTTATCAAGATTTATATTAGAAAACAAAGATTCAATAGGAGTCACACCAATCACTTCAAGATCCTCATCATTGTTTTCACAAAAACTAGAAGAACACGCTTTCATAAACCAATCTCGCTTAGCACGCATCTTAGCGGTTCTTTCTTTACACTCATCAATAGAAATTCTCATAGATTTTAGAGACTCATTAATATCATGCTTTGGTGGAATAGATCTAATTTTAAAAGAATCAATCTCAAGAGAAATTCTATCCACGTTCCTAGCCAAATCATCAATCTTAAGCAATTTTTCTTCAACCAAAGCATTGAAATTCTTTTGGGAACTAATAAATTCTTTAATATTTTTCTCAATATCAGAGGGCATCTTATTATAATTTCCATAAGAATTGTTGTAGGAATTACCATAATTATTAGAGGAATTACTAGGAAACGGCCTAGGGTTGAAATTACCTCTATACGCGTTATTACCAAAATTGTTCCTACCAACAAAATTCACATCCATAGATTCATTATTATTCTCAATCAAAGTGGACAAAGGCATATCATTAGGATCAATAGGAGCACTCTTAATAGCAAACAATTTCATAAGTTCATCCATCTTTCCACTCAAAACATTAATTTCTTCAATCGCATGCACTTTTTTTACTAGTAGAAGATCTTTCGGTGTGCCATTGAGAATAATTAGCCATAATATTATCTAGGAGTTTAGTAGATTCTCCTAATGTGATTTCCATAAAAGTACCTCCCGCAGCCAAATCTAAAAGATTTCTAGATGCAAAATTCAATCCGGCATAAAAATTTTGTATGATCATCCATAAACTTAAACCATGAGTAGGGCAATTTCTTATCATCAATTTCATCCTCTCCCAAGATTGTGCAACATGTTCATGATCAAGTTGCTTAAAATTCATTATATCATTCCTAAGGGAGATGATCTTAGCGGGAGGAAAATACTTGGAAATAAAAGCATCTTTACACTTGTTCCATGAATCAATACTATTTTTAGGCAAAGATGAAAAGCAAGTTTTAGCACGATCTCGTAGTGAGAACGGAAATAGCTTCAATTTAACAATATCATTATCCACATCTTTCTTGTTTTGCATATCATACAACTCAACGAAAGTATTTAGATGGGATGCGGCATCTTCACTAGGAAGGCCGGAAAATTGTTCTTTCATAACAAGATTCAACAAAGTGGCATTAATTTCATAAGGTTCCATGCTAGTGGCGGAAGCAATCAGAGTACTAATAAAATCATTGTTATTAGTATTGGAAAAGTCATTCTCTTGAGTCATCGTGACAGAACAAGCAATCTAACACACGATCAAACCAAAAGCAAACGAAAAGACGAACTGAAGAAGGGCGAATAAAAAGGCAAATCTTTTTGTATTTTTCTGAAAATCATTTTAGAAGTGGGGGAGAGGAAAACGAGAGGCAAATGGCAAATAATGTAATGGAAGAGATGAGAGTTTATGATGGGTACTTGGTAGGCTTGATGTAGACCTTCCCGACAACGGCGCCAGAAATTCTTCCTGCTACTTCTTGAGCTTGCGTTGGTTTTTCCCTTGAAGAGGAAAGGGTGATGCAGCAAAGTAGAGATAAGTATTTCCCTCAATTAGAGAACCAAGGCATCAATCCAGTAGGAGGTACAAGCAAGTCTCCAATCTATGCACCTGCACAAACAATCAAACACTTGCACCCAACGCGATAAAGGGGTTGTCAATCCCTTCACGGTCAATTGCAAAGGTGAGATCTGATAGAGATAGGTATATAAGATTGCCAAAACGTAAAACAAAATAAAAGTAAATAAATTACAGCAAGGTATTTTTGGTTTATAGATCTGAAAATATATGATGGAAAATAGAACCGGGGGCCATAGGTTTCACTAGAGGCTTCTCTCTTGAAGGCAAATAATATGGTGGGTGAACAAATTACTGTCGAGCAATTGATAGAAAAGCGCAAAGTTATGACGATATCCAAGGCAATGATTATGCATATAGGCATCACGTCCGTGTCAAGTAGATCGAAATGATTATGCATCTACTACTATTACTCCACACATCGACCGCTATCCAGCATGCATCTAGAGTATTAAGTTCATAAAGAATGGAGTAATGCCTTAAGTAAGATGACATGATGTAGAGGGATACACTCAAGCAATATGATGAAAACCCCATCTTTTTATCCTTGATGGCAACAATACAATACGTGCCTCGCTACCCCTACTATTTCACTGGGTGAGGACACCGCAAGATTGAACCCAAAACTAAGCACCTCTCCCATTGCAAGAAATACCAATCTAGTTGGCCAAACCAAACCGATAATTCGAAGATAAATACAAAGATATCAAATCATGCATATAAGAATTCAGAGAAGATTCAAATAATATTCATAGATAATCTGATCATAAATCCACAATTCATCGGATCTCGACAAACACACCGCAAAAGAATATTACATCGGATAGAACTCCAAGAACATCGAGGAGAACATGGTATTGAAGATCAAAGAGAGAGAGAGAAGAAGCCATCTAGCTACTATCTATGGACCCGTAGGTCTGAGGTAAACTACTCACGCTTCATCGGAAGGGCAATAGGGTTGATGTAGATGCCCTCCGTGATCGAATCCCCCTCTGGCAGATCACCGGAAAAGGACCCAAGATGGGATCACACGGGAACAGAAGGTTGCGGCGGCGGAAAAATATTTTCGTGGATTGTTCTGATGGTTTGGGAATATATCTGAATTTATAGGACGAAGAGGGAGGTCGGTGGACTCCCGAGGGGGCCACAAGCTAGGGGGCGCACCCCTACGGCTTGTCGTCACCTCGTGGGTCTTATGACTTCAACTCCAAGTCTCATAGGTGTCTTCTGGTCCAAGAAAAATCATCGTAAAGTTCTATTCCGTTTGGACTCCGTTTGATATTCCTTTTCTGGGAAACTCAAAAACAAGAAAAAAAAAAACAGAAACTGGCACTGGGCGCTAGGTTAATAGGTTAGTCCCAAAAATAATATAAAATAGCATATTAATGCATATAAAACATCCAAAACAGATAATATAATAGCATGGAACAATAAAAAATTATAGATATGTTGGAGACATATCAGGCATCCCCAAGCTTAATTCCTGCTCGTCCTCCAGTAGGTAAATGATAAAAACAGAATTTTTGATGTGGAATGCTACCAACATATTTATCCATGTAATTTTCTTTATTGTGGCATGAATGTTCAGATCCATAAGATTCAAAACAAAAGTTTAATATTGACATAAGAACAATAATACTTCAAGCATACTAATAAAGCAATCATGTCTTCTCAAAATAACATGACCAAAGAAAGTTATCCCTACAAAATCATATAGTCTGGCTATGTTCCATCTTCATCACATAAAGTATTAAATCATGCACAACCCCGATGACAACCCCGATGTAAGGAGCGGGGCCAGGCCGTTAGATGGATGCGCGAGCGGCGGAGTTAGGTGTCCAGCGCCAGCTGGGATCGGGAGCGGTGCTCCGTATGTTGCTTGCGACGGAGTGGCTTCGTAGGATCCAGCGCCAGCTGGGATCGGGAGTGGCGGGGCAGTAGCCGCCATGGGAGCACCAGACAGGGAGGCGAGGGGTGCAGACTGAAGAAACGGGGAGGCCGTGGGGGCTTGAACGGCGGCGGTCGGGCCGACGACCGAAGCGGTGGCTTGGCCGGCGGAGATCACGGTGGTGGCGGCCGGTACAGAGGCCATGGCTACGGTCGGGATGAGGCGGAAGTGTACGACTATAACCCTAGTCTGTTACCATGTAAAACAGTAGGGTTGGGAAACTGCTCGACACCCTAATGCGGGTGTGGCTCTTTATATATATAAGGGTACATATTGTAAATAAATACAATATACGGATATACACAGAAGCTCTATACAAAATACCGTCTAACACCGTGGACGTGCCAGCTTCGTCATCGTGGCGGCGGGGCGCTGCCAACGAGGAGCTAGTGTCGTTCGTGCCATCATAAACTTATGTCGCCGCCTCGTTGATCTCCGCATAGGCATCCTCTTTCTCCGCCCGTAGGATGCGGTGCTGCCATCACTCATGGCGGATTTCGCGGGTGGAGTGGTAGGACAGAAGCAGATCCTCCAGCTCATGCATGTCCACATCCGTCATGATGACCATGTTGTCGACTTGCTCCTCTGCATGTCAGTGCTTGTTCGCCACGATGCCCGTGTCATCCTCGTATGCCTCATCCATGGTAATGTCGGCCTGGACCAGTGATGACCCACAAGTATAGGGGATCAATCATAGTCCTTTCGATAAGTAAGAGTGTCGAACCCAACGAGTAGCAGAAGGAAATGACAAGTGGTTTTCAGCAAGGTATTCTCTGCAAGCACTGAAATTATAAGTAACGAGTAGATTGATAGCAAGATAATTTGTAACGAGCAAGTCATGGTAATGACAAATAATGTGCAGCAAGGTAGCCCAATCCTTTTGTGGCAAAGAACAAGCCAAAACGGTCTCTTATGATAAGCAAAGCGTTCTTGAGGGTACATGGGAATTTCATGTAGTCACTTTCATCATGTTGGTTTGATTTGTGCTCTCTACTTTGATAATTTGATATGTGGGTGGACCGGTGCTTAGGTGTTGTTCTTACTTGAACAAACCTCCTACTTATGATTAACCCCCTCGCAAGCATCTGCAACTACGAGAAAAGTATTAAGATAAAATCTAACCATAGCATTAAACTTTTGGATCCAAATCGGTCCCTTACGAAGTAGCGCATAAACTAGGGTTTAAGCTTCTGTCAATCTCGCAACCCATCATCTAATAACTACTCCACAATGCATTCCCTTAGGCCCTAATAAGGTGAAGTGCCATGTAGTCGATGTTCACATGACACCACTAAGGGAATCACAACATACATACCATCAAAATATCAAACACATATCAAATTCACATGATTACTTCCAACAAGATTTCTCCCATGACCTCAAGAACAAAAGTAACTACTCACAAACGATAATCATGCTCAAGATCAGAGGGGTATTAAATAGCATAATGGATCTGAACATATAATCTTCCACCAAATAAACCATATAGTAATCAACTACAAGATGTAATCAACACTACTAGTCACCCACAAGCACCAATCTAAGGTTTCTGTACAAAGATTGAACACAAGAGATGAACTAGGGTTTGAGAGGAGATGCTGCTGTTGAAGATGTTGATGGAGATTGCCCTCCCCAAGATGGGAGAGTTGTTGGTGTTGATGATGACGATGATTTCCCGCTCCGGGAGGGAAGTTCCCCCGACGGAATCACTCCGCCGGAGGGCAAAAGTGCTCCTGCCCAAGTTTCACCTCGAGACGTTGGTGCTTCATCCCGAAAGTCCTCCCCTTATTTTTTCTAGGTCAAAATGACTTATATACCAGAAGAGGGGCACCGGAGGTGGGCCGAGGAGGGCACAACCCACCAGGGCGCGCCTGGGGGCCCTGGCGCGCCCAGGTGGGTTGTGCCCACCTGGTGGGCCCCCTCTGGTAGTTATTTGCTCCAATAATTCTTAAATATTTCATAAAAATTCTCCGTGAAGTTTCAGCTCATTTGGAGTTGTGCAGGATAGGTGGCCTGACGTAGCTTTTTCAGGTCCAAAATTCCAGTTGTCGGTATTCTCCCTCTTTGCGTGAACCTTGCATATTATGAGAGAAAAGGCATTAGAATTACTCCATAGAGCATTATTATGCATAAAAATATCATAAATAATAGTAGGAAAACATGATGCAAAATGGACGTATCAACTCCTGATACGTCTCCGTTGTATCTACTTTTCCTAACGCTTTTCCTCTTGTTTTGGACTCTAATTTGCATGATTTGAATGAAACTAACCCGGACTGACGCTATTTTCAACAGAACTACCATGGTGTTGTTTTTGTGCAGAAATAAAAGTTCTCGGATTGGAACAAAACTTTGCGAGGATTTTTATGCAATAAAAGAGAATTACTAGAGTCAAGAACCACCGGAGGGGGGCACCTGGGTGGGCACAACCCACCAGGGCGCACCCCCTCCTGGCACGCCCAGGTGGGTTGTCCCAACCTGGTGGCCCCGCAGACCTCAACCCTGATACTATAAAATCATAATTTCAGAGAAAAAAATCATGGAGGAAGAATTATCATGTTTCACGAGATGGAGCCGCCGCCACCTCCTGTTTTTCATCGGGAGGCCAGATCTGGAGTCCGTTTGGGGCTTCGGAGAGGGGGATCTTCGATCTTCGTCATCAGCAACCCTTCTCCATCGCCAATTCCATGATGCTCCCCACCGGGAGTGAGTAATTCCTTCGTAGGCTCGCTTGTCGGTGAGGAGTTGGATGAGATTCATCATGTAATCGAGTTAGTTTTGTTAGGGCTTGATCCCTAGTGTCCATTATGTTCTGAGATTGATGTTGCTATGACTTTGCCATGATTAATGCATGCCAATTTGGGCCCTGATGTCTACTACGCAACTTTATCCTGGTAGACATTGTTGGGCCTCCAAGTGCAGAGTTTTGTAGGACAGTAGCAAATTTCCCTCAAGTGGATGACCTGAGGTTTATCAATCCGTGGGAGGCGTAGGTTGAAGATGGTCTCTCTCAAACAACCCTGCAACCAAATAACAAAGAGTCTCTTGTGTCCCCAACACACCCAATACAATGGTAAATTTTATAAGTGCACTAGTTTGGCGAAGAGATGGTGATACAAATGCAATATGGATGGTAGATATAGGTTTTTGTAATCTGAAAATATAAAAACAACAAGGTAGCAAGCGATAAAAGTGAGCAAAAACGGTATTGCAATGCTTCGAAACAAGGCCTAGGGTTCATACTTCCACCAGTGCAAGTTCTCTCAACAATGATAACATAATTAGATCATATAACAATCCCTCAACGTGCAACAAAGAGTCACTCCAAAGTCACTAATATCGGAGAACAAACGAAGAGATTATTGTAGGGTATGAAACCACCTCAAAGTTATTCTTTCTGATCGATCTATTGGGCTATTCCTATAAGTGTCACAAACAGCCCTAGAGTTCGTACTAAAATAACACCTTAAGACACACATCAACCAAAACCCTAATGTCACCTAGATACTCCAATGTCACCACAAGTATCCGCAGGTTTGATTATACGATATGCATCACACAATCTCAGATTCATCTATTCAAACCAACACAAAGAACCTCAAAGAGTGCCCCAAAGTTTCTACCGAAGAGTCAAGACGAAAACGTGTGCTAACCCCTATGCATAAGTTCACAAGGTCACAGAACCCGCAAGTTGATCACCAAAACATACATCAAGTAGATCACGTGAATATCCCATTGTCACCACAGATAAGCACATGCAAGACATACATCAAGTGTTCTCAAATCCTTAAAGACTCAATCTGATAAGATAACTTCAAAGGGAAAACTCAATCCATTACAAGAAGGTAGAGGGGGAGAAACATCATAAGATCCAACTATAATAGCAAAGCTCGCGGTACATCAAGATCGTGCCAAATCAAGAACACGAGAGAGAGAGAGAGATCAAACACATAGCTACTGGTAGATACCCTCAGCCCCGAGGGTGAACTACTCCCTCCTCGTCATGGAGAGCACCGGAATGATGAAGATGGCCACCGGTGATGATTTCCCCCTCCGGCAGGGTGCCGGAACAGGGTCTAGATTGGTTTTTGGTTGCTACAGAGGCTTGCGATGGCGGAACTCCCGATCTAGGTTTCTTTTCGGGGGTTTCTGTATTTACAGGAATTTTTGGCATCGGTTTCACGTCAGGGGGGGTCCACGAGTCAACCACAAGGATGGAGGGCGCGCCCGGGGTGTAGGGCGCACCCTCCACCCTTGTGGAGGCCTAGTGGCTCTTCTGGCCCAACTCTTTTGCTTCGGGGGCATCTTCTGGTCCATAAAAAAGCATCGTAAATTTTCAGCTCAATTGGACTCCGTTTGATATTCCTTTTCTGCGAAACTCAAAAACAAGGAAAAAACAGAAACTGGCACTGGGCTCTAGGTTAATAGGTTAGTCCCAAAAATCATATAAAATAGCATATAAATGCATATAAAACATCCAAGATAGATAATATAATAGCATGGAACAATAAAAAATTATAGATACGTTGGAGACGTATCAGGCCCGGGTGCCATGATTTCAGATCTGAATCATTTATGTTATCACCATTATATCTATGTTCTAGATCCGATCTTGCAAGTTATAGTCACCTACTACGTGTTATGATCCGCAAACCCCGGAGTGACAGAAGTCGGGATACTTTCCGGTGATGACCGTAGTTTGAGGAGTTCATGTATTCACTATGTGTTAATGCTTTGTTCCGGTTCTCTATTAAAAGGAGGCCTTAATATCCCTTAGTTTCCAATAGGACCCCGCTGCCACAGGAGGGTAGGACAAAAGATGTCATGCAAGTTCTTTCCATAAGCACGTATGACTATTTACGGAATACATGCCTACATTATATTTATGAACTGGAGCTAGTGCCGTATCGCCCTAGGTTATGACTGTTATATGATGAATATCATCGAACAAATTCACCGATCCAATGCCTACGAATTTCTCTTATATTGTTCCTGCTAAGTTACTACTGCTATTGTTGTTGTTACACTTGCTACAAAATCATTGCTATCACTGTTACTGTTACTATTGATGTTGCTACTACTATCAAAACTATCATACTCCGTTGCTACTGATCGCTTTGCTGCAGATAATTAATCTCCAGGTGTGGTTGAATTGACACCTCAGCTTCTAATACTTGCAAATATTCTTTGGCTCTCCTTGTGTCGAATCAATAAATTTGGGTTGAATACTCTACCCTCAAAAACTGTTGCGATCCCCTATACTTGTGGGTTATCAAGACCTTTTTCTGGCGCCGTTGTCGGGGAGCATAGCTATATTTGTTGAGTCACTTGGGATTATTATCAAATTATCACTTTGAAGAATCTGAAGGATGGTAAGACTAAGATTTTTCCATCTAAGATGAGGGGAGGTAAGGAAATGCCATCTAGCTCTGCACTTGATTCACCTTCTGTTATAAGTAGAGTTGCAACACCACCACATGCTATTAATCCTGATATGTCGCAAGTTATTGATGATGCTACTTCTTCTATGAATGATACTCATGATGATACTAGTACCTTGCTTGATGATAATGTGCCACTAGGTGAATTTCTTGATGAACAACTTGCTAGAACTAAAGCTTTTGAGAATGCTGAAAGTGATGAAATTATTGAAACTGATGAAGAGCTTGAAACTAAAAATCTTGAAACACCTATTAGATCTAGTTCTCCTAGATATGAATTGCCTAAGATACCGGAAGGTTATGTTATGAATGAGGAGACAACTAGAGACTTTCTTGCTTGCAATGATAGGGATGATCTTAAGAAATTATTATGCAAACTGAAAGAAAAATCTTTGAATGCCAGAATGAAATGTGATCCTAAGTTTGCTACTTCACCTATCTTTGTTGATGACAAGGATTACGAATTCTCTGTTGACCCAGAGTTAATTACTTTGGTTGAATCTGATCCTTTCCATGGTTATGAAACTAAAACTGTTGTGGCACACCTTACTAAGTTGAATGACATAGCCACCCTTTTTTCTCATGATGAGAAAATTCGCTATTATTATATTCTCAAATTATTTTCATTCTCATTAAAGGGTGATGCTAAGACTTGGTATAATACTCTTGCTCCTGGTTGTGTGCGTAGTCCCTAGGATATGATTTACTACTTCTCGAAAAAATATTTTGCTGCTCATAAGAAACAAGTTGCCTTACAGAAAATATTTAACTTCATGCAAATTGAAGAAGAGAGTCTCCCACAAGCTTGGGGGAGGCTTCTCCAATTGCTTAATGCTTTGCCTGATCATCCTCTTAAGAAAAATGAAATACTTGATATCTTCTATAATGGACTAACCAATGCTTCTAGAGATTTCCTAGATAGTTGTGCTGGTTGTGTTTTCAGGGAACGAACTGTTGAACAAGCTGAAGAACTATTGAATAAGATATTGAATTTTTTTGATGATTGGACTCTTACCGAACCACCGCTTAAACCTACTCTGAAGAAGAGGGGTATCTTATATCTCAGTCATAAAGATATGCAAGAGGCAAAGAAATCTATGAAGGAAAAAGGTATTAAAGCTGAGGATGTAAAAAATTTACCTCCTATTGAAGAAATACATGGGCTTGAGACACCACCACCACCTAAGGTGATATAGGTAAATTCTTTAATGAAATTCAATGACAATGACAATCCGTATAATATGCATCCTAGTCAATGCCTTTACGAGTTTGATAATTACATTAGAAAGCAAGATCACTTCAATGCAAATGTTATGAAACAATTGAAATACAATTCTGATATGATTGCTCGCTTGAGTGACTTGTTATTTAGAATTACCAATGATGTTAGAGGTGTAGGAAAACATGCCTCTATGGTTCAAACTCAACTAGAACAAGTTGCTAGATCTCAAAGAGAATTGCTTGATGAAATGAACAATAATATCAATGATCATGCTGTTAGAGTTATGACTAGAGGGGGTAGAATGACTCAGGAACCTCTTTACCCTGAGGGACACCCTAAAAGAATTGAACAAGACTCTCAAAGAGTTAACACTGATGCACCTAGTCCTTCTAAAAAGAAAAAGAAGAAGAAAAATGATAGGACTTTGCATACCTCTAGTGAACCTGAAATAGACAAAACTCCTGAAGCTAATAACGATGTTTCTATTTCTGATGCTGAAACTCAATCTGGTAATGAACACTCACCTTCTGATAATGAAAAATATAATGATGAGGTTCATGAAGACACTCAAACAAATAATAAAGAACCAGACATTGATGTTGAAATAGAACCAGCTGTTGATCTTGATAACCCACAACCCAAGAATAAAATATATGATAAAAGAGACTTTGTTGCTAGAAAACATGGTAAGGAAAGAGAACCATGGGTTCAAAAACCTATGCCCTTTCCACCTAAATCAACTAAGAAGAAGGATGATGAAGAATTTGAACGCTTTGCTGAAATGATTAGGCCAGTCTTTTTGCGTATCCGCTTGACTGATATCTTAAAAATGGCCCCTTATGCAAAGTACATGAAAGACATCATTACCAACAAGAGAAAAATACCGGAAGCTGAAATCTCCACCATGCTTGCTAATTACTCTTTTAAGGATGGAGTACCTAAAAAACTTGGAGATCCGGGAATACCAACTATACCTTGCTCCATCAAAAGAAATTATGTGAAAACTGCTTTATGTGATTTAGGAGCTGGTGTTAGTGTTATGCATTTCTCTTTATATAAAAGACTTGATTTGAATAAACTCACACCTATCAAAATATCTTTGCAAATGGCTGACAAATCAACTGCCATACCTATCGGTATTTGTGAGGATGTGCCCGTTGTTATTGCAAACGTTACTATCTTAACTGACTTTGTTATACGTGAGATGCCCGAGGACGACAACATGTCGATTATCCTTGGTAGACCCTTTTTGAATACTGCATGGGCTGTTATTGATTGCAATAAAAGCAAGGTCACTTTTCATATCAATGGTAATGAGCATACGGTGCACTTTCCGAAGAAACAATTCCAAGTGAATGGTATTATTGTTATTAAAAAATCTCCGACAATCACTATTGGAAGTTTTCAACTACCTCTACCTATTGCCAAAAAGAAATATGAAATGCTTATTGTTGGGGACATTCATATCCCCATTGAGGTAACTTAGTGTTTTACGAAAGTTCTTCGGTTTCATGCTAATTGAAAGTGGTTGTTTATAAGACTTGATCAACCTTATTAATGGGTCATTTTTGAGAGGTATGAAGTTGATGAATTTAGTAAGCACTACCTTCTATCTTTACCTTTTGTTTTCTGTTTTTATTAGTTAAATAAAATAAAATGCCATGTTTTGTCTGTTTTCTGAATTTCCCGTGCAATAAAAAATGACCCAAAAATAAAAGTTCTCAGAATGCTCTGAAAATTTAATATGATTTTTTTCTGAATATTTCTGAATTTTTGATGCAAATAACATCAGAGGGGGGGTGCACCAGGTGGGCACAACCCACCTGGCGCGCCAGCACCCCCAGGCGCGCCCTGGTGGCTTGTGGTCCCCACGTGGGCCCCCTCACTTATCTCTTTAGCCCATGTCACCACCTACCTCCAGAAAAAAATCACCATTGCTCTCTCTCTCTCTCTCTCTCTCTCTCGTGTTCTTGCTCTCAAACCCACGGATTTCGATCTCTTTGCTCGAAGCTCCGTTTTCGAAACTATTTTGGGGGGATTGCTACTTGGTATGTGACTCCTCCATTGGTCCAATTAGTTTTTGCTTTAGTGGTTTATATTTTGAATAATTAGTTACTCTTGGAGCTGCTGTAGAAGAGCTTGCATGTTGAATTCTTAGAGTTCTAAGTAGTTTGAATGCTTGATATGGCCTCTATGCATCCCTATGAGTAGTTGCTATCAATCTTGTGAAGTTTTGTTGAGAAGAAAATTGTGGACTAAAAATTTCAGAATTTTGTTCATAGGAAAAAGATGAGTTTCTTTAGGAAGTTTGCTTCCAAGAAGAACTCCAAGGGAGTTATTGGGGAGTCGTCGGACAATGACCTCCACACCCGGAGAATGGCGGAGGTATGGCCGTGCGAATGGCCGCATAACCCATTCATGGATGGAGCCGGAATCCGCCAAGAGTTTGCATAATTTGCTGTGCCGGCCTCACCGACTTCATTGCAGCTGAGTGTGAACAGTATCATCTCCTCACAAATTCCTTTGTGCAAAGTTTTCATTTCTTGAGTAGGAATAATCCTCCTGAGGTGCAGTTTAATTTATATGCTGAAACCCATCAGATACCACTCAACCAATTTTAGGACATATGCTTGATCCCTTCTGACGGGGATTTATTAGAGCCTAGGCCCGCAGAGTTTGATGGTTTTTACCGCACTTTAACAGTGGGGGATGATAGAAGGGTCTCGAGTGTCACCGCCACTAGCTTGCAGTTTCCTTCTGTGCATTATTTTGCTCTATTCATTGCGAAGTGTTTACTTGCTACAGAGATGGTAGGTGCACTCAGTGCCCCAGATTTCATTGTCTTACGCCGTGCACTTTACGGCGATAACACTTATAGCTTGGGAGCTATTGTGGCACGTCGTCTCCACTTTAACAGGTCCAAGGGTAAAATTCATGGCGGTATTTATGCTACTCGCTTAGCGAGTCACTTTAACGTTCAGATACGCCAGCATGATTATCCCTTAACCAAGGTTTACCTAGATCGTCAGGCTATGGCACATCATCAGTTTATTGATAGTGAGAACACTGACATTCCTGTTCCCTACAACCTGGTTTTCAGTGAGAACACTTGTGATATTATTCCATTGCCTGCACCTTCTTTGTTTGATCATATTGCCAGGGGCGGATACAGGATCATGCCAAAGGATATCATTGCCTACCGGAACGCCCAGGCAGCAGCAGAGGAGGAACCTCAGGAGTGGGACCCTCAAGTGCCCGCTCCCCAGCATTTCAACATGGGACCTGATGGCTTTTTCGAATGGTGATTACCAAGTTAGGCCAAAAGCCTAAGCTTGGGGGAGTATGTGTTTCCACTGACATTACATTCATGTTTACACATTTCATTCCAGTTGTCGGTTTCCACACTTTTTCATTGTATTATCCATGTTAGATTTATTTTCTCGCCTTCTTCTTGTGTGTTTGAAAAACTTTGAGAAAACCCAAAAAAATGTTGCTTGCTTCTTTTCAGTTTTTCTTTCTAGTGTAGTTAGTTGTAGCATTTAAAAAGAAAACCCAAAAAGATTTCCTTTTTCTTCTTTTGCTTGTTGGGAGCTTTCCCATGTAAATAGTTTTTCTCGTTTTTGCTTTCCTTTTCTTTTTATTTGCTTTCTTCTAGAAAAACCAAAAACTTCAAAAATATTTCAGTTTGTTTCTCTGAATTTCTTTTCTGTTTATTGAGTCGTACCAAGGAGAAGACCACGATGAAAATGTTGAGTGGCTCTCATATGTATTATTGTTGATCTAACAAAGAGCCCATATTACCTTGTCTTCTCCTTTTGAATAATATGTTTGCAGATTCCAGCTTAGTCCACGGCACTCTTGCAGTATTATTATTTTCTTATCATTCGGTCGTGCAAGTGAAAGGCAATAATGACGATATTTGATGAACTGGCTGTGGCAGGGAGAAACGGGTATGAACTCAACTTGTTTTGTTTTTGTAAATATGTTTAACCTAGTATCCATGATTCAGCCTATTATGATCAAACATTGATTTATCTTGGATGTCATGCCATGCTATGCTTAAGTAGCTAGGAGTGGACAATGATTTTGCAATGACAATTGGAGATTATAGTTTCTCATGCCATGCTTAAGTAGCTAGGAGTGGACAATGATTTATCTTGGATGTCAACATTGCATTAAAATGATTGTGATGTGGTATGATGATATGGTATCCTTCTCTGAATGTTCAAGTGGCTTGACTTGGCACATGTTCATGCATGTAGTTGAATCAAAACCAACATAGCCTCTATGATATTTATGTTCATGGTGTTCATATCCTACTCATGCTAGTATCCAATGTTACTTATGCATAATGCATGTTCATGACCATTTTCGCTCTCTAGCTGGCCGCTTCTCAACCTAATTGCTAGCCTTCGCCTGTACTAAGCTGAATTACTGCTTGTGCATCAAAATCCTGAAACCCAAGTTATTCTAGATGAGTCCACCATACCTACCTATATGCAGTATTACCCTGCCGTCCTAAGTAAATTTGCATGTGCCACCTCTAAAAACTTCAAATAAATATCCTTTTTTGTGTGCCTGGATTGTTCATAGAGTGACAGGAGGTAGTCAGTATCTTCCATGCTAAGCGGGTTATTCTCATGATGAGTGTTTATTCACCCGTCCTTGCACGAGAGGCGTGGTAATAGGGATTCCCAGTCCCGAATTCAAATTGCAAATAATTAAACAAAACTTCCCCAGGACTGATGTTGGTTTGGACGGTACCCGTGGATTCGGTTAGCCATGGAGTGTGTTTGTTGGTGGAGGGGGAGTAAACCTTTACTTTTATCGCTTGGGAACCGCCACTAATGTGTTTAGCATGGAAGATATCGATAACTAATGGTCGCGAAGTAAACAAGAAGGGTGCATTTCTCAAAATTTCATTTATCTCTGTTTTAAAAACTTGAGCTCTGGCACCGCTGCAAATCACTGCTTCCCTCTGCGAAGGGACTATCTATTTACTTTTATGTTGTGTCATCACCTTCTCAAATAAGCGCCAGATCCAGAGAGCACTATTGTCATCCTCATGCATTGTGTGTAGCTAATGTTGGGTGCATCATGATTGGATCTTTTCTACCATAAATTACAATGTTTAGTCGCTGCTTGAACTTTGGAGGTGCTCTGCATTTATGTTTTGTGGTCTCAGAAAGGGCTAGCGAGATACCACTATTGTCATATTATATCATGGTTGTTTTGATAAAGTGTTGTCTTTTGAGATATCTTATTATTGCTCTCTAGTTGATTATGCCAGTGATATGAGTTAATATAATTTTTAAGAGTTATTGTCGACATGGTTAGTCATGATCTTGGCTGAAAACCTAGGTGCTACTTAAGCTTATTTATGTAAACAAGAGCAAAAGAGTTCGTAAAAGTTTTTCTTTTCCACTTTCAGTTTATCAACTGAATTGCTTGAGGACAAGCAAAGGTTTAAGCTTGGGGGAGTTGATACATCTCCGTCGTATCTACTTTTCCTAACGCTTTTCCTCTTGTTTTGGACTCTAATTTGCATGATTTGAATGAAACTAACCCGGACTGACATTGTTTTCAGCAGAACTACCATGGTGTTGTTTTTGTGTAGAAATAAAAGTTCTCGGATTGGAACAAAACTTTGCGAGGATTTTTTATACAATAAAAGAGAATTACTGGAGCCAAGAACCACCGGAGGGGGGCACCTGGGTGGGCACAACCCACCAGGGCGCCCCCTCCTAGTGTGCCCAGGTGGGTTGTCCCCACCTGGTGGCCCCAAAGAACTCAACCCTGATACTATAAAATCACATTTTCGGAGAAAAAAATCAAGGAGGAAGAATTATCGCGTGTCACAAGACGGAGCTGCCTCCACCTCCTGTTCTTCATCGGGAGGCCAGATCTGGAGTCCGTTTGGGCCTCCGAAGAGGGGGATCTTCGATCTTTGTCATCACCAACCCTTCTCCATCACCAATTCCATGATGCTCCCCACCGGGAGTGAGTAATTCCTTCGTAGTCTCGCTGGTCGGTGAGGAGTTGGATGAGATTCATCATGTAATCGAGTTAGTTTTGTTAGGGCTTGATCCCTAGTATCCATTATGTTCTGAGATTGATGTTGCTATGACTTTGCCATGCTTAATGCTTGTCACTTTGGGCCCGGGTGCCATGATTTCAGATCTGAACCATTTATGTTATCACCATTATATCTATGTTCTAGATCCGATCTTTTAAGTTATAGTCACCTACTACGTGTTATGAACCGCAAACCCCGGAGTGACAGAAGTCGGGATACTTTCCGGTGATGACCGTAGTTTGAGGAGTTAATGTATTCACTATGTGTTAATGCTTTGTTCTGGTTCTCTATTAAAAGGAGGCCTTAATATCCCTTAGTTTCCAATAGGACCCCGCTGCCACGGGAGGGTAGGACAAAAGATGTCATGCAAGTTCTTTCCATAAGCACGTATGACTATTTACGAAATACATGCCTACATTATATTTATGAACTGGAGCTAGTGCCGTATCGCCCTAGGTTATGACTGTTATATGATAAATATCATCCAACGAATTCACCGATCCAATGCCTACGAATTTCTCTTATATTGTTCCTGCTAAGTTACCACTGCTATTGTTGCTGTTACACTTTCTACAAAATCATTGCTATCACTGTTACTGTTACTATTGCTGTTGCTACTACTATCAAAACTATCATACTCCATTGCTACTGATCGCTTTGCTGCAGATAATTAATCTCCAGGTGTGGTTGAATTGACAACTCAGCTGCTAATACTTGCAAATATTCTTTGGCTCCCCTTGTGTCGAATCAATAAATTTGGGTTGAATACTCTACCCTCGAAAACTGTTGCAATCCCCTATACTTGTGGGTTACCAACTCCCCCAAGCTTAGACCTCGCTTGTCCTCAAGCGAAAACCGAAATCAAAAAACATGTCCACATGCTTAGAGAGAGAGAGGTGTCAATAAAACAAAATACGGACATAGAAGCATCATGTATATTATTATAACAGCAACAAACTTTATTATAAAACTTTTATCACATAACTTTTGTCATAAACTTCTCATGAACAAGTAACAATTCATCACAACATCGAAGTATAAAGCATAAAATCTATTGAAAACCAACAAACTATGTTCTCAGTCAACTTTGCAACTACAATTCATCATCTTTTCAGGAAGTGTCACGTATCGGAGCCTTTTGGCAAGTCCACATACTCAACCATCATATAGTCTTCTATGATTGCTAACACTCACCGCATACACATGAGCAAAAAGTTTCAACCGGACACATAGAAAGATAGGGGCCTATAGTTTCACCTCCCAACGTATTCACCTCAAGGGTGATGTCAAAAATAATAATTCATGCCCACCCATATCCAACTGGGTATATGTGCCTAGATCTTTCCTCACCACATGGTGCTTGCCAATAGAGAAAAAATAAAAAGGAATAGAGGGATACTTTGACTCTTGCATAAAAGTAAATTCATAAAAGTAAAAGATAGGCCCTTCGCAGAGGGAAGCAGAGGTTTCCATGCGCTTTTGGTTGTATGCTCAATCTCTTAGTGCAAAAGAACGTCACGTTATATTGCCCCTTATGATAGCAACCTTTATTATGCAGTTTGTCGCCTTTATTTTTTGCCATCACAAGTTCGTACAACCTCAATTTTGTCTTACACTAAATGATCTAACACATTTAGAAGCAATTTTTATTGCCTTATTGCACCGACGACAACTTACTTGAAGGATCTTACTCAATCCATAGGTAGGTATAGTGGACTCTCAAAATAAGATTTGGGTTGAGGGTTTTGGATGCACAAGTAGTATATCTACTTAGTGCGGAATTTTTGGCTAGCAAAGATGGGGGGCAAGCACCACATGTTAAAGGATCTATGACAATATAACTTCTATGTGAATATGAACAAACATAAATCATTACGTTGTCTTCCTTGTCCAACGTCAACAATTTTGGCATATAATATTTTGATGGGGGCTCACTGTCGGTGTCAAAACCGGCGGATCTCGGGTAGGGGGTCCCGAACTGTGCATCTAAGGTCGATGGTAACAGGAGACGGGGGACACGATGTTTACCCAGGTTCGGGCCCTCTCTATGGAGGTAATACCCTACTTCCTGCTTGATTGATCTTGATGAATATGAGTATTACAAGAGTTGATCTACCACGAGATCATAATGGCTAAAACCCTAGAAGTCTAGCCTGTCTGATTATGATTGCCTCTACGGACTAAACCCTCTGGTTTATATAGACACCGGAGGGGAATAGGGTTGTACAAAGTCGGTTACAGAGAAAGGAATCTTCATATCCGAACGCCAAGCTTGCCATCCACGCCAAGGAGAGTCCCATCTGGACACGGGAGAGAGTCTTCTGTTTTGTATCTTCACGGCCCATCAGTCCGGCCCACGTCACGTAGCCCGGACGCCCGAGGACCCCTTAATCTAGGACTCCCTCAGTAGCCCCCGAACCAGGCTTTCAATGACGATGTGTCCGGAGCGCAGATTGTCTTCGGCATTGCAAGGCGGGTTCCTCCTCCGATTACTTCAAAGTACCTGACTTAAGGAGCTGTATTCGGCCTTCCATTTAATGTCGTGCTCATCGGCTTCCACGCCTTCATGACTTCAGTTTCCACGTGTCGAGCGAATATGAGAGGTCGGGGTATCTTTGCACATAACTCCCTGTCCATGTAAGAAAGGCGTCTATTTAAAGAGATTGGGTCCTCAGATCCATTCCACGCCAAGCGGGAAATCCTCAAAGCTTGCTAGGAGAAACCATTCCAACATGGCTAGTGCTCCCAGTTCTTCCACCCGCCCCCACGGCTCCAAAAAAGGTGATTGGGAAAGATGTTCTATATCCCATGATCAGCTGGTGAAGCTCCAAACACAAGGATTTCTCCCCCCCGCGGATCTGATCCCTGTTCGAGCAGGTTTGACCTCCTTCTCAGGCGAAGCTTTGACGGAAAATTTCCCCAATCCAACCAGGGGGAAACGGGTGTGCTTCATTTCTTATTTGCCAAGAGGCGTTGGGTTTCCAATCCACCCTTTCCTCTGAGGACTCCTGGAGTATTACGGCCTCCAACTGCACAACCTCACGCCGGCCTCTATCTTGCACATCGCGGGTTTTGTTGCCCTATGCGAGCTTTTCCTAGGCTGTGAAGCCCACTTTGATTTATGGAGAAAACTATTCTGCCTCGTCCCTCGTACCCAAGAGGGATCCATATTCGAGGTGGGCGGCGCCGAAGTATGGCGCATAGCTGGGACCGGATACCTATTCGGCACACCGAAGAAGGCATCTGAGGAGTGGCCCTCAGAGTGGTTTTATATTGAGGATGTTGCTCTCCCTGACCCAATCCGAATGGGTCTCCCTGAATTTTCCAGCGCTCCTTTGAAGAAACGCCACAGCTGGCGCCCTAGGAGCCTCGAGGAGGAAGATAGTGTGGAAATCCATCAATTAATGAGCAAGATAAAGACGCTCGCCCAGTCCGGATTATCAATAATCGAGGTAATGGCGATCTCCATAGTGCGGGGTGTCCAGCCACTCCAATTTAGAGGGCTCCCTATGTGGCACTACAACAGGGAAGATGACGCCTCACGCTGTGGCCGGAATGGTCCGGACACCCCCGCCGCTCTGGCCAAAATATTGGCCGATCTGTACAAAGGGGAGAAAGAAGAATTTATTCGTCTTAAACGCCGAGAGGGATTTTTCATGTACAATCCTCCCAGCTGGGTGAGTTTTAATCCCACCACCATACTCAATCCTTTCCATGAGTCACTTTTGACTGATACTAACCCGTCCACTTGTAACAGGAATGGCGAAAGGTCGTCACGGGTATCTACAGCCCCGCTCCACAGCCGGAGGACCATAACTGGGATCTTGACCCCAGATTCGAGGAGGATCTGGACATATTTGTGGAGCTTGAGGAGGGAGTATTTTACCAGGCGAGCTATGATGGCACAGAAGTGGCCATTATAGCCGACTATCCCGGCCTCCTTCCTGCCTCACACATAAGTAATCAGGTGACCTCTCCTCCGAAAGAGCTCCCTCATTCTGCCTCACCCACCGCACTGTCTCGTGTTCCAAAGGGGAGGCGCTCAGCGCGCCATGTTACACCAGAGGCGACTCAAAAGAGAGCGGCGCCTACATCGGGCAAGCGTTCGAAGAGCAAGGCAAACGAAGTCATGACCGAGCCGTCGTCAAAGAGGTATGACTTCGTAAATATGCCCCTTGGCAGTCACATCCAACTTTGACATTGTCCGTTTGTGTCTCATCAGGAAGAGCGTTCGCCGGACTATGTCCGGGGGTCCTGTAGGTCACGCACCCAACAGCCAGGCTCCAGAACCTGCCATAAAGATGAGGGCCGATACGGGAGTGACGCCGGATTGTCCTTCGGCAGAGGATTCGGATGATGTATCCGTCACAAACTCAGAAGTGGAGAGCGACATGAATCATCGGCGCCGGAGGGCCGCTCTTCGCAACCCTGGCTTTACAAAAGAGGCATTCAATGCCTTCAGCTCGGCTGATGCATACATCCGAGCTGCTCAAGACGGGCTTACCAGAGTCACAGACCAGCATTTGAAAGATATGCGGGTAAGTTCACATCGTACAAACCTGATAATTGTATACTAGTATCCCCCGAGACTTGAAGCAGTTGATACAACTGATTTAAGGATCATTGTATAACCAGGTGCTTACAGAGAAGAACAACCTGTTGTCTCAAGAAATGGAAAAGTGTCGGACTCAGCTAACTGCTGCCATCGCCGAATTGGAGAAATCCAAGAAGGCATCGCCTGGTAATGTTCCCCTCCATCGAGAAAATATAATCATATACCAGCAAAGCTAACAGTGTTGCATATCTCATGGCAGGATCTTCAGATCAGCTGAAGGAGGCACTTGAAATCGCGCAAGCGGATAAACAAGAAGCCAAAAGGCTACTGGCCGCGGGCGAACGTGTGCTGACACGGGTCAGGGAGGATAAAAACAAGCTACAGGATTCCAACACCCTGTTGGGCGAAGAACTGAAAGATGTGCGAGCCCAGCTAGCTGACTCCGTGAAGGAAAATAAGAGGTTACGAGGCGGCATATTCAGTATGCTTTCGAACTTACCTCCGTGTAATTCAGTGAGGAAAGGAACTGATAGATTTATGTCTGCAGGTATGCTGACCGGCCGTCCCGAAGAGGAAATGTCCGGATCTTCAGGCGATCTGCTACAAGAGCTGTCACAAATGCACGGGCGAGCTCGGCAGGCAATGCGGAGTGTTGCCAAGGCCTTGTGGCCATCCGCCTCCCCTCCAGAAAGTATGGATGAACTTGTGCAGCTATTCAAAGGAGCGCGGAGGCGTTTCCGATTATGGAAGATATCGGCCTGCCGAGAAGGTGCGCGAGAGGCCTGGGCCATGGTGAAAACACGGTATACCAAGCTTGATCCGAATCATATGGCTCGGGTCGGACCTCGAGGATCAGACAAAAAAGAAGTTCCAGTTAGTTTAGTATATGACCAAGTAAAGGTAGCCGCCGAATTGTCCCAATAGGATTGTAGGCTAGACAGCCTGTGGGATGGCATAGAGGAAGAATTTTTTGAGTCTAAGTGACTATGTGCTTCGATGGACAAATTTGTCCCTAGCCAGATTGTAAAACGATTGTCATGGCGGACCTTTTCGCTTCAACCTCCGTACCCGAAGGTGCAGAGTGTTTCCGAATACCGGCACGGTAATATAGACCGGGGTATGCGTGGAAACCAGGCGTAGGGGTCATAGTTGCTTGAACAGACAAGTTGTATCCGGCTAGCTATGTTATATTACATGTGATTGTAAGAAACATCTTTCAGAGAGAATAGTTCCGTTAAGGGTTCCTTTCCCTGGGTGAACATGCGTTAATGTTCATGTCCAAACTGTGATAGCATCTGGGGGTTCATAGTGTAATGAGTGAAAAAACATCTTAAGTCCGCCGACCGAATATTCCCTTAAGAACGCTAGCTTTCGGCTTCACCCAGTCTGAGGTACACATCCGGATGACCCGGCAGTAACAATCGCAGAGGTGCTCCCTTTATGCCCTAGCCGAACTAACGGGAACGTAGGGCATAAGCATAGGAGCCAGGCAACCCAGCTTGGCCAAAACTTAAGTCATAACGATGCATATAATGGCGAAGAAAAGGTACATATGAGGAAAAGACACATATGTGATGAGCTTGATGCTCGGAAAATAATAATAATAAGCTTCTGTACAGAGGCCCCTAGGTATTATAGACGTACATATTTAAGGATGTGTACGTCATTCGTGCGCGGTTTAGCCACACAAGAGCTTAAAGCTAGGAAAAAAAATGAAAGAGAGGAAAAAAAAGGTAATGGAAAAAAAGGGAGAAGAAGACGAACAAAGAGTCCGGCTCTAGGCGTAGAATCTTTGGAGTCTGGCGGCGTTCCATGGGTTCGGCTCCAAGCGATTGTCTGATGGATCACGAAGTCGGTACACTCCTCCAGTGAGAACTTCGTCAATGATGAAGGGACCCTCCCATTTGGGCTTGAGTTTGTCCTTTTTCTTCTCTGGCAAGCGTAGAATGAGTTCGCCAACATTATAAGTCTTGGCCCGCACTTCTCTGCTTTGATATCTGCGAGCCTATTGTTGATACAATGCAGAACGGGCCTTTGCAATGTCGCGCTCCTCCTCCAAGGCGTCTAAGCTGTCCTGCCGATCAAGCTCGGCCTCTCTCTCTTCATACATGTGCACTCGTGGTGAGTCATGCATAATGTCGCAGGGCAACACGGCCTCTGCGCCGTACACCATGAAGAACGGTGTGTATCCGGTAGTGCGGTTGGGCGTGGTCCACAGCCCCCAGAGTACGGAGTCGAGCTCCTCAACCCAGTGCTTGTCTGATTCTCTCAGAGACCGCACTAGTCTAGGCTTAATGCCGCTCATAATAAGACAATTGGCTCATTCGACTTGACCATTTGTTTGCGGGTGATAGACGGAGGCATAATCGAGCTTGATGCCCAGGCTAGCGCACCAGGTTTTTACCTCGTCGGCTGTAAAGTTGGAGCTGTTGTCTGTGATAATGCTGTGTGGAACACCATAACGGTGTACGACACCGGATATAAAGTCTATCACTGGTCCGACTTCGGCCGTTTTAACCGGTTTGGCCTCAATCCACTTAGTGAATTTATCTACCATGACCAGCAGATATTTTTTCTTGTGGCTTCCCCCTTTAAGGGGTCCGACCATATCAAGCCCCCAGACCGCGAAAGGCCATGTAATGGGGATTGTTTGTAGCGCAGTAGGTGGCATATGGCTTTGATTAGCGAAAAGCTGGCATCCGACATAACGTTGGACAAGGTCCTGTGCATCTGCTCGGGCCGTAGGCCAAAAGAAACCTGTACGGAAGGCTTTACTCACAAGGGCCCGAGCCGCGGCATGGTGACCGCCAAGGCCAGCATTGATTTCGGCCAGGAGCTGCCGCCCCTCTTCTTCGGAGATACATCTTTGAAGGACTCCGGTAGCGCTTTTCTTGTAGAGCTCACCGTCATGGACCTTGTAGGCTTTCGAGCGCCGGACAATGCAGCGAGCCTCGTTAGGATCCTCAGGGAGCTCTCGCCTATTAAGGTAGGCCAAGAAGGGTTCAGTCCATGGGGCAATTACTGCCATTATGAGATGGGCCGATGGTGTTGCTTCGGTGGCTGAGCCCCCGATGATATCGGTATTGTGCTCAGACTCAGGGGGTATGGTCGGGTCCAGGCTAGTGTTGCCTCTCTCATCCTGCCACACCACGGATGGCTTGAAGAGCCGTTCCAGAAAGATGTTAGGTGGGACGGGGTCGCGCTTGGCTCCCATGCGAGCAAGGACATCCGCCGCTTGATTACTTTCTCGAGCCACATGATGAAACTCGAGTCCCTCGAACCGGGCTGATATTTTAAGTACGGCGTTACGATAGGCCGCCATTTTCGGATCTTTTGCGTCAAAGTCTCCGTTTATTTGGGATATTGCGAGATTTGAATCCCCGCGCACCTCCAGACGTTGTATGCCCAAGGAGATGGCCATCCGAAGACCATGTAGTAAGGCCTCATATTCAGCTGCATTATTGGAGTCTGTATATAAGATTTGGAGTACGTACTGGACTGTGTCTCCCATTGGGGATGTTAAGACGACGCCCGCTCCCAAACCGGCCAGCATCTTAGAGCCATCGAAGTACATGACCCAGTTGGAATATGTGCCATACTCTTTAGGGAGTTTGGCCTCTGTCCATTCGGCAATGAAGTCAGCCAACACTTGGGATTTAATGGCTTGGCGCGGTTTATACGTTATGTCGAATGGCAGGAGCTCAATGGCCCATTTGGCAATCCGGCCTGTAGCGTCGCGGTTGTTTATTATGTCATTGAGTGGTACTTCGGAAGCCACCGTGATCGAGCATTCTTGGAAGTAGTGTCGTAGCTTCCGGGATGCCATGAAGACCGCGTATGCTATCTTTTGGTAATGAGGGTACCGGGATTTGCATGGTGTGAGGACAGTGCATACATAGTATACCGGCTTCTGAAGCGGGAATTTGTGTCTGTCCTCCTCTCGTTCAACGACGAGCACTGCGCTCACCACCTGGTGTGTCGCAGAGATGTATAACAACATTGGTTCGCCGACGTTTGCCACGGCCAGGATTGGGTTGCTTGCTAAAAGAGCCTTTATTTCTTCCAGTCCGGCCGTTGCTGCATCCGTCCACTCGAAGTGGTCGGTGGGTCGGAGAAGGCGATAGAGTGGGAATGCTTTTTCTCCAAGTCTGGAGATAAAGCGGCTTAAAGCTGCCACGCATCCGGCTAGTTTTTGGACCTGTTTAAGGTCTGTTGGTGTAGCCAATTGTGACAAAGCTCGAATTTTGGCTGGATTTGCCTCAATTCCTCTACTGGAAACAATGAAGCCCAGCAGCTTTCCAGCGGGGACGCCGAAAACGCACTTTTCTGGGTTGAGCTTGATGTCATATGCATGGAGGTTGTCGAATGTGAGACGTAAGTCGTCTATTAATGACTCGACGTGTCTAGTTTTGATGACGACATCATCCACGTATGCTTCAACTATCTTGCCGATTTGCTTCTCCAGGCATGTTTGAATCATGCGTTGGTAGGTAGCGCCGGCGTTTTTAAGCCCAAAGGGCATAGTGTTGAAGCAGAAAGGCCCGTATGGGGTAATGAATGCCGTTGCGGCTTGATCGGACTCCTTCATTTTGATTTGATGGTATCCGGAGTATGTGTCGAGGAAACACAGTGAGTCGTGTCCTGCAGTAGCATCAATGATCTGATCGATGCGGGGGAGGGGGAAGGGATCCTTGGGGCAGGCTTTGTTGAGGTCTTTGAAATCAATGCATAGGCGCCAGAATTTATCATTCTTTGGTACCATCACCAGGTTTGCTAGCCAGTCCGGATGTTTTATTTCTCTGATGAATCCGGCCTCTATTAACTTGGCCAGCTCCTCCCCAATAGCTTGTCGTTTCGGTTCGGAAAAGCGCCACAGTGTTTGTTTGACCGGCTTGTATCCCTTCAATAGATTGAGGTTGTGTTCGGCCAACCTGCGTGGGATTCCTGGCATATCAGAAGGGTGCCAGGCAAATATGTCCCAATTTTCATGTAGGAACGCTTGTAATGCGGTGTCAACCGTTGGGTCCAGCTGTGCCCCGATAGAGGCTGTCTTCTTGGGGTCCGTTGGGTGGACCTGAAATTTGACGATTTCGTCTGCTGGTTTGAAGGAGTTGGATTTGGGTCGCTTGTCCAGGCTTACGTCATCCCTATCCACCGTGGAGCATAGTGCGGCTAATTCTTCGGCCGCGAGGGCTTCGGACAATGCCTCGAGGGCCAGGGATGCGGTTTTGTTTTCGGCGCGGAGTGCTATGTCCAGATCACTGGCAAGAGTGATAATACCATTGGGCCCGGGCATCTTGAGCTTCATGTACCCGTAATGAGGTATAGCTTGGAAGCGTGTGAATGCATCTCGCCCCAATAGGGCGTGATATCCACTATTGAAAGGGGCCACTTGGAAGGTCATCTCTTCGGACCGATAATTCTCCGGTGTGCCGAATACCACATCGAATGTGATTTTTCCCGCACACCGCGCCTCCCGACTGGGAATGATTCCTCGGAAGGTCATGCTACTTTGCTCGATGCGGCTCCTGTCTATTTCCATTTTGTTGAGTGTGTCCTCATAGATGAGGTTTAGTCCGCTGCCGCCATTCATGAGTACCTTGGTGAGCCGAAAGCCGTCCACGATTGGACTGAGGACCAAGGCCGCTGGTGCCCAGACTGTCCTGGATTTTGGTTCATCACTGGCATTGAAAGTTATGGCCGTGTCATTCCAGGGGTTTATTGCTGCGACTTGGCAGATTTTGGCGAGCTCGCGGAGTGCCCTTTTGTGCCTATTGTTTGAAGCGAAGGTCTCGAAGACCGTCAATACTCTGAGGTCGTCGTCTTCCGGGGGGTGTTGTTCTGAGGTGTTTTTGGTGAGGATATCCTTGCCGCTCTTGGCCACTTGCCGGAGTATCCAACATGCTCTAAGGATGTGAGTTGGTACGGTATCCGTTGTTGTGTGTATTTTGCATGGCCTATCGAGCCATCCCTCCAGAACGGTTCCGCGCCCCGTAATGGGCTTAGATTTCTTTACTATTGGGTCAGGCACCCCATGGGGGTGCATCCTTTTTGCTCGGACGAGGCGTTGAGTGGAAACCAGTGGTTCCCGATGAGCTGCCTGAGTTTTCGAGGCGCTTTCCATTGCGCAGTACTTCTGTACTATGGTTGCCAAGTCAGCAAAGTGTGATACGCGACGGCGGTTGATGGCGTTGAGGATTCCTTCGTCCGTGCAATTGCTGCAGAATGCTGAGATCACGTCTTCGTCGCGGCAATCTTCAATCTTGTCTTTGACAAGGAGGAATCTGGCCCAAAAGTGATAGACTGTTTCCTGAGACTGCTGTCGTACGTACATGAGATCGCGTATATCTGGGTGGGAGGGTGGATTTAAATCCGTACCCTGACCCAGTTTAGGATCCGGAGTTTGAGAAACTTCCGAGCTTAATAATTCGGGCTCCGGGATATCAACTGATTTTCAGGCCCATCGTCCGATTCTAGGTTCGGAGGACAGGGCGTGCCGTTCCGCAGACAGGTATCCGGCTCTTCGAGCTCAGAAATCCGAACGTAGTTCGTCCTCAACACAGGGGAAGAGTTGTTGTTTTGCTCCTCTACCACCGCTATCTGATGGGTGATCGGTGGAGATTTGATTTCTCTCTGATTGGGTTTAAGCCCAATCCGATCATAGTCTGTAACGACCCCCAAGGCGGCGATGCGATCCAGGAGTTCGTTTAAAGATGACAACTCCGTCGGATCCATCCGTTTGGAGTATTCGGAGTCAACGCGAAGGTGATTTTTGATGACCCGGGAAGTCATCGTCGGCTTAACGGCCGGACGGGCGGTCATGATAAAGCCGCCCAGCCGGAGGGTTTGGCCTGAGGCCAGGGCTCCTCCGGAGGTGATATTGTCCTTGATAACAAGGCGAGCCATCAACCCTGTCTTCGACGTCACAGCGGAACTCTCAATGAAAGCACCAATGTCGGTGTCAAAACCGGCGGATCTCGGGTAGGGGGTCCCGAACTGTGCGTCTAAGGTCGATGGTAACAGGAGACGGGGGACACGATGTTTACCCAAGTTCGGGCCCTCTCTATGGAGGTAATACCCTACTTCCTGCTTGATTGATCTTGATGAATATGAGTATTACAAGGGTTGATCTACCACGAGATCATAATGGCTAAAACCCTAGAAGTCTAGCCTGTCAGATTATGATTGCCTCTACGGACTAAACCCTCCGGTTTACATAGACACCGGAGGGGACTAGGGTTGTACAAAGTCGGTTACAGAGAAAGGAATCTTCATATCCGAACGCCAAGCTTGCCATCCACGCCAAGGAGAGTTCCATCTGGACACGGGAGAGAGTCTTCTGTTTTGTAACTTCACGGCTGTAACACCCCAAAAATTTGACCATGTTTTATCAATTAAAATTTTTTCCCAGGAAATTAAATTTTGATTTTCTGGATTATCTTCTAATTTCAGAATCACGCTTTTTCTCTGAATTGTGGAGTTTTTCCCTCCAAATGGAAACTTTTCAAAAATATTGTTTGACTTGTATACCTTCTCAAAAACATTTCTCTTATCAGTGGAATTATTTCTATAATTATTTTCCTGAGTTTTATTTCTTTTAAAATGGTTTCTCATAAGTTTTAGAGTCCCATTTGCACTACAACCCTTTGATAACTTCATTTAAAGATTCCACAAAAATTTGGGGATGACATGTGATGTCCCTGGATCACTTTTATGCAAAAACCCAGGCATGTGTTTTGAAAACATTGAGCAAACCATCCTCATCTTCATTCTGGTCCAATTTGGTGTTTTGCACTGCAACCATATTTTATTTTACTCTATTAATCTTGGTATTTTTCCTGCTTGTAGTCCACCTTACCAAACCCTTAAGTCTAGAAGATTGGACCCATTAGAATATTTTTCACACATGCAATAATGGCATATATTTTCTGTCCAGATCTGGTTTTCTCAAAAACTTGCACTAACTAGTTTTTGCTTTTGTCAAACTAACCTTACCACCCTCTTTATCATCTAAAGAGACTCTGATCTGGAGATTTTGGCCACCGGAAGAGATGCCTAGATGCCCATGGCATTCTGTCGAGCACCTTGTGTTCATGAACAGTTTTGGCATAGTTTTATATTTGCATTATGAGCTTACCCCAATGATCAAACCAGCATGTCTCATAGCTCTAACTTGGCCTGAAACCCCACCCTGCTAAACCCCTTGTGCATCAGAGACTCCCGGAGGGCCTGGTCATTTTGCCAAGCACCTGGTAGGCATGCGCTGGGCGCGCCTAGAGCGCGTCTATTGCAGACAAGCGCACCCGAGCCGCCGCGCCCCACCTACCCCGTCCCTGGCCCTTCCCTGCCCGTAGGGACACGCGCTCGACCCCTCCAGAGCCGCAGAGGTACCCCGGGCCCCCCTGACTCACCGCAGCGCCGCCGTCAGGCCCTTCTTGGCAGCACGCCAGCGGTAGCAGCCGGCCCCCACCGCCGCAACGCCGCCCAAGCAACCTTAGGACGCCAGCTGGCCTCTGGAACAGGACGATCTCATCCTCGAGGCCGTCTGCTAGCGCCGACCAGTGCCACGTCGCCCTGCTAGCAACAGAGCGGAGGTTCGCCGGCGTTCTTATCCACAGCCGCGGAACCGACCTAGCCGTGCTATAAATAGGAGTCCCCAAGCCCCTAACCGAGGCACGAGCCCTCCCCTAACCCTCGAGATCCCTATGGGATAGCCAATTGACCGGAAGTTGCCATCTTCGTCGCCTCCGGCCGAGACGCTCGCCGCCGCCCTTCAGTCAATTCCGACGCAGACCAGAGTATACCCTCTCTGCTCTACCCTCCAGTAGGTCGTCCTCGACCCTAGCTACCAACCCCACGCATCAATTTCACCAGAGGACCACCGTAGGGGAAAGTCCCCTTCTGTCCAACGCCGCCGTCCACCGGAGACAGTGCCATTGACCACCCCGTCCACCCCTCCGTCCATAACGACTGCTGGGAGGACCGCCCTGAACCGACGGATCCATCCCCGCCCTCAGAATCCCATGGGGAACCACTGTTCGTCGGCGGCAATCGCCGGAGCCCCGCCTCCCTTCGGTCAGAGGAGGAAGATGGCCGGTGTGACCAGTCAAACCTGACCGGTGGACCCATGGGCCCACCGTCAGTGACTCATCTCCTCGCCCATTGCTGTTAAGTGGAGGCGTAAAACCCCAGAAGTACGTCTTCTCCTCTCGAAAGCGTATTCGGTCCGAATCTTTTTCTTTTTTCTTTTTATTTAAAAACCAGATTTTGACCTGAACTTTGACTGGCTCTAGTTTCTAAACCACAACTCCATTTGACTTGATTCTTTTTCTGTTGTCTCTCAAATTCCATCTAGTTTATTTTCATATTTATTTGAAAATTTTCCGAACAACTTTTTTGTACTGTTTTCGAATTGCGTGTTGATTCAATCTTTTCAAAAATAGGATATTGGAGGGAAGATGAAAACTTTCAAAAGTGCACCCCACCTGCATGCACATGGAAGGCAAGCATTCTGAACCCTTGTATAATATTTGCCGTGTGTTGTTTTGATATAGCTACAACACCGAGCTGATTGGAAACATGCATTATTTCATGTGATGTTGTGATCATGTCCCTGTGTGCATGATGGAAATCCCTTGCTGTTGGAATTGATATACTTGTGACAGTATTCACCCACGTATGCCTTTCATGCCTACTGGAAGGAATCCGAAAAAGTCTCTGTCGTGGGTAGACACGAGCTTGATACTGATATTTCATTGAGACGAGCATATTTAGTAAGGCATGGTGAGGTATGATGAGTGGTGATTCTGTCTGTTGGTGTGGAATATATTTGTTATACTAATCATGCAGGGAACACTTAAACCTCCTGAGACGACCATAGATCGAGTCTTGTGCCAGTAACCCCCATACTTGCTTCGTACTACCACTTGTCCCTGCCTTAGGTAGGGTACGGTTCAGTAAGTTGTCAACCACTTTCTTAGCACACACCGTACAGAGAGGTCATGGTGGAAGATACCGGCTGCATCCGGTAGACATGCCACCTGGTCCGAGGGCATGGGTGTTTTCGGTTGGAGCCGAGGGGGTAGCTCCCCTAGTTTGCGCGCGTTATAAATTTGTGATCCCATGCTAGTCGAGGTTGTAGCCTTCCCACTTAGAGTTTTGCTTAACGGGTGTCGTGGGTGATTCCAGACACCGGTAAGTTAAGCTGGTGTGTGCGGGTCAGGTGTGTTTTCAAGTAAAAGACCGTAAACGGAATTAGTCTCGATGGACTAAAGGAATCCGTTACTCGTGGGTAAAGAGTACACCCTCTGCAGAGATTATATCTATTCGAATAGCCGTGTCCATGGTTAAGGACTACAGTCTGGGATAGGTCAAGTGTCGGTCTTAGTGTCGGTCTTCGGAGGAAAAACTGCTAAACCAGAACATTGATCATGACATGTGACAATTATGATTATTATTATTATGGACTAACCATTTGTATTATTTGAATTATTGAATATCCCTGGGACGGTTCTACCTCCTGGATATTCACGGTGCTTATTCTTATATAAGCCCTTTATGTGGTGTCGCTCAGACGCCCGACTGTGGCACGCTTGTTATTTAATTCCTTTATAAGCCCTTTATGTGGTGTCGCTCAGACGCCCGACTGTGGCACATTTGTTATTTACTTTCTTTATAAGCCTTGTCTGTGGTGTCGCTGAGACGCCCGACTGTGGCATGCCTGCTATTTATTTCTTTATAAGCCCTTTATGTGGTGTCGCTGAGACGTCCGACTGTGGCATGCCTGCTATTTATTTATTTATAAGCCCTTTATGTGGTGTCGCTGAGACGCCCGACTGTGGCATGCTGATTATTTAATTTCCTTTACAAGCCCTTTATGTGGCATCGCTCAGATGCCCGACTGAGGCATGCTTTATATTTTTATCCTTTCGAGGCGTCGCTTCAGACACCCGATCGGTTTATTTTATTCTTATTATCTAATTGCTTTTTCATATTTAATTCTGAATGGCCTGCTTGCATGTGGCATGCATTTTTATTTCACGACAGGCTAAGTGATCATGAAAATATTTCAGAGCATGATTATCAACTGTTATATTATACATGTGTTCATAATGTTTGCGAGTACATTCAAAGTACTCACTGGCTTGTCCCTGGCTATTGTCTTGGCCAGATTTCTCGCTTGGAGAGAAACGCAACGACGACAGCCCGGAACCTAGGCATCGAAGACAGCAGTTACGCAAAGATAGGAATTATCCAGGTCAGCTGTTCCTGTGGGAAATGGAGTCCCATAAACGCTGATAATCCGCAAACCGCTTCCGCCATCAACCACTAGAAACCATTTGTTGTACTCATAGGCCAGAATGGTCTTGTACTTCATATTTTGTATTTTGCTTGGAATTTCTGTATCAAGTTGGTGTCTCATCAGCTAACAGTAATCCTGGGGCTGGTGAGCACAAGGGCCATTTACTGGGAAATTAATATCCTGAAAAACCGGTCCCGACAACCTTGGTATCAGAGCCTTACCAAACCCTTAAGTCCAGAAGATTGGACCCATTAGAATATTTTTGATACATGCAATAATGGCATATATTTTCTGTCCAGATCTGGTTTTCTCAAAAACTTGCACTAACTAGTTTTTGCTTTTGTCAAACTAACCTTACCACCCTCTTTATCATCTAAAGAGACTCTGATCTGGAGATTTTGGCCACCGGAAGAGATGCCTAGATGCCCATGGCATTCTGTCGAGCACCTTGTGTTCATGAACAGTTTTGGCATAGTTTTATATTTGCATTATGAGCTTACCCCAATGACCAAACCAGCATGTCTCATAGCTCTAACTTGGCCTGAAACCCCACCTTGCTAAACCCCTTGTGCATTAGAGACTCCTGGAGGGCCTGGTCATTTCGCCAAGCACCTGGTAGGCATGCGCTGGGCGCGCCCAGAGCGCGTCTATTGCAGACAAGCGCACCCGAGCCGCCGCGCCCCACCTACCCCGTCCCTGGCCCTTCCCTGCCCGTAGGGACACGCGCTCGACCCCTCCAGAGCCGCAAAGGTACCCCGGGCCCCCCTGACTCGCCGCAGCGCCGCCGTCAGGCCCTTCTTGGCAGCACGTCGGCGGTAGCAGCCGGCCCCCACCGCCGCAGCGCCGCCCAAGCAACCTTAGGACGCCAGCTGGCCTCTGGAACAGGACGATCTCATCCTCGAGGCCGTCCGCTAGCGCCGACCAGTGCCACGTCGCCCTGCTAGCAACAGAGCGGAGGTTCGCCGGCGTTCTTATCCACAGCCGCGGAACCGACCTAGCCGTGCTATAAATAGGAGTCCCCAAGCCCCCAACCGAGGCACGAGCCCTCCCCTAACCCTCGAGATCCCTCTGGGATAGCCAATTGACCGGAAGTTGCCATCTTTGTCGCCTCCGGCCGAGACGCTCGCCGCCGCCCTTCAGTCAATTCCGACGCAGACCAGAGTATCCCCGCTCTGCTCTACCCTCCAGTAGGTCGTCCTCGACCCTAGCTACCAACCCCGCGTGTCAATTTCACCAGAGGACCACCGTAGGGGAAAGTCCCCTTCTGTCCGAGGCCGCCGTCCGCCGGAGACAGTGCCATTGACCACCCCGTCCACCCCTCCGTCCATAACGACTACTGGGAGGACCGCCCTGAACCGACGGATCCATCCCCGCCCTCAGAATCCCATGGGGAACCACTGTTCATCGGCGGCAATCGCCGGAGCCCCGCCTTCCTTCGGTCAGAGGAGGAAGATGGCCGGTGTGACCAGTCAAACCTGACCGGTGGACCCATGGGCCCACTGTCAGTGACTCATCGCCTCGCCCACTGCTGTTAAGTGGAGGCGTAAAACCCCAGAAGTACGTCTTCTCCTCTCGAAAGCGTATTCGGTCCGAATCTTTTTCTTTTCTGTTTTTATTTAAAAACCAGATTTTGACCTGAACTTTGACTGGCTCTAGTTTCTAAACCACAACTCCATTTGACTTGATTCTTTTTCTGTTGTCTCTCAAATTCCACCTAGTTTATTTTCATATTTATTTGAAAATTTTCTGAACAACTTTTTTGTACTATTTTTGAATTGCGTGTTGATTCAATCTTTTCAAAAATAGGATATTGGAGGGAAGATGAAAACTTTCAAAAGTGCACCCCACCTGCATGCACATGGAAGGCAAGCATTCTGAACCCTTGTATAATATTTTCCGTGTGTTGTTTTGATATAGCTACAACACCGAGCTGATTGGAAACATGCATTATTTCATGTGATGTTGTGATCATGTCCCTGTGTGCATGATGGAAATCCCTTGCTGTTGGAATTGATATACTTGTGACAGTATTCACCCACGTATGCCTTTCATGCCTATCGGAAGGAATCCAGAAAAGTCTCTGTCGTGGGTAGACACGAGCTTGATACTGATATTTCGTTGAGACGAGCATATTCAGTAAGGCATGGTGAGGTATGATGAGTGGTGATTCTGTCTGTTGGTGTGGAATATATTTGTTATGCTAATCATGCAGGGAACACTTAAACCTCCTGAGACGACCATAGATCGAGTCTTGTGCCAGTAACCGCCATACTTGCTTCGTACTACCACTTGTCCCTGCCTTAGCTAGGGTACAGTTCAGTAAGTTGTCAACCACTTTGTTAGCACACACCGTACAGAGAGGCCATGGTGGAAGATACCGGCTGCATCCGGTAGACATGCCACCTGGTCCGGGGGCATGGGTGTTTTCGGTTGGAGCCGAGGGGGTAGCTCCCCTAGTTTGCGCGCGTTATAAATTTGTGATCCCATGCTAGTCGAGGTTGTAGCCTCCCCACTTAGAGTTTTGCTTAACGGGTGTCGTGGATGATTCCAGACACCGGTAAGTTAAGCTGGTGTGTGCGGGTCAGGTGTGTTTTCAAGTAAAAGACCGTAAACGGAATTAGTCCCGATGGACTAAAGGAATCCGTTACTCGTGGGTAAAGAGTACACCCTCTGCAGAGATTATATCTATTCGAATAGCCATGTCCATGGTTAAGGACTACAGTGTGGGATAGGTCAAGTGTCGGTCTTAGTGTCGGTCTTCGAAGGAAAAACTGCTAAACCAGAACATTGATCATGACATGTGACGATTATGATTATTATTATTATGGACTAACCATTTGTATTATTTGAATTATTGAATATCCCTGGGATGGTTCTACCTCCTGGATATTCACGGTGCTTATTCTTATATAAGCCCTTTATGTGGTGTCGCTCAGACGCCCGACTGTGGCACACTTGTTATTTAATTCCTTTATAAGCCCTTTATGTGGTGTCGCTCAGACGCCCGACTGTGGCACGTTTGTTATTTACTTTCTTTATAAGCCCTTTATGTGGTGTCGCTGAGATGCCCGACTGTGGCATGCCTGCTATTTATTTATTTATAAGCCCTTTATGTGGTGTCGCTGAGACGCCTGACTGTGGCATGCTGATTATTTAATTTCCTTTACAAGCCCTTTATGTGGCGTCGCTCAGACGCCCGACTGAGGCATGCTTTATATTTTTATCCTTTCGAGGCGTCGCTTCAGACACCCGATCGGTTTATTTTATTCTTATTATCTAATTGCTTTTTCATATTTAATTCTGAATGGCCTGCTTGCATGTGGCATGAATTTTTATTTCACGACTGGCTAAGTGATCATGAAAATATTTCAGAGCATGATTATCATCTGTTATATTATACCTGTGTTCATAATGTTTGTGAGTACATTCAAAGTACTCACTGGCTTGTCCCTGGCTATTGTCTTGGCCAGATTTCTCGCTTGGAGAGAAGCGCAACGACGACAGCCCGGAACCTAGGCATCGAAGACAGCAGTTACGCAAAGATAGGAATTATCCAGGTCAGCTGTTCCTGTG
Source organism: Thinopyrum elongatum (assembly GCA_011799875.1). Classification (NCBI taxonomy): domain Eukaryota; kingdom Viridiplantae; phylum Streptophyta; class Magnoliopsida; order Poales; family Poaceae; genus Thinopyrum; species Thinopyrum elongatum. The sequence continues at coordinate 584,575,750 of CM022299.1, forward strand.
GGAAATGGAGTCCCATAAACGCTGATAATCCGCAAACCGCTTCCGCCATCAACCACTAGAAACCATTTGTTGTACTCATAGGCCAGAATGGTCTTGTACTTCATATTTTGTATTTTGCTTGGATCTTCTGTATCAAGTTGGTGTCTCATCAGCTAACAGTAATCCTGGGGCTGGTGAGCACAAGGGCCATTTACTGGGAAATTAATATCCTGGAAAACCGGTCCCGACAACGGCCCATCAGTTCGGCCCACGTCACGTAGCCCGGACGCCCGAGGACCCCTAAATCCAGGACTCCCTCACTCACAATCATGAAAGATGTCCAAGATAGTGTATTTGCATGTGAATCTTCTCTTCTCTTCCCTTATTAATTCTTTCATGAATTGCATCATTGACCAATGCTACGTTTGTCAATCTCCAATAAATTTTACTACTTATACTCTTCCTTATGTGAAGTCATTACTTTCCATAAGATTAGCATATGATCTTTTTCCTTAATTTCCTTTCTTTTTATTAAACATCAAAGTAAAGAAAACTAAACTCAAACTAAACTTTATTATATATCTCGCACACGATTACAAGGATAGATCACTAAGCAAGCACTTGAAAAGAAAGGATTGAACTAACTTTTATTCAACTAAATCAAAAGATAACTAAGGATCGAACTAAGATAAATAAAGGCAAAAGATAGTGATGGTGATACGATATCGGGGCACCTCCCCCAAGCTTAGCACAAGGCAAGGGGAGTTCCCATACCCGACACTCAAGTCTCCTTTGGCGATGAAGAAGGTGGTGGTGAGCTTGACCTTTTCCTCCAGCTTGCGTCGGAGAATAAAATTATCTATCCTCAACTCATCGTTCTCCATCTCAAGCTTTATTATCCTCTTGCATAATGCCTCCTTGCTTTCTTGCTCAAACCGAGGAGGGACTGGCTCATCTTCATCTTCCTCATCGGTGAACCATATATAGGGATAGGTGTCCTTGAAGATATTTTTATCGAAAGGCTGATAATTAACACTACAAAAAAAAAGACACATCCGTGACATTTTGGGCTGAACGAATTTTTTTCTGTCATGCTTATGACACTTCTATGACGATAATTGTGACAAAACCCGGTATCATCATCGATGTGGTGGGCTCCTACTTCTATGACAAAAAATCATGACAGAAAATGGGCTTTTCGTCCTGGGCGGGCCGGAGACGCAGCTGCATGACATTCTTTGGGCCGTCCATGAAGGAAAAAATCATGGTAGAAGCGAGGGCGAGGAAAATATCGGGGAGTTCCCGGTTACGGTGGGTGGTCGGGGCCGAGCGATACACGGAGGGATTGCGCATTTCTCTCGTACACGTACACGCGTGGGTGCGAGGCGTTGGGCTCTAACTGAACCCGAGCGAGGTGTTCACCTACTGAACCCGAGCGATTGCACTGGCTACGCGTTACTGAACCCGAGCGATCGATCGATCCCTGGCTGTTAACTGAACCCGATCGAGCGATTCCTTCGCTACTACTGCTAACTGAAGCCGATCGAACCTGCTGCCTCTTGACGAACAGTGAGCGTTGTTGGGGGCTGGATGAATAGTTCCTGGTGGGGGTTGGATGAACAGGACCCCGTGGTAGTAGAGGCCGTTGCCGCTGGATGAACAAGACCCCGATCAAGCCGGTTGGGGGTGGATGAACAGGACCCCGTGGAGGGCTGGTTGAACAGTAGCCGGTGGAGGGCTGGATGAATAGTAGCCCATGGAGGGCTGGTTGAACAGTAGCCGGTGGAGGCTGGATGAACAGGAGCCTGTGGATGAACAGTAGCTGGTGGAGGCAGGAGGGAGACGCCGTGGATGAACAGTCGCAGGTGGAGGCTGGAGGAGGTCGACGGTGGATGAACAGTAGCCCGTGGAGGCTGGAGCGAGGCAGTAGACGGTGGATGAATAGTAGCCCATGGAGTCCCATTTTGTGGTACGCCGCACCCCTCTCGATGAACAGGACCCCCGTTTCGATCGTAGGAGGTCGAAGAGAAGTCTGTTTTCTCAGTTTTGTGGTACGCCACACCCCTCCTGATCAAAAGGACCCCGTTTCGACCATAGGAGGTCGAAGAGAAGTCCGTTTCCTCCGTTTTGTGGTACGCCAGACCCCTCCCGGTGAACAGGATCCCATTTCGACCGTAGGAGGTCGAAATGAAGGCCGTTTCCTCTGTTCTGCGGTACGCCAGGCCTCGTTTCGGCTGTTCCGTCCAAGCCGGTTGGCTCCCGATGAACAGGACGCATTCCGTTGCCTCCCGATGAACACGACGCAGTTTCTCCGTTCCGACCCAGCCGGTTGGCTGCCGATGAACAGGACGCCGTCGCTGTACGCGTTCGAGACCCCGCCCATATGTACGTACAAAGCCATATTTAGTTTCTTGCAGCATGGCTGTATGTACATGTACACGATATAGAAGGGACTGCGTAACATGGTACATCCGCGCCTCTACTACGATACGTGCCGCTCCTTACTCGGTCATGGTTCATCGCTGCAGAGAGACCGATCGACCAGTATGTACGTACACGTTCGTGACCAGACAGACAACCCTACGTACGGTTCGACCGGGTGGGTCCCAGCTGTCAGGGAGGATAAGAAGGCACTTCCTTGCGTGCGAAGATATAGCTCGTGGGACCCAGCTGTCAGGGGGAAGAATCATTTTTTTCATAATATGGACACACTTCCTTGCGTGCGAAGATGTAGCTGGTGGGTCCCAGCTGTCAGTGGCAGGAATAAGGAGGCACTTCCTTCCGTGCAAAGATATACGTGGTGGGCCCCAGCTTTCAGGGGGAGGAATGATTTTATTTTCGCGTAATAAGGAGACGGTTGCATGCGTGCGTCCATGGACCTGGTGCGTCCCCACTATCAGCCTCTCCACGTACAGTCCTCTTCTGATGACTCTCGTTTGTTGACCACGTTGACCACGCCGCGCCGAGTGCATCCAAGGTGGTGGACGACGGCGAGGCCCTGGACAGCAACGAGCCAGAGATGGGAAAACACGGGACTGGAGACGCAGACGGATAGGTGTAGGAGGGTTAACTGGTTCTGGTGCGGCGTGGTTCGGCAGTCGGTGGAGAAGAACAGGAGGTGTGGAGGGGTGGAGGGATAGCCTGGCCGGTGGTGGGGTAGCGCTTCATAGCGAAGCGTGCTAAGCAGAGCTGCTAGCAGCAGGAGGCGGGAGCCGGTCGTTGGATGTAAATCCAACGGCTATCGATGTCGGAATCATTTGTTGACTAAGTTGACAATGACTTGCGTTGGCTTCGACCTATTGGCCCACATTTTAGCCTCCAAAAATGTGGCACATATTCAACCCATTTTTTCAGAATTTACAGTCCATTTGATCTTTTTTTTGAGAATTACAGTCCATTTGCTGGGCTGGGTGAACAAATAATGTAGCGTCCATGCGGCCCATTTTTTTAAAACTACAGCCCATTTTCACTTTCTCAAAATAAACGAATTTGCTGGGTTGGCTGAACAAATAATGTAGTGTCCATGCGGCCCATTTATTTTTTCCTAAAATATTACAGCCCATTTGCACTTTCTCGAAATACACGATTTTGCTGGGCTGGTTCTAATTAAAATGTTGGGTTGGGCGCAGCAATGTTATCAAAAAATAAACAGGGGCTGAGCATTTTGTTATAAATATATTTAAATAATAACTGCTTTATTATTACATTGGTCCTTAAATCTTACCAAGCTTTTGTACACAATCACCAGGATTTTCGTTGCCTTAATGTAAAAAAATCCAGGATTTTATTGTTAAAAATTATTTTTGTAATCTAATAAGACATGGGATATTATTTTCTTATATATGTAAATATCTGTTAAATATATGATGACAATAACAATAATAAATAAAATAATATAAATATATATATAATATAGTTAGAAGGGAAACATAAGTTGGACCTGGCATTTCTATTCTTATATAGAAAAATAGAACAGACCTCTGCATTTTCTTCAAAAAAATACGTAAGTTGGGCTGCGGATGTATAAAACCTAGGATGGGAGGTCCATAGGCCGGTCGATACATGACGGCCCTCAAGAAAATACAAACCGGCATGTCGTGGGCTGCGCATGTTAAAAAAAAGCCTAGACGGGACAACCCACAACCCAGCTGATACTTGCTGGCCCACTGATAATAAATGATACCTGCCAGCTCCCCGGCTTCGTTGTAAATTTATCTTCTTTAGTAACTACGTTGAAGCACCTCGAAAAAATGTAACTATGTTGACAAATCCGTGGGCCCCAACGTCAGTATAGCATTAGGAGGAAGTATTTTTTCAATGAGGCACTTGCTTGCGTACGGCCATAGACCTGGTGGGTCCCGACTGTCCGCCTCTCCAGGTACAGTTCTCTCCAGATTCCTCTCATTTGTTCAGCATGTTCACAACGGCAGACAGCGGCGCCGCGGCGAGCGCACAAAGGTGGAGGACGAGAACGAACCAGAGCCGGAGAAGGCATGCTACAGTAATGGTAGATGCCGTGCCTTATTTTTAGCGAAACTACTGAACTAGCCCAGCGACCAAGTGACACTACCCGACCGCTGTTCCTCCCGGGTTCGATTCCACCTGATGCAGTGAAAATATCTCCAATTTTTTTTGCCTCTGCCATTATTGACATGTGGGTCCCCATTGTCATCTTCGCACACCACGTCCAACACTTGCCAAAACTTCATCCCTCGTTTTCTCTGTTTTTCGCACACTCGACATTGTGTGGGCATTTTGAAAATAGCATATCTTTTTTACTGTGCATCATATGAAGATGTGCTATGCATGAATATTGATCAGCATGATGTTAACTGGCTGGTAGTTCCATTTTCGACCATGAATAAAACTTCCAACATGATGTTATCCCTGTTTTAAAAGGACGTGTTAATATAAATGCTCTGCCTCTGAAACTTGTAGTTTCTTATCTAAAACTGAAACTTGCAGTTTCTTCTCTGAGAATCACATTGTCTACACTTTTATATGAAACTACATTTTTTAAGTGCTAAAAATAGATCTCTAGAATTCAAAAAATACTTCATATGCTCAATACTGCAAATCTGAAAATCAAAAGACATTCATATCTGAAAGTACTCTCAAAATACACAACACAAAACACAATTCACAACCTACAAATACTGATAACCCTAAGCTCCTCCTGACAATTCACAACCTGCCCGACAATCGGGTTGGGGGGCACTCCCCTCCTATTCCTCGGTGGCAGACAGTCGCCCCGTGAAACAATGTGAATGGCGAGGGAGAGGATGGCGAGGAAGCATCATCGGGCCAACTGCTTTTCTCCTCTTGTAGTTGGGTTCGGTCGATGAAGACTCCACCAGCTCGCTCTAGCACAACACCCTCACAAACATCACCCTGTAGATGCTCGATCCTTCAATCTCTGGTGGATGCTCCATCTTGGATCGATACTCCCACCACCGCTGCCTCACGATTGGATTCGGTGAATCTGTTTGCTCCATGGCCCAGAGGAGCAGCTCTATGTACTCCCGCGCGACTCCCTTCGGGAGTATCGCCGCCTTTTCGCTCTGTTGTAGATATTTGGCCATGGATGTCGCCGTCGCTGCTAGTTGGTCCTTGTTGTCAAACCAAGACTGTATCTCCAACATCGTAGCTAGTTTCACAGGGTCGTCATCTGCGATCCTCACGTATCGGTTGTACTCCTCCATCGATCTACTTCTCCACAGCACCTTCACTCGCCAGCGGTGGTTTTTGAATGGAAGAGGAGAGGAGCGGCGCTGGTTTTGGATTAGAATGGGAGAGGAGCGGCACTGGTTTTGGATTGGAACAGGAGAGGAGGTGCGGTGGTTTTGAAATGAAAGAGGACAGGAGCAGCGCTGGATTTGGATTGGAACAGGGGAGGAGCGGCGGTGGTTTAAGAGGAGAGGAGCGGCGCTGGTCTTGGAAGTATTTTTTTTTTTGCCTATTTTGGGTCAAAGTTTGACCTCGTACTGTATTTGACAAGCAAAATGTGAATGCATGTCACCAAAAATTGTATCGTTTGGTTCGTATCTGAATGTACTTTCAAATTATATTATTTTTGCAATGTATAACATATATTTTATTTGTGAAAATCGTGGTCAATTATGACCTAGAATAAAAGGAAGACTAGTTAATGTGGGGTCACTTTCTTAATTGAAGGGTAAATTGATTTTGATTTTGATCCAGTCACAGCGCGCCGGCCCTCTCGTCCAATCCTAAATCGTTGCCGCATGCTCCTCTCCCTCTTCTCCATTGCAAAACCACCTCCTCTCCTCTCCATCATCTCCATTCCAAAACCACCGTCTCGCCTCTCCCTCTTCTCCATTGCAAAACCACCCCTCTCCTCTCCATCTTCTCCATTGCAAAACCACCATCTCGCCTCTCCCTCTTCTCCATTGCAAGACCACCGTCTCGCCTCTCCCTCTTCTCCATTGCAAAACCACCCCCTCTCCTCTTCATCTTCTCCATTGCAAAACCACCGTCTCGCCTCTCCCTCTTCTCCATTGCAAGACCATCGTCTCTCCTCCCATCTTCCAAAGCTAGCACCGGACCTCTCAGAAGGACATCTATGGAGAGGATGCAGCAGCGAATCGGGCAGATCGCCGGCGGCGACCAGGCGAAGTTAGCCAGGTTGTAGGAGATCCTCACTTGGTTTGACAACGAGTGGGAGATTTCGAGGATGGTGGGGGCCATGTGGTAATGTATGCGAAAGAGCGAGACGACGGCGATGAGGGCGGCGATGTACTCCTCAGCGGCAGTCAGGCCATAGTCTTTCGAGTTCATAGAGTATCTCCTCTGGGCGATGGAGCAGACAGATTCGCCTGAGGCGGAAGTCAGGCGGAGGTGGTGGGCGTACAGGTCGAAGGTCGAGCATCCAGGGGATAACGAATCGATCGAGTACGGTGTGCCGTTCGTGAGGGTGCAGAGCTAGCCGGAGCCACAGGGGTATTCTTTCTCCCACCGCAAGAGAAGGCCAGATGGCACGACATCACTTCCCCGCCGTTCTCCACGGTTCCCTCGCCGCCCATTTCGTTTCAACGGCAGCGGTAGGGTTTAAGGTAAGCTTCACACTAACCTAATCTTCCATCTGCTCATGCTTACAATCAGTGTGACGGCTAAGGAAAATCATGCTTACAATCAGTCTATGAGTACTATGCCAATCACCCTAAAATAGCTCTGGACCAAAAACAAAGTTGTGACACTGTGTACAAATAAAGAAAAATAGATTGGTGCTTCTTTCAGAAAAGAGTACTACCGAGAAAAGTGCCAATATAAGCTACTAGTATTTGGTTAGAGGATTTGCTGTCGAGAAAGATCCGTCCACAGAGAGCGCCACACATCCCACTGGTGGTGGTGGATGCCAATTCTTAGATGGAGCATGGTTGGTGTCGGTAATTTTTAATTGGCGCACCTCACACTCTGCATATATGCCAGTTCCATCTGTACATTTGTGCAGTTCCACCAAAATGCAGCTGAATAACCCTGTTTGCACAGATAATGAAAAAGCGTGATTACATTATAGTGGCACTAGTTGATGAAACATACACTAATAAATAGAAGAAAATATTGCGATAGTATCATAGTATGCCATGCTGCGAGGGCGAGATGGGCCCTGCGACGCCTCATACGGTAGGCCTCATACTGGAAATCGACCCAATTCTCCCCGGTACACCTTGTGCCAGTGATGAACATCAGTGTACATCGGTAGTACAAGGAGGGGCCTTGAGACATTCCAATCGCTATTTTTGTGCAGATCAACTAAAATTAAGCACCCCAGTTTGCAGAAACACTTAAACATTAACAATGGGACTAGTTGATGAAACATATACTAACAAAGAGAAGCACTTTCTTTATCTATATAGGAAATGAAATGATAGAGATGACACTCGCTCTATTTTAACTGTATTATTACTTCATTTTATCAGTGGCACTAGGGTCGAGCAGGGGGCAAGCGAGGTGTACCGTGCGTCGCAAGGATGGAGGTCGGGGGTGCTTAGACTGGGATGCTGAAGCTGGCTCTTTCAGTCTCTATCTTCCCCCCTGATGTTTCTGTGGTAGCATTTGGGTTGTAATCCAAACTTGTTCGAGCTGGTGCTGCATCCCCCTACCTGCCTAGCTTATGTGGCAAACTTGTCTCCTGCTAGTACTTAGTCCGTTCTAGGAGTAGTTGCATAGCTGCCCGTTTACACTAAGATGTTGTCGGATAATGGTTCTCTATGGTTGGGTTTCTTTAATGAAATCGGAGGAAACCCCCTCTTTCGATATATAAAAAAATCAGTGGCACTAGCGGTGCCAAAACATTGCCTCAAATTAATAGTGCCACTAGATTAAGGTGCAAAATAATAACATTACTGCTTTATCATGGTAGTGCCAAAACAGTAGCACAAGAGCAGACTCAACATGCAGGATCTTTGGCAAATGGTCGGACCAAAAAGGAACATACCTCGTGATGGGAACCATATCTGCAGTCAACGCCATCGTAGAAGGGATGACACCAGTCACCAACATGGATGATTCAATTCATGGGACCTTTTTGTGCAGTTCACCTAAAATGAAGCAATGTCCCATGAGCTAGCAGCTTCTTCTTTATTAGTTGCAATAAAATTGATCAACATCAAGGTTGGTCGTGAAGCTCGTGGAATGTTCAACTATAATTTGGATATCATTTGTGCAGTTCAACTAAGATCAAGCGTGAAATGTATATCTCTGTTTGCACAAAAAGGTGGAAAGGAGGGTGACTAACAAGTGATGAAACATACATCAAATGAAAAGAAGCATGTTCCTTATCTGAATGGCGATCCTACAAGGACAGTAGCAATTTCTAAAGCATCAGCATTGCTAGATATTAGTGTGGGCATTAGGATTAACTATGACAACCGTTAAATACGACATTACTTTAATGGTGCCATTGCTTCATTTTACCAGCAACATTACATTAACAGCTGCTAAAGAGTTGGTATTTGGGCACGGGAGAGTAGGCGGACCAGGACAGTTGCATTTCTAACGAAAAGAAGCAACTTATCGTAATGGGAAATTTAGGAGGACATGAAAAATAGTGCCATTGATTCATATTACTGGAGGCATTACATTGAAAACAACATTGGTTTAACGTGTCCTTATTTTTAACAGTGCGACTGCTACATTTTACCAGTGGCATTACATAAGAGGGGCTCGGGGCAACAAACATCAGAACAGGATATCTGGGTTGGTCCCATTTTTGTTCGGTATAGCCACCTTATACTGTGTGAGGCTAGCAAATCTAGTGCTGGACATACTCTGTTGACTTGTACCCCAGTCCCCACATTCTTTCCTTTTTCAACCAATAGATCGGTTTATATTGAGTTTGTACTACGTTTCCCTTTATTTCCCTATTAGACCAAGAGACCAGTTGGATAGCCAGTCTCTGCTACTTTTCGCCCCCATTATTTCCTCTTTCGACCAAGTCCTAGATTCAGGTAACAAATCTTCCCCCACCCCCACCCCCTTTCTTCCCTGTTTGAACCAAGTAGTACTAGATTCGACTGCATGAACTAGTTTTACCTCTTAACAGTAAAAATTTAGGTGGCTTTTGAACAGCCGATAGATCCTATCTACGAGGGGGCCTGAGAAATAGTAAAAGATACAAATGCAGCGACGTCAGGAGTTGGGGAATTAGAGCAAGGCCAGTTTCAAAGGAAGTTATACCTGAGGGTCGCCGGGATGTCGCTAGGTGGGCGGCAGGAGGCCGGATCTGCCCACACTATGGTAGCGAGGAAGAAGGGGTCGGAGGCCCTCCCTAGACGGCACTGCGTGGGAGTGAACGGCAAGGCACGCTGATCGGGACAAGCCGGCAGTGGGTAAGAGCCGTCGTCGAGGACGACCGCGTGAACATTGCACCTTCTCACCTTCCCCGGCAGAGGGGATCCGGCTCGATCTGTGACCAGTGGTGAGCAGAGAGAGAGTGTGGCCACCGTTGTCGTGTTTAGATCTGGAGAGGTCGAGACAGTGTGAAGAGAGCAACACTAGCAAGCAAGCACGGAGGCTCCTGCCTATATAGTGCAGTAGTTTTCTTTTATCTACCACAGCCGGCTTGACCTCGTCAATGACTGTTGAGAAGTCTTCATGCACGTGCTCCGGAGGTGCAGTTGTTGTCATTTTGATCTGAAGCACCGGATTAACATAAAACACAAAAAAATGCCACATGACAAGAAACCATAACCTCACTGCCCCAAGGAGACAACATGAATCCCGACGGACAAACTAGACGAGGATCAAAGCTCAAATTAAAGATAAAATCATAAAAAAGGGGTCCATCGATAGATGTCCTAATTAACATAGCCGGCTTGACCTAGATGGCAGCCGAGTAGTCTTCGTGCATATGCCCCCAATGACTAGCGCCTTGGAGGAACTCAGTTGTCGCTGTTTAACCCTCGCAGTGATCCGAAGCACATGACACCTAATATTGCGAGATGACAAGAAACCTTTTTTTAAAATTTCTCATCAGAACTATAGCCCTGTACAACACAGCCTACACGATATGTAGACGATAGCCAATCCAGCCCTATGCTGGAGTTTGGTCACATGCATGGACGAACTGATCTTCCGTGTCATGCAGGGATCGTCCAGGCACCGACGTCTGTACAACACTGCTCCAGTACTATCGCTCGTCTCTCTCTTCTATTAACTCAGCCGACTTGCGGGGCCGGGGAGTGTGCCTATGGTCAGTTCTCAATTGCGGTCCCACATGTGTGTGCAAACGCAATATGATGCACGTTCCATTCGGAGAGCGGCGTGCCAGACCGACCGACTATCTGGGGTGCGACACAAATGCGGTGGGCGTGCTGTATACATGTGTACCACCATTTTCTTGAGGCTTTGCTCCATGGCGCAATCCATGGATACCAAGTTATATTTAAAAGTCGAGGACGGGGCTTTTCCCACGTGGTAGGCAGGACAGTCCCGCCTAGTCGGTTCGACAGAGAGGTGAGAAGATGAGGGAGTAGGCTGCTGCAAACGTAGGGCTGTGTGATTTGACGGCGAGTTACTGCTGGACAGGTGGGGCCCTGTGATTTGACTTGCCATTATCATTTTAACTACGGCGCTACGACCGGCGTGAGTCTCCTGATTCCTGAACACCTCCATGGTATACAGGTGCCAAGTACTGTACTCCTTACTCCTTTTGGCAAATGCAATAAATACTACGAAGAAAGAGATAGAGTGAAGTAAAAAAAATACTCTTATAGCCAACCTTACAGCTAACCTTGTTGTATGAGTGACTAAGTGATGACTATGTATGACATGCCAACATCAGATAGCCTAACGCACCTGGACGGAGGAAGTAGTTTCATGCATGCGAAGTAGGCAAAAAAAATGCTCATTTATAGGCTTCTGAAATCTCCAAGGGCGCGACCGCGCGAGCGAGGTGACGGTCGTGGTAGGCGCGACCATGATACGGGCTGCTGACAGCCCTTGGATCTAAGATCGAACGGTCGCATGCTAAGTTGCTGAAAATTTGCAGAATAACCCTCCAGGATAGGATATTCACCCATAGGTCTAGAATCAGGCCATGCAACCATTCGATCTCAGATCCAAGGGCTCTCGGAAGCCCGTATCATGGGAGCATGGAAAGCTTCGTATCACCTGTAATTTTCCCGACGCTTGACGTGCGAACACGCAGATGCATGAAGCCATTTAATTGGGCGTCTAGTAGACATGACATCTAATTGGGCCCCCATAGTACTGTGCATGAATCCATTTATCCACCGGGCAAGCCACTACCCTGCCGTTCGCATGCCCCACTCAGCATTTTTACAATCGAAAAACTGCTAGCAGTTCGCTCCTACTCGTCCCCGGCCGTCCTTTAACATTACGGTAGTGCGCTCTTAGTCGTCCCGTCCTTTCACATTACAGCAGTTCCACTAATCCTAACCCTCCTCCCAAATCCTTGGCGTCCCAAATCTCCATGATCGGTGGTGAGTACAAGGTTAGAACCATCACCGGCGATGAGTTCGACGTCATCTACACCCATTCTTCCGCGACGGTGAAAGTTGCCTTGCTCGCTTCAGACGCATGTTCGAAAAGTCAAAGGGTGATGAGTGGGTCGCTGGGCTAGATGTTGAGTACACCACAGTCCTGGGAAAAGAGAAGAATCTAAAGGAGGAAGAGAAGAAGAAGCCCACCGTGATCTAGGTTTGCGTGCATAACTTGTGCTTGGTCTACCACATATGCCATGCCGACGTTGAGTGCGAGAATTTTAAGAACTTCCTCGGGGGCGGCAAAGTCAAATTCATTTCTGTAGACTTTAAGAACGATAAAGAAGTCCTGGGTTGGATAGGCCTCGTTGTAGGCCAGCCCTTAGACCTCCAGAGGAATGTGCTGGTGTCCTCCCGTCAGCCTTCAATGCTGACCCTGGCAGCAGCCATGGTTGATCCTTCGTACGGTAAACTGACAAAACCTCCGCCCAAGTTTCATCTTGCATGGCAGTGGAATGTACTAGATAGAAACCACATCCATTATGCTGCAATGGATGCCTACCTTTGTTTCACTATCTACAAGGGTTGGATGAAGAGCGAGAGCCAAGTGTGCGGTTCAAGCAAAGAAGTATCGGCCAAGAGGAAGAGGGACAAGGACGAAGTCGAGCACGTGGATGACGAGTCCGAGTAAGGTGGCAGTGTCGTTGCTCATGGTGGTTGTAATGCAGTGTCTACTGGATTAGTTGCTTAGTTTACTTTCAGGGTGCTTAGTTTTATTTGAGGGGTGTGTTGTGCTTAGCCCCCAGCAGAACTATGTTATTTTCCTTCTCATTACTTTAACTCTTCAGTATGTACATACTAGTATTTCTTATAGTTCATCTTGTAGTTGGTAGTACTACCACTCGTTTCTTCACATTATATACGTACAATATATATGGCCAACATCATATAGCCAGCAGTTTAGTTGTCAAAGAATTAAGGGTTTTTATCATTTATGCCACCGGTTGTGTCCCACTATTCAGTTTTGCCACTAGGAATTTCAACCGCTCAAAAATGCCATTGCTTCGTTAGACACATGCTCAAAAATGCCACTGGACACGATTATTGTGACTCAAATATCTTCTGCCATGTTATAATGACATAAATACCTATGGACCAACATGCCAGCTCTCCCTCTATCTCACTACAATAAAGTGTGGGGCCTACTTGATCCCAACAGCATTCTTATTTTCATGTAAAATTATTCGCTTGCTTACTCCTGACAAGCGGGGCCACACTTATCATTGTGAGATAGAGAGAATCGACATGTGGGTCTAGGCTTATTTTTGTCATATAACATGGTCAACGGGTTTGACGTGAAAATAAGAATGTCTAATGGCATTTTTGAGCAAACATCTAACGGAACGATGGCATTTTTGAGATATCTAATGGCATTTTTGAGCTAGCATCTCACGGATCGATGGCATTTTTGAGTAATTGTAACTTCTAATGGCAAAACTGAGTAGTGAGACACAACTAGTGGCATAAATAATAAAAACCCAAGAATTAAATAGCTATGCTAATTTCTTTAATAGAATTTAGCACCCCATCTAAGCACGTACTAGCTTTTTTAATAGTACTATATGCATAATTTGGCGACGAGCGCTCTCAATATGTACCACCTTTTTTCTTTAATTTCATCTTGTTAGTTTTGCTCCATGGCGCAATCCATCGATACTACTACTGTACAAAAGTATACATTTAAAAGGCTAGAGGGCGGGACAGTCTCGATTGGTTGGTTTCATGAGAGGCGAGGGCCTTTGTGATTTGACGGCTCATTACTGTTGGAAGGTGGGGCCTTGTGATTTGACTGTTCGTATAAATGTTGCCAAGGACCTGAGGAGGAGCAAAGAACCGTGCGGTATACTCAAGTTTTCCACTCGAGTACTAGTATGACGGAGGAGCACGAAACACGGCAGCCCAGTGCGATATGGTGATAAAAAAGATCTAATTTGCTAGTCATCGATCCCACGGCGCCGCTCATTGTTAGCATTGTTCTATTCATGCCTCACAGAGAACGTGACACGTGTGGTGAAACACCCGAAGTAATAGAAGAAACACAGTAGCAAAAGACGAAGGAAGATTATCCCCCCAAAAAAAGAAGGAAGACGCACACACAAGTCTGGGGCACTGCTCTCTACTACATGAAGGGTTGCTGGCCGCGGAGTCATAACTGCTTCTTCATCGCCTCCACGACCTCCATCTGCTCGCACATCTCCTCCGCCATCTTCTTCATTCTATCCATGACGCGGGATTTCTCAACATGAGCCTTCATCATCTCTTCCACGGCCGCATTACGTACCTTGACAGTAGTTGGGTGCTCGATGCGGAGCTTCGCCAACTCCACCTTCTGTTCCATGACGAGGGCATGCAGCATCTTCATCAAGGAACTACACTTCTCATGCAGCTTCTTCCAGCCGGTGTTCTCCTCCTTCAGCAGGTCGAGCTCGTGGCGGAGCTTCGCATTGTTCTCCTGAAGTTGCAGGATTTCGCCAGTCGCCTTCTTATCCGAGGCAATGCTCTTCTTCATCAGCATCACCAAGCCAGCGGTCAACTCCCCCTGCTCATTGAGCTCAGCAGGCATGTCGTCGAGGCTCTCCTTCAGCAGCTCCACCAAGCCGTTGATGAACTCCATCTGCTTATTGAGCTGACCGGGCATGTCGTTGAGGGATAACGACTCCAGCGCCGCCAGCTCAGCATGTTCGCCTCCGCGGCTAGGGCGCTCCTGGGAGCCCTCGCCTGCCCGTGAGAGATCTTTCGAGTTCTTTGCGAGGCGGCGAGCCCTCTCTTTTTTTTCACGGCCTTGGTCGCCGCTGCCTTTTTACGAGTAGTACTCGACCTAGAGCTCTGCACACCGGCCATGGCAAGGACGGACAAACAAGAAGACTTACGAGGAGGAAGGTAGAGTAATTTTTGGCTAGGTAGTTCCCCTTTTTATAACCTAGTACTAGCACTAGTACTAAAACCTGCATAGTGGGAACACATTCAGGTTTGATACGTACTAGGTGTGAGCAGGTTTGCAATTAATTATAGCATGGGAGTACTACATTGGAATGTGATGGGAACAAGCTAAAGATTAATTGATGATTTTGGTTTCGAGCCCCGAAATGGCTCCCGATGAGTTTAGTGGAACATAAATTTCAAGTACTACTGCTCAAATGCGGTTGCACAAGTCAGTGATGTAACTGGTCGTACATGTCAGGCCAAGCAGATGCGTGTCCCTTCGGTGAGACGCGGGTCCGACCGACCGTCTGTTGGTGCGACCGACCGTAAGTATTACGCGATGGAAACTTCTGGTTGTGGCTTCGGGTGATTGTCATGACCAAGCATTCAAAAACTAGTGATAAATCAATTACCATCTTTTTCCAAACGACCAAGTATTTTCACACCAATACAATACATATAGATGGAGTGATTGTCAAGGTTGCAAACCGACATGGCGTTGCAAGTTCACTGCAGCAGCAACCGAGTAGGTCACTGCATCGCTGGCGGGGAAGGAGGGCAGCTCACCTCGCCTATGATGCATGCCCAGCGGCGCCGCCGTAGCTGGTCCCGGGATTTGGCTTCTCCTACCGCCCATTTGAACAGTTGCACCGGCTGCTCATGCCATTCCACAGGCATGCGCGTTCTTTCCTCCGCAGTCGACTCCGTGAATATGATCTCTGCCATTAGCCCCTACTCAAAATCAACGCGACGCTGCCAGATGCTGACATCCCTTAGCATCTCTCCCCTGAGATCGACTTGCGCCTCCGCCTTGTGCTTCGCCAGGTGCAGCTCCTTCAAACTCATCTCCAATCGATGCGACGCTTCCTCGATCTGATTTGCCCTTGCTGCCCACCACCTGAAATGCAGCCCTGGCATGTCCTCCGGCGCCACCGATCTGTGATTCTAGAGCAATGGATCCCCTCTGAAACACATGTGGGTTTCACTCAAAGGCGGCAGTGCTGCGGGCCGCAGCGAGAGGGCAGCCCGCGGGATCCAGGATCTA
The DNA here is from genome assembly GCA_011799875.1 of Thinopyrum elongatum. Classification (NCBI taxonomy): domain Eukaryota; kingdom Viridiplantae; phylum Streptophyta; class Magnoliopsida; order Poales; family Poaceae; genus Thinopyrum; species Thinopyrum elongatum. Next base: position 584,591,722 of record CM022299.1, read on the forward strand.
AGGGATTATCCATGGCGGGATCCTCCATGGTGGGATCCGGTGGACGAGGCGGGGAGGCGAGCGTAGGCGCTGGGAGAGCCCTACGAGGCTAAGATAAAGATAGTACTACTCCACTTCGTCCATATTTAAATACAAAGGCCACCAACAGTAACCCAGGCAAAAATTGATCATACTGCCTGCGTCCTGGTTTATTGGCCCCCTTTTTATTTTGTGCCAAATTTTTTACCAAAAATTTAACTAACAAAATGTTAATGCATGTCACCAAAAATTATATCATTGGAATCACATTTGGAAGTAGTTTTCGATGACATTAATTTTTATGACGTGCATAAATATTGTGTTACTTAAAATTATGGTCAAAAATTGGCACAAAATACGAAGGAGACCAATGGAAGTAGCAACCCATGATTTAACTACTCGCATGCACGCAGTGGAGTAGTAATGTCTTTCTCAACTACTTTCTCCCTCACGTCAACTCCAATTTGCATGCACTGTATTAATTGGCCATCAATGAAGTGAACGAATTTACACGCGTCAAATTATCACATGGGGTGGATCTTCGTACAAAAATGCGTCCCACCGTGTATCCGCGTGTGCGTGCGAGGGAATGAGTGCATGCGTGTACATCTTCGCTTCATGCATGTACTGCCAGTGTGCGTGAGAGAGGACGAGTACCTTCTTCTGGAACCAGCAGCACGTCACTGTGATCAATCCACACAAGGAGGTCGCGACAACGCCTCCACATGTGCCACATGGCTTCATGGATGCCCCCACATCATTTTAATCATAATATATTAACTGAAAAAGGAAGTACTAGTAAGGTACACGTGCATTACACGCATGAGATTTGGCAACCAAATTAAGAATAAATACCACACTATAGCATGTAAGCTTTGAGTCTTATATGCATGATGTAGACGTTCGTTTAATTCTTATAGTTCATCTCATTCAAAATCAATTAGTTTTTATAAAAAAAGTTAATCTATTTTATGATTCATGGAATTGTGCGTTGTAAAGCATAAAGTAAAAACAAATAATGTCAATTCAACGAGAAAAAAAGTTTGGGCAGTTATGATACGGAAGATTCTAGAACAAAGGAGAAGTACTTGTGTTTTGAGGTTTGTGCATTATGCTTAAGTTCAACCATGGAGTCTTCTAGATTGTACGTGTGGCAAAATCTGGTGTAATGTAGATGATATCCAATGGCCAGTAGTGCTCGGATTTGCCATCTCTACACCATCTGATTGGCTTCATCCAACGACCATCTTTCAAATTTATTCGCACTCAATATAGGGGTATAGATATAGATATAGAGGTATAGATATAGACTAGTTTGGCACATCATCTAAAGGCTTTCTACACGCTCATTTTTTGTACAAATGTGCTCCACCGTGCACCCGCGCGTTTGTATGTGGGAACGAGTGCGTGTGTGCACCTCTTCTCTTTCGCACACGTAGTCCGTGTGTGTGAGAGATACTAAGATATGGTGAGGGAATACATGTCAATGCAATTTGTGTGAAGGAGAGGCCTATATACATACATGTATGTGCATGGGGCCGGGGTGATATACGAGAAGGGAGGGGAGGGGTTGACCACGCGAGATATCGATAGAGACAGATAGAGGGAAGAGCTGGGATATGGGGGTGGGGGGCTGGAAGATGGTGCGAGGGGCCAAGTGGAGGGAGACTATGAAGGAGTGCACAAGTGCGAGATCGATATTTAAAGAGAGGGGGCGAGTGCACGGTTGCGCGCAGTGGCGGAGCCACAAAAAATAAATGAGCTAGGGGGCCAAGCATTGCTAATCCTTTACGAGGAGGGCCAATTCATCAACTTAAACCATTTTACCAGCAATTGATCTACTGATCACATTCATATTAGCCTCAATATATAGTGATGTTAGGGGGGCAAGGGCCCTTGCTGCCCCCTGTCTTCGCCACTGTGCGCGCATCTAAGAGATGAAGCGGAAGGCATGGATGATGAGAGGGGGACGATGGATATATAATGTCGGTGTATTAGCTATGTAATCCTATATAGAGAGGTATAGATTGATCGATGTGTACGTGGGAAAGAGGGTGAGACCTGATTAGATATATAGAATCTTCCGTATCATAATTGCCCAAAATATTTTCTACATGAATTGCCATTATTTGTTGTTACTTTATGCTTTACAATGCACAATTCCATGAATCTTAAAATAGATTAGCTTTTTTATAAAAACTAATTGATATTGAATGAGATGAACTATAAGAATTAAACGAACATCTACATCATGCATATATGACTCAAAGCTTACATGCTATAATGTGGTATTTATTTATAATTTGGTTGCCAAATATCATGCGTGCAATGCACGTGTACCTTACTAGTCTATACCCCTATATATTGTGCGAATAACTTTGAAAGATGGTCGTTGGATGAAGCCAATCCGACGGTGCAGAGATGGCAAATCCGAGCACTACTGGCCATTGGATATCATCTACATTCCACCAGATTTTGCCACATGTACAATCTAGAAGACTCCATGGTTGAACTTAAGCATAATGCACAAACCTCAAAACACAAGCACTTCTCCTTTGCTCTAGAATCTTTCGTATCATAATTGCCCAAATTTTTTCTACATGAATTGCCATTATTTGTTTTTACTTTATGCTTTACAACGCACAATTCCATGAATCTTAAAATAGATTAGCTTTTTTATAAAAACTAATTGATTTTGAATGAGATGAACTATAACAATTAAACGAACATCTACATCATGCATATATGACTCAAAGCTTACATGCTATAATATGGTATTTATTTATAATTTGGTTGCCAAATCTCATGCGTGCAATGCACGTGTACCTTACTAGTCTAAATGGTGTTTGTGTGTGTGTTTTGCGTGTTAAACAAATTGTACGTAGTATCATACATGGTTTAGATTCCGAACATCTAGCTAGAGCGTACATGTACTATGATTTGAATTCAACATAAAATGGATACATATATTTGAATTTGAGATCGTATGTACATGTAGTTCGTATTTATATAGGAATTTACTACTCCTATATTCATGTCATGTGTTGTGAAGATAATATTTAGATGGTTTTATAACTAACCCGAGTACAATCCCATTCAAACAGGAAAAATGTACTCAAATTTAGTCTATATGCTAGACAACACGAATTGTTTTTTTATTGTTGAGGGAAGTGCAAATTGATTTGGTACTGTACACGTTATATTTGTTGTCCCGATTTTTTTATTTTTTTGTTGTTGTATTTGAATGCATTTCTAGTAATATAGTAAAACGGGACATGGCTCTCTCTCTAGTGATGAGGTGTGAATTGTCTTTTTTTTGTTGTACACGTTAAGCTTGTTCTCCCAAAATTTCAAGCCGCGCCTTGTTATGCCGAAATTTCAAGCTAGCATCTCTGTCTATCATGCTGCGAAACTCTCGCCTCTTCAACCCACGCCTTGTTACCCCGAAATTTTAAGATATATCTTTGTCTCGTTGTGCTCCAAAAACTCCCTCCATCTCAACCCGCGTCTTGCTATCCCAAAATTACAACGCGCGTGAAAACTCCCACCTCCTGCGAAATCCCGACACGCGAAATGCCCGTGATACCCCTGAACCGAAAGAACCGCCTAGCTCAAATCGGTGGGGTTACTTTCGTAACTTACCCCACATTTCGGACAAGCACGTCCCTAAGCCATAGTTCCCCCCTCCCATCCCATCCGCCCACACATTCGTACACTGAGGCCATGAAAACCCGCGAAGCATCACACCCTCCTCCGTCCGCCACCTAGCCGGAGCCTCTTCCCCGACGACGTCGTCCACAGCAACACCTCGGCGTCCCTCATCCACCGCACCGGATGAGGATCCATCGTCGATCTCGTCGTCCCGCCGGTTCAGCCACCCCGTCCTCCACCTCCAAGGAGCTGCCCCGACGTTCCCCTCATCTTTCGCGCCACCTCCATTCCCACACCGCCGTCTTCACCTACACCACCGGAAGAGCAGCATCATCACCGATTCCTCGGATGAAGTTGAGGCCTAATCAGCGCCACCAAAGATGTTCTACACTAATCGCCGCATTTTCTTCTTGATTCGATCCCACGGTGCTACCGACGCTCCGTCCTGAGCCGACATGGCGTGGCTCCATCCACGGCGGCGTCGCCGGCCACTTCCTCCATGGTGTCGCTCCCTCGGCGGCGACGTCCACATCAGTAGGAGATGATGCTGCTTTGGCTCTCACTCGCGCTGCTGCTCTGCTCTTGCTCTCGGTCCCCTGCCTGGTCTTCTCTTGCTCTTGCTTGCGCTGCTGCTCTCGCTCTTGCTCTTGCTTGCGCTGCTGCTCTACTCTTGTGCGCGTTGCTGCTGCATGAGCAGCAGATCCTGCTCTCGCTCGAGCCCTTGCAGCTGCTACCCGAGATGCTGCTACATGACCAGCTGCCCTGGCTCTCGCACGCGCTGCTGCTTCGAGCGCTGCTGCTGCTGCTACTGCTTTTCTGCTACTAGTGCGTTCAGTTTCGACAGCAAAATTCAGTTTCGACAGTTAAATTCAGTTTCGACAGTTAAATTCAGTTTTGACAGTTAAGTTTAGAGATGAGCGGCTGATGTATTTTACATCTAGCACTTTGTGGTTATGTATTTTATGTCATCTATTGAAGACGCTATTAGAATTCCACTCAGGTTAACGTTGTCTCTCTTGTCCTGCTTCAGCCTCGCCATCGTACAACTCACCGGAGCTGCTCCAACGACGAAACCCTCCATCACAGTGGAGCAGTACCCCCAGCCCCATCTCCAGACGCCTAAGATCTTCTTCCCCTCCTTCGACAGCCAAATCAGCCGGAGCATCCTCACCGACCAGATCGACATGCTTCGCCAAAGAGGTTGTACACTTGTTGCATCGCTTTTTTACTCTACATGTTATATATATTGTCCATTGAGCACACGTAGTAACGTGAAATACGATTAGTTTCTCCTACTATATGACAAGCAGTGAGGTACCAAGCAACTTAGTTATCCGTGGTGGACTCTCTTGAATGCCATCATTATTTATCTCTGCGCGTTTGAGCTATGCATTTGTAGATGGGCCTGGGAGTTGAGCTAGTAGGGCAGTGGCCTGGGTCCAAAGTAGTAGAAGTAGCACAAAAACATTTTTTGAGTGTAGGCTTTTCCCAGCTCAAGCCTGCCTACTAGAATAGCTAGTGCTTGAAAGGAAAAGTGAAGGAAAAACATAGGAATTGGAAAGTTTCCTATGGTACTACTATTCATGCATTTGGTTCATAGGAATGGAGCAAAGGAAAACTGTAGAATTTGTTCCTTTAGTGTCTCCTTGAAAGAAAAACCGTAGGAATTTTAATATCCACTTGTCCTCCTTTTCAAATTCCTATTCATGAAGCACAAGACTAAGAGATAGTAGCATAATAGCATTATAACCATACATTTTCTTGTGGTTTGACTTAATCTCACCATGCTTCTTTGCATCCTGTGATCTTCCAATTCTTGTGAATCAAACGCCCAGATTGTCAGAAATCATGTGTTTTTAAATTCTCTGTTTTGCACGTGCATTCCTATCCTATTCTTGTGTATTTCCTATCCCTGCATTGTTAGAATCCTCAAATTCAAACAAGCCCTTACACAATTACTTCTGTTACAGATATGTGTCAAAGAAAACCTTGTGTGGTTTGTCCCGCTCCTGCTGCGCTGTGTTCCACCCCAGCTCAGCTGCTCCAATGATGGAAGGGTTCACCACAGTAGGGATCCGCCCTCCAGACTGCCTTTCGCCGCCTTAAATCTTCTTCCCCGCCGTCGGCAGCCACGACAACTGCATTACCATCATCAACTGAGCAAATGACCTTGAGGACTACACGGGTCTGCAAGAGAGGTCGCAGTCTTTCGTGTCTACTTACGTTATGCATCGCTTAATATGATGACATGCTACTTTATCGTCCTATTCACCGATTAGACTCTAAGTCAGGTCCAAACTAATGCTCAAACTTGAGTTTTTAAATGGTTGTGGGGTACATATTGGGGCAGCAATCAATACTATCGGTCTACTATCTAGTTAATCTCGGGTGTCTACTATGAGTTTCATGTTGGGTGGAAACAAACATTAAAGGAGCCATTATCTGTATTTTTTTAACTAAAGCTATTATCTGCCTGCTATGATTGGTTTTGGGTCTATCCACAGTTTGCTACCATCACTCTGGATTTGTGCATGCACTCCTTACATAATCTCACTATGTTTTATTCCTATGCATGTCAGTTATTGTACACAATAGTACTAAACAGGTAGAGCAAAAGAGGCGAGCCTTGTGTGGCAATAAAATTTCATGCAGACATCGCTCCATGGTCGGTGCAAAAGCAACCCCCCTCCCCCCATTCTAGACTGTAATCAAGAGGAAGATAACAGTTCAAAGGGGGATTCAGAGGGAGCAGACCACTCCTATTTACCCCCTGAGGTCTTTTGCTCTAACTTGGCATGCTGATGTTGGTCATATCATGCATATGGTGCCTTGCATTGCTTACTTTATACATAAAATATGTCATTTTCTTAGTTTAGACATGCATTGTGTGAATGCCATCTGTTTAGTTTCTATATCATATATGTGAATCATGCAATGCCATCTTGTTTAGCCAGGCATCATATATGTGAATTTTGCAATGCCACCCTGGTTAGCCAGTCATCTTATATGTGAATTATATCATGACATCATTTTTTATTACGTATTAAATTTGTCAACAATTTTAGTACATTCAATTACTCTTCCTGTGCATCAGCCATTCGACACGGTCATGGAAAAATCTGGAGTGAAAACAAGGTCTTCAGAGTAGACAATGCTATCTGACGAAGCGCATGTCTTGCTGGTTACGGATAGCTCCTCAGAGGAGGATTCAGAGACAAATGACTAGTCCTATTCCCCCCTCGAGGTGCATGCTCTAACTTGGCAGGGTTATATTGCTCATATCGTGCATATGGTGTCTTGCATTGGCATGTCATTTGCTTAGTTTAGACGTGCTTTGTGTGAATGCCACCTGTTTAGTGTCTAATTATCATGTATGTGAATTTTGCAATGCCATCTTGTTGCAAGACATTATATATGTGAATTATGCAATGCTATCTTGTTACAAGGCATTATGTATGTGAATTATGCAATGCCATGTTGTTTAGCCAAGCGTCATATATGTGAATTATATCATGTCGTCCTTTTTTTGTATTACTCATTGCATTTGTCGATAATGTTTGTATATTCAACTGCTCTTCCTGTGCATCAGCCATTTGAATTGGTGACGGAGAAATCTGGAGTGAAAACAAGGTCTTCAGAGCAGACAATGCTACCTGCTGAAGCAGATATCTTGCTGGTTACAGATAGCTCCTCAGAGGAGGATTCAGAGGCAGATGACCAGTCCTATTATCCCCCTAATGTGTATGCTCAAACTTGGCAGGGTTATATTACTCATATCATGCATATGTTGTCTTGCAATGCTTAGTTTTTACATCATATACACAATATTGAATGCCATCTCCTTAGTTGACACATCATATATGCGATTGCCCTCTGCTCACTTGCTTAGTATATAAATCATATATTTGAATTATATCATGCCATGATGTTTACATAGACATCATGTATCTGAATTATGGCATGCCAACCCATTTTCTAAAGATATAATATAGTTATATCATCTCATCCTGTTTATATAGTCAATATATTTTGAATTATGTCATTCTATCCGTGAATTATATCATGCCATCATGTTTCCATCGATGGCATGTTTGTGCATTATGGCATGCCAACCACTTTAATATGTAACACCCCTGTGTAATAAGCACTGTGACATTCTGCTAATAATGCCAAGTCATCTTCAATTACAAAGCTTGGTCATAGTGGTTAAATCTTTCAATTCAAAATTCCTCTTTGAAATCAATTCAAAGTTAAGTGAAATATTAAGTTGCTCAAACTCTGTTGGAAAAATGTTCTTTAAGTATCAAATAATCCAGAGGCAAATATAAAATTGAAATCCACATTAATGAAATTAATTAAGTAACTCCAACAACATGAAACAGTACCAAACAGCAACATTTTAATACCATTTTATTTAATAGAGTTACAAATGAAATTATATTTTACTTAGACCAACTTTTGGTGGTAGGTAATATTGCACTGTAATATTTGAACCAAGTCTCACATTTTATAAAAGTAGTTTAGTGGCTAAACAATTAGCAAAATAGAAATAAAAACAGAAAAATAAAATAAGAAAGGGCCTACACTACTGTGGCACTGGGCTCTAGTGAAACAGTAGCGCGCGGCCCAGTCCAGCCGGTCGTCGTCCTCCTCAGGCAGGTGTCGCCTGGCACACGCGCCCAAGCCGCCGATCGCCGCGTGTCGCTCATCCCGCGGTTCGCCGATGCCGTTAAAGCCTCCCCTGGTCGCCTCCCTCCTCCCCCCAAACCCTAGGCACCCCCAGTTTCCCCCTCATCCTCTCCCTCACCCGCAGCTAGCTCGCCCGACGCTGCCATGTTTGGGCCTCCCTAGATCGCGCGGCCACCGAGCCTTCCGTGCCTCCCCGAGGTGCTCACCGGCTTCCCCATCCTCATCTACGTCGACCATGTCGACTCGTCGGAGCTCGGAGACGCCGCTGCGACCCCCACGAGCTCATCCCCTTCCTGCAGTCGCCGGCGCTTCTCCGGCAAATGGTGATGCCCTGCAGCTCCTAAGCTCTCACCGGGCCTCTGTGTGCCCTCTCGGTGAGCAACCGCCCCTTTTCCCTCTCTCTCCGGTGCGTTTCGTCGCCCGTAGCCGCCGCCCCGCTAGCACCCACGCGCATCGCCGCCGACGAGTTCGCCACCGTGAACGTTGTCACTATCACGCGCGGCTGAGCCTCGCATCGAGCTCCTGGAGCTCGTGCTAGTCCCACACCACCACTAGCGCGCCTCCCCGTGTTATGCAGCTCCGGTTCCACCCACGCCCAATTCCGGCGTCCACTGGCGACGACCTAGCGCTCGACTTTGCCCGTTTTAGCTCGCGCTAGAGCCACAGATCGACGCGGAACGATGTTCCCGTTCGAACGCGACCAACCGCCGTCGTTTTGGTCGCCGGACGGCGAAACCCGAGCCCCTCCCGCACCCGTCGCCGCGTTTCACCTCGCCGGCGTTGCTCCGGCGACGGCCACCGACGTGGCATACCTGGGGCTCGCCCCTGGGTCACTGCCAGTGGGCCCCCTGGCCCCAGTTGACCACAGTCAACTGTGCTGACTGGGCACACAGTGCCACTGACACGTGGGCCCCACCGCATAATTAACCTAATTAAGACATTTTCTAATTAAAATAATTAGTTAAACTAATTAGCCACTGACAGGTGGGGTCCAGTAGCTAATTAACTCTGTTTAGTTAAAATGAAACTCTATTAGCCTCTCTATGTATGACATGTGGGACCCACTGGTCAGATTTGACCTGGTCAGTGCGGCTATTGACTGCTGACATCATCCCCATGTCATGCTGATGTCATTTTTCCTTTTCTATTATTTCTGATAATTTAGAAAATTCCAGAAAATACCAAAATCTTTAGAAAATTATATCTTTTAATCGATAGCTCAGGTCAAAAAACTTTATATATGAAAGTTGCTCAGAACGACGAGACGAATCCAACCGTGCCATCTGATTCCATGTCGGGGCCCTCTAAGTAGGTGAACCCGCAACTTTTTTCCCATTTTTGGTAGATGAATAGTGCACATATACCGGTTAATAAATACTACTTTAATCCTAAAATAACAAAAATGATTTAGACATGTCTTTAGGCAACCCTACACTGCACGTTAGCATGATATGCCTTGTGATTGCTTTTGTTGTCGTGTATTTATATTGTCTCTCCTTCCCCCTTCTTCCTGGTAGACCCCGAGACCGCTGACGATGCCCTGGTGATCGACTGCTTCACCATCGGAGTTTCCTTTTCCATCTGCCGAGCAACCAGGCAAGCCCCTCCCTTGAACATTCTGATATCACCCATTCCATTCTCTCGTGCTTGCATTAGATTTTGCTACTGTAATTGATTGCTCCTCTTCTGATGCATAGCCTGCTTTTGTAACCTGCTTATTGATACCTACTTGCTTATCCTAAACTGCTTAGTATAGGCTGGTTAGAGTGCCACCAGAGACCCCCACTTTGATTCAGTTGCCCCTGCTGGATTATCAGATCACTCGATCAACGTGATCAACAACCAGGCCCCGGCACCTTACATCACCCCCTTAGTTGTACGACACTGCAGCATTACTATTGAGTGCCGAGTGTGATACCTCGTATAGCACTTCTGATGTTAACTCTGTAGAGTAGCTATTTGGTCGTGGTCACCGAGGGTGGTTCCTCCTTCACCACTTCCGATAACGACGCTGTCATGCAACATCTCAAGTGTGAACCCATCGAGGGTGATTCCTCCGAGTTCACCTTGACGGATACATCGAGTAGGAATCCAACGAGGGTGATACCTCGGATTCCCTAGATGTTATGGACACACGGATACTTGGACTTTACAACTATTGCTTGGAAAGGCGGGTCAACCCTGAGGGGTACCTGCGAGTGATGTGAAGGCGGGTTGACCTGGAGGGTACCCGAGAGATAAATACGAGGCATGGCCGAGCATTCTTAGCCCTTGCCGCAAGTCCTCGAGATGGGGCGACGGGGTCACATCGATCGTGAGTCTCTGCTCGTTACCACACTACCAAAACACTAACGATTTGGATATTTGATCCGAGTTGGCCTCTGGCCTGATAGCACTAACCATCACGTGGGAATAGTTATGGGCACTCTGCATCATGGCATCAACCAAAAGCTCTGTCAGATGTCCAGTTCAGCATGGTGGGCCTGTCGGGCCAGTGCCATCCATGATGAGGTGGTGCTCGTCCCGGCTCATCGCACAATGACCCAGAGTGCACAGGGCGATGGCCCAAGACCCCTGAGCGCTTAGGATATAAACCGACGGGGACCTCTCTACTGAGTTCTAGGTAGGGCTGCGGTGTGTCGTTTGGCCGAGGCCGGGCATAACCCAGAAAAGTGTGTCCGGCCGAAGTTAAGCAAGCGTGGTGGGTAAGTTGGTGCACCCCTGCAGGGAAGAAAACATCTATTCAAATAGCCGGATTCTCAGTAACGAACACTCGGAGTTGTATCCCGATCGATACAACTAGAACTGGATACTTGTGATGAGAAATGGATAGTATGGCTCTGGGTTTGCTTTCTCGCAGGAAGTCGAGGAAGGATCTCTGGGCGAGGTTGACAACACTACTACTACAACTTTATACTGTACTAATCTACACTCTTCTAATGCTGCAAGACCGTTGAAGATGCTAGTCTTCGATAGGACTAGGCCTTCTCTCTATTCTAGCATTTCTGCAGCCCAGTCCACATATACAGCCTCTCTTTGATAATGATGCATATGTAGTGTAGATCCTTGCTTGCTGAGTACTTCAAATGAGTACTCACGGTTGCTTTGCTTCCTCTTTTTCCCCATATCCGTTTGATGCAACCAGATGACGGAGTCCAGGAGACAGCTACTCCCGTCGACGATCACTACTACTACCCCGAGGGTGGCTATTACTACGAGTTTGCTGACGACCAAGAGTAGGATCGGAGGGTCCCAGGCAGGAGGCCTGCGGCTTTTTCGATCGTAGTGTTTTCTTTTGCCCCGCCTTTTAAAGGCCTACCTATTTTTCTTTTATATCTGTACTCAGATATCCGATGCTTCCACTGATGCTTGTAAGCGAGCTTATGTATTCGAGCCCTCGAGGCCCCTGGCTTGTAATATAAAGCTTGTATTATTTTAATTTTTGTCTAGAGTTGTGTTGTGATATCTTCAAGTGAGTCCTTAGGCTTGATCATGTGCATTTGCGTGTATGATTAGTGCATGATTGAGCCGGGGGCGTCACAGGTTGGTATCAGAGCCGACTACCTGTAGGATCCCCCTTTCCAACTCCTTGGCGAAGTTGAGTCTAGTATCCGAAAAACTATTTTACTAACTTGGCTGTGTGGCCTACAGGCCCACGTCGCCATTGGGTGGTATTAGGATCTTTTACTCCTCGTCTATACTCTGGGACTCTGATCTCTCTTCCTTTCGGGTTAAAATTTTACTAACTCCAACATTAAGTTCTCGTGATCACATCCATCTGGAGTTCTGAAATTACCCTCCCTTTCTGAAAGATTGTGGGCAAGGTTCTGCTTGCAGGATCCTTTTATCAAGGGCACCCTGTGTTGTCACTTGTAGATTCCTCGCTCCAGCAGTTTTCTCCAACGTTGATGTAGCCTTTGCTATGTCTCGTTGTGTACTTCCTTACCGCGTGCCTGTGCGCCGCCTAGTTTGTCTAGCTGCGAGTGTTCCCGAGCTCGTACTATCCATTTTAATCTGACTCTGTGCATGGATTGGTATATCTTTAACGACTACTATTATATATCTAATGCCATTCTTGTTCATTTCCTGTGTTACATCATGAATAACTCCATACACATGCAGTTGTTATTACTAAACTGCCCCTATCATTTTTAGTAGGATGGCTGACGATCCTCCACCTCCACCCTATATTGCCGAGATGATGCAACAGTTTGAATTGAGCCGTCAGCTCAACGAGAGTTTGGTGAACCATTTGGAACGCAACGATGCTCGTCAGGAGCCTGGTCCGATATCGCTTCAAGATTTCGTGCGCCTCAACCCGTCTGTTTTCCGCAACTCCACTAATCCTATGGATGCTGATGACTGGCTCCGAGACATCCTGTTTGAGATGGAATCAGCTAATGTTGCTCCTGACGATTACGTCACCTTTGCGACATTCCTCTTGAAGGGCCCAGCTGCTCAATGGTGGGAAAGCCACAAGGGTATGTTGCCTGCTGAAACTGTAACCACTTGGCAGGAATTTCAGTCAGCTTTTCGTGCACGGCACATTCCTCAAGGTCTGATGGACCAGAAGAAGTAGGAGTTTCGCAAACTCACACAGGGCACAATGACTGTGGATGAATATCAAAGGAAATTCCTTGAATTATCCCGCTATGCAGAAGATGACATCTGCACTGACGCACGCAAGCAGGAGAAATTCCATGAAGGACTGCGTACTGATATAAACCTCGCACTTGCAGTCCATGATTGCACAGACTTTGCAATGCTTGTCAGCCAATCTTTCCGAGTTGAAACTGCTCTAACTAAGCACCAGGAGTCGCTCAAGCGCACTCGTGATGTTGGCTCATCCTCGGTTCAGCCTGTTCAGAATCATCGAGTGTGGATTCCGCACAATGTACATGACCGACCTGCCCCTGCACCGAGACCATCATATGTTGCACCTCGTCTGCCTCCGCCGCTGAGACAGCTAATTATTCAGGGTGGACAACCCAATGTTGTAGCTCCTCCCCGTAATGATGGTTTATGTGGCAAGTGTGGTCAGCTAGGACACCGTGCTTCCAATTGCCGCCCGACATAGAATAAAAAGGCATGAGCTCGTCAACCCAGAAACCCAAATGCCAGGCCGCCTGCACTCAGTCATGGTCATGTTAATCATGTAAAGGTTGAAGAAGCTCGACGGGACCCCAAAATTGTAATGGGTACCCTTTTAGTGAATTCAGTCCCAACTTCTGTTCTTTTTGATTCGGGAGCATCACATTCTTTCATTTCTGAAGCATTTGCACGCAAGCAAGAATTATCATTCAAAAACGTGTACCCTCCGCTGGTGGTTAGCTCCCCAGGATCCAGGTGGGATACCTCGATGATAGCCCACAACAACTACATTGAAATAGGAGGGTTAGTATTCACTGCTTCACTTATGGCCCTCAAGGTTTCTACCATAGATGTCATTCTAGGCATGAATTGGTTGGGTCCTCTCCAAACCCTGATCGACTATTCAGCTGAGACAGTCCAGCTCACTCACCCTTCTGGCCAAACAATCAGATACTCAGCTCGAACAGTTCAGAATGCCGAAAACCAGATATATGTTCTGAATGCATTAAATGCTTCACCTCTTGAAGGAATAGAGAACATTCCAGTCGTACGTGATTTCGAAGATGTCTTTCCAGAAGAACTTCCAGGAATACCCCCTGCTAGAGCTATTGAATTCGTCATAGACTTGAAGCCGGGCACTACTCCTATTGCTAAGCGACCATACAAGATGCCGCCGCATGAACTCCTTGAGCTTAAGGAGGAAATCGACAAATCACTCCGTAAAGGCTTTATCCGTCCAAGTTCCTCTGTCTGGAGCACCTTCTCTCTTTGTCAAGAAGAAGGATGGTACGAATCGGTAGGTTCAAGATTATCGACCAATCAACCAAGCAACAATTCAGAACAAGTATCCGCTTCCCCGAATCAATGATCTGTATGATCAACTTGCTGGTTCCTCAGTATTTTCTAAGCTTGATTTGAGATTGGGATACCACCAGATCCAAGTTCGTGAAGAGGATATTCCCAAGACTGCATTTGTTACTCGCTATGGCTATTATGAGTACACTGTAATGTCATTTGGCCTAACAAATGCTCCAGCTATGTTCTCCCGCTTGATGAATTATATCTTCATGGATTACCTCGACAAGTTTGTGGTGGTTTATCTAGATGATATTCTGGTATATTCGAAGAATGAAGAACATGCCGAACATCTCTGACTTGTACTAGAGAAGCTGCGTGAACATCAACTGTATGCCAAGTATTCTAAGTGTGAATTCTAGTTGTCTGAAGTGACATATCTCGGCCACGTAATCTCCAAGGATGGCATAGCTATTAACCCAGAACGAGTTCAGGCGATTCTTGAATGGAATCCACCAAAGAATGTCAAGCAAGTCAGAAGTTTTCTCGGCCTTGCAAGCTATTGTCATCGCTTTGTCGAGAATTTCTCAAAGATTGCTAAGCCTTTGACTGATCTGCTTCACAAGGGCGTTAAGTTTGAGTGGACAGAAAAATGTCAGGACAGTTTTCAAACACTCAAAGACAAGATAACATCTGCCCCAGTACTTGCTCCTCCAGATTCTCGCAAAGACTTTGTGATTTATTGTGATGCATCCCATGAAGGATTAGGCTGTGTCCTAATGCAAGAGCGTAAAGTGATTGCTTATGGCTCTCGACAGTTGCACCCGCATGAAGAGAATTATCCGGTACATGATCTAGAACTAGCTGTTGTCATCTATACATTGAAGTTGTGGCGACATTACCTTCTCGGTAATCGTTGCGAGATCTACACGGATCATAAAAGTCTGAAGTACCTGTTCACTCAGCCATCTCTAAACCTCCATCAGCAAAGATGGATGGAGACCATTACGAACTATGATTTGGGTATATCTTATACCCCTGGCAAGGCTAATGTAATGGCTGATGCTTTGAGCCGTAAATCCTACTGCTGTGAACTTGAAGTCCAGCTACAGCAACCACTGCTGTATGAAGAGCTTCGAAAGCTAAATCTCAAGATAGTTCCTCAAGGATACCTAAATACCTTGGTTGTTGAACCAGACCTTGAGAAGGCTGTTAAGAGTGCGCAAGCTAAAGATACTGAAGTTGATTTGATGAAAAAAGATCTTCACCTTGAAAAGTACAGGGATTTCTCGCTGTCTGAAGATGGAACCTTGTATTTCAGAGACTGCATTGTGGTAACTCGCTTCGAGCTTATGACTGACAAGGTCATGAAGGAGGCACATGATACACCACTGTTTATTCATCCGGGTAGCACCAAGATGTATCGTGATCTTTGTCAAAGGTATTGGTGGCCTAAAATGAAGCAGGACATTGCTCGATATGTTGCTGAATGTGATGTGTGTCGTCACGTTAAAGCAGAACATCAGAAGCCTGCTGGAATTCTATAACCCCTTCCTATTCCTCTATGGAAATGGGATAAAGTGCAAATGGATTTCATTACTGGCCTTCCCAAGTCGCAGAAGGGTCACGATGCTATTCTTGTCGTCGTCGACCAACTCTCTAAAGTTGCACACTTTCTGCCTGTCAAGGAGACTATCACTGCTAGTCAGTTAGCAGAGTTGTATATCTCTAGAATTGTTTCACTACACGGTATTCCGAAGGAGATCAGTTTGGACCGTGGCGGCCTTTTCACTTCTAAGTTCTGGGAAAGTTTCCAAGAAGCTATGGGAACTCATATTACCTAGAGTTCAGCTTATCATCCCCAATCCCAAGGCCAAGTTGAGCGAGTCAATCAAGTGATTGAAGATATGCTACGAGCTTGTGTTATATCTTTCGTCAAGAAGTGGGAAGAATCTCTCCCTTACGTCGAGTTCTCATATAACAACAGCTATCAAGCCAGCTTGAAAATGGCCCCCTTTGAAGTGCTTTATGGACGTAAGTGTCGAACCCCTCTGAATTGGTCAGAAACTGGGGAACGACCGCTCGTGGGTCCGCATATTATTCGACACGCCGAAGAGCAAGTCCGTATCATTCGAGAAAATTTGAAGGCGGCTCAGGACCGCCATAAGAGCAACTATGATCGCAAACGATGGGGTTTGACTTATCAACCTGGTGATCAAGCTTATCTGCATGTCACTCCTATGAAGGGCACTCACCGCTTCGGAATTAAGGGCAAGTTAGCTCCGTGCTACATTGGTCCTTTCCGCATTGCTGCAAGACGTGGACAGGTGGCATATAAATTGGAGTTGTCGCCGCAATTCTCTCATATCCAAGACGTCTTCCATGTGTCCCAACTTCTCCATTGCTTCGAGGAATCTCCGCGCCGAGCAGTGGATCATGAGTTGCTCGAATTGCAAGATGATCTTTCTTATAAGGAGCATCCGATCCACATTCTCGATGAAGCTGAACGTCAGACCCGTCAGAAGGTTCCAAGTTCCTGAAAGTGCAGTGGTCAAATCATACTGAAGATGAAGCCACTTGGGAACGCGAGGATAATCTTCAAGCGGAATACCCCGACCTTTTTCCTTCTACCTCCTGAATTCTCGGGACGAGAATTTCTTTTAGAGGAGGAGAATTGTAACACCCCTGTGTAATAAGCACTGTGACATTCTGCTAATAATGCCAAGTCATCGTCATTTGCAAAGCTTGGTCATAGTGGTTAAATCTTTCAATTCAAAATTCCTCTTTGAAATCAATTCAAAGTTAAGTGAAATATTAAGTTACTCAAACACTGTTGGAAAAATGTTCTTTAAGTATCAAATAATCCAGAGGCAAATATAAAATTGAAATCCACATTAATGAAATTAATTAAGTAACTCCAACAACATGAAACAGTACCAAACAGCAGCATTTTAATACCATTTTATTTAATAGAGTTACAAATGAAATTATATTTTACTCAAACCAGTTTTTGGTGGTAGGTAATATTGCAATGTAATATTTGAACCAAGTCTCACATTTTATAAAAGTAGTTTAGTGGCTAAACAATTAGCAAAACAAAAATAAAAACAAAAAACAAAAAAATAAAATAAGAAAGGGCCTACGCTACTGTGGCGCTGGGCTCTAGTGAAACAGTAGCGCGCAGCCCAATCCAGCCGGTCGTCGTCCTCCTCGGGCAGGTGTCACCTAGCATGCGCGCCTGAGCCGCCGATCGCCACGTGTCGCTCATCCCGTGGTTCCCTAACGCCATTAAAGCCTCCCCTGGTCGCCTCCCTCCTTCCCCCAAACCCCAGGCACCCCCAGTTTCCCCCTCGTCCTCTCCCTCACCCGCAACGAGCTCACCCGACGCTGCCGTGTTCGGGCCTCCCTAGATCGCGCGGCCACCGAGCCTTTCGTGCCTCCCCGAGGTGCTCACCGGATTCCCCGTCCTCGTCTACATTGACCACATTGACTCGTCGGAGCTCGGAGACGCCGGTGCAACCCCCATGAGCTCATCCCCTTCCTGCGGTCGCCGGCGCTTCTGCGGCAAATGGCGACGCCCTGCTGCTCCTAAGCTCTCACCGGGCCTCCGTGTGCCCTCTCGGTGAGCAACCGCCCCTTTTCCCTCTCTCTCCGGTGCGTTTCGTCACTTGTAGCCGCCGCCCCACTAGCACCCGTGCGCATCACCGCCGACGAGCTCTCCACCATGAACGTCGTCACTGTCACACGCGGCTGAGCTTCGCATCGAGCTCCTGGAGCTCGTGCGAGTCCCACGCCACCACTAGCGTGCCTCCCCGTGCTGTGCAGCTTCGATTCCACCCACGCCCGATTCCGGCATCCGCCGGCGATGACCCAGCGCTCGGCTCCACCCATTTTAGCTCGCGCTAGAGCCACAGATCGACGCGGAACGATGTTCTCGTTCGAACGCGACCAACCGCCATCGTTTGTTCGCCGAACGGCGAAACCCGAGCCCATCCCGCACGCGCCGCCGCGTTTCGCCTCGCCGACAATGGCCACCAACATAGCATACCTGGGGCCCGCCCCTGGGTCACTGCCAGTGGGCCCCCTGGCCCCAGTTGACCACGTTGACCGTGCTCAACTGTGCTGACTGGGCACGCAGTGCCACTGACACGCGGGCCCCACCGCATAATTAACCTAATTAAGACATTTTCTAATTGAAATAATTAGTTAAACTAATTAGCCACTGACAGGTGGGGTCCAGCAGCTAATTAACTTTTTTAATTAAAATGAAACTCTATTAGCCTCTCTGTGTATGACATGTCGGACCCACTGGTCAGGTTTGACCTGGTCAGTGCGGCTATTGACTACTGACATCATCCCCATGTCATGCTGACATCACTTTTCCTTTTCTATTATTTCTGATAATTTAGATAATTCCAGAAAATACCAAAATCTTTATAAAAATATATCTTTTAATCCGTAGCTCAGGTCAAAAAAAATTATATATGAAAGTTGCTCAGAACGACGAGAGAAATCCAACCGTGCCATCTGATTCCATGTCAGGACCCTCTAAGTAGGTGAACCCGCAACTTTTTGCCCATTTTCGGTAGACGAATAGTGCACATATATCGGTTAATAAATACTCCCTCCGTTCGTTTTTATAAGATGTTTTGGACATCTAGCTTTGAACTATTTTGGGCACTGTCTGAATTGTCTAAAACATCTTATAAAAGTGAACAGAGGAAGTACAACTTTTATCCTAAAATAACTAAAATGATTTAGACATGTCTTTAGGAAACCCTGCACTGCATGTTAGCATGATATGCTTTGTGATTGCTTTTGTTGCCATGTATTTATATTGTTTCTCCTTCCCCCCTTCTTCCCGGTAGACCCCGAGACCGCTGACGATGCTCTGGTGATCGACTGCTTCACCGTCGGAGTTTCCTTTTCCATCTGCCGAGCAACCAGGCAAGCCTCTCCCTTGAACATTCCGATATCGCCCATTCCATTCTCTCGTGCTTGCATTAGATTTTGCTACTATAATTGATTGCTCCTATTCTGATGCATAGCCTGTTTTTGTAACCTGCTTATTGATACCTACTTGCTTATCCTAAACTACTTAGTATAGGCTGGTTAGAGTCCCACCAGAGACCCCCACTTTGACCCAGTTGCCCCCGCTGGATTATCAGATGACTCGATCAACGTGATCGACAACCAGGCACCGCACATCACCCCCTTAGTTGTACGACACTGCAACGTTACTATCGAGTGTCGAAGGCGATACCTCGTATAGCACTTCTGATGTTAACTCTGTAGAGTAGCTATTTGGTCATGGTCACCGAGGGTGGTTCCTCCTTCACCACTTCCAATAACGACGCTGTCGTGCAACATCTCAAGTGTGAACCCATCGAGGGTGATTCCTCCAAGTTCACCTTGACGGATACATCAAGTCAGAATCCAACGAGGGTGATACCTCGGATTCCCCAGATGTTATGGACACACGGATACTTGGACTTTACAGCTATTGCTTGGAAAGGCGGGTCAACCCTGAGGGGTACCCGTGAGTGATGTGAAGACGGGTTGACCTGGAGGGTACCCGAGAGATAAATACGAGGCATGGCCGGGCATTCTTAGCCCTTGCCGTAAGTCCTCGAGATGGGACGACGGGGTCACATCGATCATGAGTCTCTGCTCGTTACCGCACTACCGAAACACTAACGATTTGGATATTTGATCCGAGTTGGCCTCTGGCCTGATAGCACTAACCATCATGTGGGAATAGTTATGGGCACTCTGCATCGTGGCATCAGTCGAAAGCTCTGTCAGACGTCCAGTTCAGCATGGTGGGCCTGTCGGGCCAGTGCCATCCATGATGAGGTGGTGCTCGTCCCGGCTCGTCGCACAACGACCCGGAGTGCACAGGACGATGGCCCAAGACCCCTGAGCGCTTAGGATATAGACCAACGGGGACCTCCCTGCTAAGTTCTAGGTAGGGCTGCAGTGTGTCGTTTGGCCGAGGCCGGGCATGACCCAGAAAAGTGTGTTCGGCCAGAGTTAAGCGAGCGTGGTGGGTAAGTTGGTGCACTCATGCAGGGAAGAAAACATCTATTCGAATAGCCGGATCCTCGGTAACGGACACTCGAAGTTGTATCCCGATCGATACAACTAGAACTGGATACTTGTGATGAGAAATGGATAGTATGGCTCTGGGATTGCTTTCTCGCAGGGAGTCGAGGAAGGATCTCTGGGCGAGGTTGACAACACTACTACTACTTTATACTATACTAATCTACACTCTTCTAATGCTGCAAGACCATTGAAGATGCTAGTCTTTGATAGGACTAGGCCTTCTCTCTATTCTGGCATTTCTGCAGCCCAATCCACATATACAGCCTCTCTTTGATAATGATGCATATGTAGTGTAGATCCTTGCTTGCTGAGTACTTCAGATGAGTACTCACGGTTGCTTTGCTTCCTCTTTTTCCCCATATCCGTTTGATGCAACCAGATGACGGAGTCCAGGAGACAGCTGCTCCCGCCGACGATCACTACTACTACCCCGAGGGTGGCTATTACTACGAGTTGGTTGACAACCAGGAGTAGGATCGGAGGGTCCCAGGCAGGAGGCCTGCGCCTTTTCGATCATAGTGTTTTCTTTTACCTGGCCTTTTAAAGGCCTATCTGTATTTCTTTTATATCTGTACTCAGATATCTGATGCTTTCGCTGATGCTTGTAAGCGAGCTTATGTATTCGAGCCCTCGAGGCCCCTGGCTTGGAATATAAAGCTTGTATTATTTTAATTTGTGTCTAGAGTTGTGTTGTGATATCTTCAAGTGAGTCCTTAGGCTTGATCGTGTGCATTTGCGTGTATGATTAGTGCATGATTAAGCCGGGAGCGTCACATAATAGACACATCGTATAGTTATATCATGTCATCCTGTTTACATAGTCATCATATTTTGAAGTACGTCATTCTATCCAGTTTAGTTAGCCATCATACATGTGAAATTGTGTCATGCTATCTGTGACGCCCCGATTCAATCATACACTAATCATACACGTAAATGTGTACGATCAAGATCAGGGACTCACTGGAAGATAGCACAACACAACTCTAGACACAAATTAAAATAATACAAGCTTTATATTACAAGCCAGGGGCCTCGAGGGCTCGAATATATAAGCTCGAATACACAAGCGTCAGCGGAAGCAACAATATCTGAGTACAGACATAAGTTAAACAAGGTTGCCTTAAGAAGGCTAGCACAAAAGCAACATGATCGAAAAGGCAAGGCCTCCTGCCTGGGAGCCTCCTAACTACTCCTGGTCGTTGGTGGCCTCCACATAGTAGTAAGCACCCTCGTGGTAATAGTAGTCATCGTCGACGGTGGTGTCTGGTTCCTGGGCTCCACCATCTGGTTGCGACATCCGGAACGAATGGAAAAGGGGGAAAAGAGGGAGCAAAGCAACCGTGAGTACTCATCCAAAGTACTCGCAAGCAAGGATCTACACTACATATGCATCGGTATCAATGAAATGGGTAGTATCTGTGGACTGAACTACAGAATGCCAGAAGAGAAGGGGAAAGCCTAGCCTATCGAAGACTAGCATCTTCAAGCAGCTCCAAGCATCTTGCAGCATTCAGAAGAGTATAGAATAGCAGTTTATATTTAGCAAACAAGTTGTAACATTAGCGCCCAGAGATCCTTTCTCGACTCCCTGCGAGAAAGCAATCCCGGAGCCATCATATCCATTTCTCATGCCTCAGCATTCGGTATCCAGTTCTAGTTGTATCGATCGGGATACAACTCCGAGCTTCCGTTACCGTGGAGACAGCTATTCGAATAGATAGAATACTTCCCTGCAGGGGTGCACCAACTTACCCAACACGCTTGATCAACTCCGGCCGGACACACCATCAGGTCATGACCGGCCTCGGCCGATCAGCAGACCACAGTCCTACCTAGGCTCAACAGAGAGGCCAGCACACCGGTCTACATCCTAAGCGCGCAGGGGTCTTGGGCCCATCGCCCTTTGCACTCCTGCACGTTGCGTCGGCGGCAGGTGAGTAGAGCTAGCTACCTCCTTAAATAAGGCAGTGCTTATGCAGTCCAATCCGGCACGCGCCGCTCCATCACTGATGTCCGTTGAGCTTTTGGTTGATACATACGACGCAGAGTGCCCATACTTATTCCCACGTGGTGGTTAGTGTGAAAAAGGCCAGAGGCCTACTCGGATCAAATATCCAAGCTGTTAGTGTCTTGGTAGTGTGCGGTAACGATCAATGATCCACAATATGTGGTCCGGTCGCCCCGTCTCACGGACTTGCGGCAAGGGCTAAGAATGCCCGGCCGCACCGCGTGGAAAACTTGCGGGTATCCTCCAGATCAACCCGACTTCACATCACTCGCAGGTACCCCTCGGGGCCGACCCGATGTCATCATAGTTCTGTGGTAAGTCAAAGTAACTGTGTGTCCAAAACAGCAAGGGGGAAACCTGAGGAATCACCCTCGATGGATTCCCACTCGATGTAACCGTCAAGGTGGACTTGGAGGAATCACCCTCGATTGTCCACACTTGAGGGGTTGCACGACAGAGACGTTATCGAGAGTGGTGAAGGAGGAATCACCCTCGATGCCCACGATCGAATAGTTACACTATAGGGTTAACATCAGAAGTGCTGACGAGGTATCACCCTCGGCACTTGATAGTAACTCTGCAGAGTCGTACAACTAAGGGGGGTGATGTGCGGTGTCTGGGTCTGGACATCGATCATGTTGATCGAGTCATCGAACATAAAACGGGGCAACTGGTACAAGGTGGGGGGTCACTGATGGATCTATAACCAACCTATACTAAGCAGTTTAGAATAAGCAGGTAAGGTATGAAAGCAGGTAACAAAAACAGGCTATGCATCAGAATAGGATCATACAAAAGCAGTAGTAGTTCTAATGCAAGCATGAGAGGGAAAGAAATGGGCGATATCAGAATGAACAAGGGGGGTTTGCTTGCCTGGTTGCTCTGGCAAGAAGGAGGGGTCGCCGTCGATGAGTCGATTAGAGGGGCATCGGCAGCGATCTCGGGGTCTACCAGAGGGAAGAGGGGGAAGAAACAATAAATATAAAGCAAGCAAAGCATCACAAAGCATAACATGGCAAAACGCGGTGCTAGGGGTGATCTAACGCAGTGCTAGGTGATACAGACGAAGAGGGAAAACATCCGGGAATGTTTCCCAGCGTTTGGCATTTTTCGGACAGATGAATCGAAGGGGATGGATCCATGTTCGCTATGCTAGAGGCACATGACAGACGAACGGATGGCATAGGTGGATTCGTCATATTTTTTTGAACAACTTTCATATATAAATTATTTTCATCGGAGTTACGGTTCAATTTCTATTAATTTTCAAAGATTTAAATATTTTTGAAATTATTTTTAATTCAAAAGAACTTAATGCGCCAGCATGACATCACCCTGACATCAGCAGTCAACCTGCCAGTTGACTGGTCAAGCTGACGTCCGAGACCCACCTGTCAATGACAGTGGGGGCTAACAGTGTTAAGAACTAATCTAAATTAGCCAACTAACCTACTGGGCCCACCTGCCATAGTGTAACTAGGTTAAACTGATTACACTAATTATATTAAAACATGGTTTGGTTAATTAAAAGGGGGGACCCATCTGTCTGTGGCACTGGGCGGCCTAGTCAGCATGTTGACCAAGTCAACATGGTCAACAGGGCCCATGGGACCCACCTACAGTGACCCAGAGTGGGCCCCAGGGCCAGCCACGTCAGCGGCGTCGCCGAAATTGGCTCCAGCGACCTCTCTAGCGGCGGCGCAGCTCGGACGTTCACCAAAAAATGGCTATGGACCACGGATCGGCGCGCGGAAGAGGTCTTCGGGATGCTGGCGCTCGCGCGCATCCAGGGGTGGTGGTCGCGGGTGCTAGGGACGGCCGGAGGGGCGTCGGCGACGAGACGTGGCGGCGGTGGTGTTCGGGCGTGGATGTAAATGGTGCTAGCGGGCTTAGGGAAACGTGTGCGCGTGCGCGTTCGGCTCCCGGGAACCTCAGGAGCTCGACTACGAGCTCGGACGCGAGCTGCGGCAATGGTGGCCACTGCGACGAGCTTCACCACGGTGGCGGGGCAGCACCAATGACGACGGCAACTAGGGGGCGAGATCAACGGCGCTAGCATAGGGGAAAGGTCGGGGAGCTTACGTAGGAGCGCACGATGGCTCGTTGGAAGGTTAGGAGCAGCAGGGTGCCGGAATCGCAGAGGAACGCCGATGGTTGCCGAGGAAGAAGAAGCTGGCGTCGGCGTCGATGCAGGGGCGCCAAGCTCGAGGGGCTGGTCATGGGTGAAGGAGAGGTCGACGGCAGATCCCCTGGCGCGGTCCTAGGCGAAGGGGATGGCGGAGAGCGCGTAGACAGTGGCGGCCATGGCGACTGCGGTGGTGGCCGTGGCGGATCAGGGCGAGGAGGGGAGAGAGAGGCCAAGAGGGAGAGGGGAGTGAGTGGGGCGAGTGGAGGAGAGGGGACTGAGGGGGCGCGGATGGCGGCCTTATCCTCTCGACGTCGACGGCGAGTGGGTTCGGCGGGCCTACGCCCCTGTTCCGACCCCGGTCGGGGGAACAGGAAAGGGGACGGGCAGGGGAGATCTGGGCTGGCTCGGGTGTGGTAGGTGGGCCGGCCCAGGTGGGTTAGGTCTGGGGGTAGGGGCCTTTTTCTTTCTTTTTGCTTTTCTTTTATTTGTTTTCTGTATTCATTTCTTTTTAAAACAAAAGAAACTGTTTTATAAATTATAAAACTTGCACCTAAAATATTAATATAAATTAGGCTACCGCCATAATTAGTTTGCCATCAATTTAAAATAGTTTATAAATTTTATGATTTGAAAAGGCATGTAAATATTTGTTTTAGCCATTGCTTTAATTAGTTTAAGGCATTTATACACTTTATAAAAATGTTGGTTCATCACCATAATTAGCTATGGATTAACATTTGAAAACTTTTCAATTCTGACTTTAATTTAAATTTGAATTTGAACAGGATGGAATCAAAGGGGGATTTAGCAACAGCGAAAATGTTGACATGGCACCATTAACATGGGATTACTATAGCTTAATTATCCGGGCATTACAAATCTCCTCCACTACAAGAAATCTCGTCCCGAGATTTAAGAGGTGGAGTAAGGGGGAAAGTTGTGGTTATGAAATTCTAACGAATCTTCTGGTCCTTGGTTGCTCTTCTCGAAGAAGTTGATCCCTCTCATTGATGTCTTCATTTCTCTACGTCAATGCATCATGATGATGTTGTCGTTCTTCCTCCAGCATCTTCATCTTACTTACGAAAAAGAAAAGGGGGGAAAACTTGGGCAGGATGGAGCTCAACGCATGTTAGGTACCTGGGGGCTATCTCGATGAACGAGGCATAGAGGCATCGCTCGAGTTGAAATTCAGGAAAGTCATCGAGAGGATAATAAGAAGGTGCAATCAGAAGTTTCAAGCGGATAGGCAATTGTTCGTTACCTGAAACGGAGTGTGAAAGGGGTTCAGAGCAATGGGAAAAAGTATTGTCTGATACCAGAATTGATGATCTCTCGGAAGATGGCTCATGAATTACATACGAGGCCACGCACGAGGAACAACCTTGGGAGCAAGGGGTGTACAGGAGAGTCGGGTTTTGATCATGTGGAACTGTGGGTTATGGGCCCACCATGTGGGTTAAAAAGTAGGAAGGGCGATGTCATCTTGCACGGTCATGATAGCCGGGCAGGTCGGAGCATAGCCTGGCAGTTATGTTGGCAACAGCGTCGGTACCAAGGGCGAGGGACGAAGAGAACCATTTTCCTGCTCGTTGAAATGAGGCGGACCAATAGGCAAAGTTCTCGTCCATCGGTTGTTACCGGAATGTCATCAATAATAGTAACAGGGTCTTACTAACAGAGTTGTACAATGAGGTGTTTACCTAAGCAGGGAAATATTACTGCTTATAACATATAGATCATAAGAAAGGTTAAACAAAACAATGGAAGGGAAAATATGGTTATTAATTTAATCAGGACAATGGAAAGGAAAATGTGTTTAAACACAAATATCAGGAGTATATCCTTCCCAAGGACAAGCAGAGAATGATATCCATGACAGGATAGTAAGTATATTGCCATTTAGGTAAAGGGGAGAGGAAGTTCATGATGTTACCCATACAACGGTGTTCGGATAAGTGATCAAGAAACATTTAGCATTGCGCCTCCAAGGTTCTTAATGATGTTCGGAGTACCACAGTCATGCTTCGGGTAGCATTGACATGGTCATCAGGTAAAGGTCAGACCTTGGGAACACAAAGGATCCCTCGGGAATTACTAGAACACCTCATGCAATTTTATCAGGGAAAAGATGAGGAGGTGACCGATGGTTTCAGTAAAAATCCATCGACATGTTAAAAAGGATGTATTTCCAAAATTATATGAACAAGTTTGTGTTGGGGGGGGGGGGCAAGAATGTTGTTGATTATAACACAAATCATCGAGGGGGAAGGATGGTATTTCTCATCATGAATTCAATTGATACCCTGGAAGAGCTCAAAATGTTGATGATGATCATGGCACATTTGTCGAGAGATTTCATGAAGATGTAATCAATCGGCGATGACATCAAGTCAAAGGAATGATGAAGCGAAATGTTATTAGAACCACGGATATGACACAGACTCGGAATCAAGCTTGCTGTTCAAGGCGAAATGATATGACGAGGATCGAGATTAGCTCATCGTTGAAAATTTTGCTCCGGGAAGAAGGACTAGGTAGCATAGTTTAATCAGCACGATAATGATATAGCCGATCAGGCTAGGAATGACTTGAAAGATTATTAAACTCGCAAGAAACGAAAGTTACTTAGAGTTATTGAACTGGAGTGCGGAATCGATCCACCTATCGGTGTTCTCGAGTGACAAATAACTCAGAACCCGGGGGAGAATCTGAAATCGGTGAGATGCAATACTAGATGAAGACTCATAGGAATCAACATAGTTCTTTGATATTCTCGAGATACCGGAGGGTAATACTCGAAGGAAGATCAAAATAAGGGTTGCGGAGATGTATTGATCTGCAGAAGACAAGTGCTTTAACTTGTCTGAGAAATGGAATCAAGGAGAAAATATGGTCGAAACCACGATTGCAAAGGATCAATTCATAGATACCAAATGATATTATATCAAGGGAATAGTTATTATTACAAGAAGCTTCCATGATATGATCTACATCGTGTCCATGGGCATGAACACAAAGTTCAAGGTCGACTCCCACTTCTTCAATGTATAACCTTCCATTCACTTCTCGTTTTTCAAAAATGACATTAGTTGTTGAAAGTTTTAACTGGTGCAATACCAGATAGCTATGACCCGTGAAAACTTTCGGGTTCACACATATTAGGGAAGGCGTTGGTTCAACCCATCGGGGCATCTTAGGATCAAATACCACAAACTTCAGGACCAATTAAAACATGCTTGAAGCAGAGCATGATTGACAAAAGCATCGGATACAATTTACTAAAGGCATTATGTATCGGGGGAGAATTCACAAGGTGATAGAATATGAAGGACACTGTCAGATAAAATCCAACAAAGATCTGGTGGTCCACGAGGGATCTGATGTGATCATCGGTACCCAATCAGAGGAAGAAAGAATGCAAATGCATCGGATTATAGAAACTTCTAAATAACCAAACGCTTAAATATGAAGGAATTATGATTTCCAAAACGAAGGGTCAGAAGCAAATGCTCTGATTAAGGATGGATAAGTTGATTAGGCTTAGATTGACAATCAATCAAGGTTTGATTTGCCGAGAACCCTCTCATGTTCGGAGTGGAGTCTGAGCCAGAAGGATAAATAATTACCAGGGAATAACTAATGAATGTGTGCATTCACGCACATGTTGAATCAATAGGATAAGAATGACAATCTCAAAGGAGTTTAATGAATATTGTTAGACATATGGAATTAACCATAATGCAAGACGATAAGGAAGAACAGGAGCAATAGGCTACTGAGGATTATCGGAAGATCGAATAGTATTCCAAAGAATTTGTGAAACACATGAACAACTGGGGATGAACGGATCCCCAGTAAGTGTGAGGAATTATTCGCAAGGGCTTTCATGCGGTAAGGAACTGCAGGGCAGTAAGCATAAAGGATTCTCGGAACATCGGCGAGTATCTCAAGGCATCCTGTAATAACAAGAGCAACTGGGGATGAAGGTATGAACGACAAATGTAGGTACTTATCCATAAGGATTTATAAGTGGTAGGGATTGCAACGGCGAAGGGCACAAGGGTCTCAGGAAAGCATCGGAGAGTATCTTCAGAATCTTCTGGTGAAGCAGGCGATCATCTGGAATGAGGGGCTCTCCGGGAGGAAGTACTTACGAGAACCTAATGTTAGAGTTTGCAAAATCATTTAACCCGAATAGAAGAGAGATAAGAGTCCCAGAATAAAGATCGAGGAGTAAAAGATCTTAATACCACCCCTTTGTGATGTGGGCCCGTAAGCCACACAATCAATGTTAGTAAAAGTTTTTCAAGGACTAGACTCAACTTCGGCCAAGGAGTTGGAAAGAGGGCTACCTACAGGAAGTCGGCTCTGATACCAACTTGTGACGCCCCCGATTCAATTATACACTAATCATACATGCAAATGTGTACGATCAAGATCAAGGACTCACTGGAAGATATCACAACACAACTCTAGACACAAATTAAAATAATACAAGCTTTATATTACAAGCCAGGGGCCTCGAGGGCTCGAATACATAAGCTCGAATACACAAGCATCAGCGGAAGCAACAATATCTGAGTACAGACATAAGTTAAACAAGGTTGCCTTAAGAAGGCTAGCACAAAAGCAACATGATCGAAAAGGCAAGGCCTCCTGCCTGGGAGCCTCCTAACTACTCCTGGTCGGCGGCGGCCTCCACGTAGTAGTAAGCACCCTCGTGGTAGTAGTAGTCATCGTCGATGGTGGTGTCTGGTTCCTGGGCTCCACCATCTGGTTGTGACATCCGGAAAGAATGAAAAAGGGGGAAAAGAGGGAGCAAAGCAACCATGAGTACTCATCCAAAGTACTCGCAAGCAAGGATCTACACTACATATGCATCGGTATCAATGAAATGGGTAGTATCTGTGGGCTGAACTGCAAAATGCCAGAAGAGAAGGGGAAAGCCTAGCCTATCGAAGACTAACAGCTCCAAGCATCTTGTAGCATTCAGAAGAGTATAGAATAGCAGTTTATATTTAGCAAACATGTTGTAACATTAGCGCCCAGAGATCCTTTCTCGACTCCCTACGAGAAAGCAATCCTGGAGCCATCATATCCATTTCTCATGCCTCAGCATTCGGTATCTAGTTCTAGTTGTATCGATCGGGATACAACTCCGAGCTTCCGTTACCGTGGAGATGGCTATTCGAATAGATTGAATTCTTCCCTGCAGGGGTGCACCGACTTACCCAACACGCTCGATCAACTCTGGCCGGACACACCATCAGGTCATGACCGGCCTCGGCCGATCAACACACCGCAGTCCTACCTAGGCTCAACAGAGAGGCCAGCACGCCGGTCTACATCCTAAGCGTGCAGGGGTCTTGGGCCCATCGCCCTTTGCACTCCTGCATGTTGCGTGGGCGGCCGATGAGCAGACCTAGCTACCTCCTTAAATAAGGCAGGTGCTTATGCAGTCCAACCCGGCGCGCGCCGCTCCATCGCTGACGTCCGTTGAGCTTTCGGCTGATACATACGACGCAGAGTGCCCATACTTATTCCCGCGTGGTGGTTAGTGGGAAAAAGGCCAGAGCCCTACTCAGATCAAATATCCAAACCGTTGGTGTCTTGGTAGTGTGCGGTAATGATCAATGATCCACGATATGTGGTCCCGTCGCCCCGTCTCACAGACTTGCGACAAGGGCTAAGAATGCCCGGCCGCGCCACGTGGAAAACTTGCGGGTATCCTCCATATCAACCCGACTTCACATCACTCGTGGGTACCCCTCGGGGCCGACCCGATGTCATCATGGTTCCGTGGTAAGTCAAAGTAACCGTGTGTCCAAAACAGCAAGGGGGAAACCTGAGGAATCACCCTCGATGGATTCCCACTTGATGTAACCGTCAAGGTGGACTTGGAGGAATCACCCTTGATTGTCCACACTTGAGGGGTTGCACGACAGAGTCGTTATCGAGAGTGGTGAAGGAGGAATCACCCTCGATGCCCATGACCGAATAGTTACACTACAGGGTTAACATCAGAAGTGCCGACGAGGTATCACCCTCGGCACTAGATAGTAACTCTGCAGAGTCGTACAACTAACGGGGGTGATGTGTGGTGTCGGGGTCTAGACATCGATCATGTTGATCGAGTCGTCGAACATAAAGCGGGGCAACTGGTACAAGGTGGGGGGTCACTGATGGATCTATAACAAACCTATACTAAGCAGTTTAGAATAAGCAGGTAACAAAAACAGGCTATGCATCAGAATAGGATCATACAAAAGCAGTAGCAGTTCTAATGCAAGCATGAGAGGGAAAGAAATGGGTGATATCGGAATGAACAAGGGGGGTTTGCTTGCCTGGTTGCTCTGGCAAGAAGGAGGGGTCGTCGTCAATTAGTCGATCACAGGGTCATCGGCAGCGATCTCGGGGTCTACCGGAGAGAAGAGGGAAAGAAACAATAAATATAAAGTAAACAAAGCATCACAAAGCATAACATGGCAAAACGCGGTGCTAGGGGTGATCTAACGTAGTGCTAGGTAATACAGACAAAGAGGGAAAACATCCGGGAATGTTTCCCAGCGTTTGGCATTTTTTGGACAAATGAATCGGAGGGGATGGATCCATGTTCGCTATGCTAGAGGCACGTGACAGACGAACGGATGGCATAGGCGGATTCATCATATTTTTCTCAACAATTTTCATATATAAATTATTTTCATCGGAGTTGCGGTTCAATTTCTATTAATTTTCAAAGATTTAAATATTTCTAAAATTATTTTTAATTCAAAAGACTTAATGCGCCAGCATGATGTCACCTTGATGTCAGCAGTCAACCTGCCAGTTGACTGGTCAAGCTGACGTCTGGGACCCACCTGTCAATGACAATGGGGGTTAACAGTGTTAAGAACTAATCTAAATTAGCCAACTAACCTACTGGGCCCACCTGTCATAGTGTAACTAGGTTAAACTGATTACACTAATTATATTAAAATGTGGTTTGGTTAATTAAAAGGGGGGACCCATCTGTCTGTGGCACTGGGCGGCCTAGTCAACATGTTGACCAAGTCAACATGGTCAACAGGGCCCACGGGACCCACCTGCAGCGACCCAGAGTGGGACCCAGGGCCAGCCACATCAGCGGCGTCGCCGGAATTGGCTCCGGTGACCTCTCTAGCGGCAGCGCGGCTCGGACGTTCACCGGAAAACGGCTATGGGCCATGGATCGGCACGCTGAAGAGTTCTCCGGGATGCTGGCGCTCGCGCGCATCAAGGGGTGGTGGTTGCGGGTGCTGGGGACGGCCGGAGGGGCGTCGACACGAGACGTGGCGGCGGTGGTGTTCGGGCGTGGACGTAAATGGCGCTAGCGGGCTCGGGGAAATGCATGCGCGTGCGCGTTGGGCTCCTGGGAGCCTCAGGAGCTCGACTACAAGCTCGGAGGTGAGCTACGACAACGGTGGCCACTGCGATGAGCTTCACCACGGCGGCGGGCCAGCACCAATGGCGACGGTAACTAGGGGGCGAGATCGACGGCGCTAGCATAGGGGAAAGGTTGGGGAGCTTACGTAGGAGCGCACAGTGGCTCGCTGGAAGGTTAGGAGCAGCAGGGCGCCGGAATCGCAGAGGAACGCCGGTGGTTGCCGAGGAAGAAGCTGGCGTCGGCGTTGATGCAGGGGCGCCGAGCTTGAGGGGCTGGTCGTAGTTGAAGGAGAGGTCGATGGCGGATCCCCTGGTGCTGTCCTAGGCGAAGGGGACGGCGGAGAGCGCGTAGACGGTGGCGGCCATGGCGACTACGGTGGTGGCCGTGGTGGATCTGGGCGAGGAGGGGAGAGAAAGGCCAAGAGGGAGAGGGGAGTGAGTGGGGCGAGTGGAGGGGAGGGGACCGAGGGGGTGCGGGTGGCGGCCTTATCCTCTCGACGCCGACGGCGAGTGGGTTCGGCGTGGCTACGCCCCTGTTCCGACCCCGGTCGGGGGAACAGGGAAGGGGATGGGCAGGGGAGATCTGGGCTGGCTCGGGTGTGGTAGGTGGGCCGGCCCAGGTGGGTTAGGTCCAGGGACAGGGGCCTTTTTCTTTCTTTTTGCTTTTGCTTTTCTTTTATTTGTTTTCTGTATTCATTTTTTTTAAAACAAAAAAATAGTTTTATAAATTATAAAACTTGCACCTAAAATATTAATATAAATTAGGCTACTTCCATAATTAGTTTGCAATCAATTTAAAATAGTTTATAAATTTTATGATTTGAAAAGGCATGTAAATATTTGTTTTAGCCACTGCTTTAATTAGTTTAAGGCATTTATACACTTTATAAAAATGTTGGTTCATCACCATAATTAGCTATGGATTATTTGCCACATGATGAACATTTTAGTTTTGACATTTGAAAACTTTTAAATTCTGACTTTAATTTAAATTTGAATTTGAACCGGATGGAATCAAAGGGGGATTTAGCAACAGCGAAAACGATGACATGGCACCATTAACATGGGATTACTGTAGCTTAATTATCCGGGCATTACACTATCCTATTTAATTAGCCATCATATATGTGAAATTATGTCATGCTATTCTATTTGGTTAGACAACATAAATGTGAATTATTTCATGCCCCGTTTTCTTCCCTACTATCCATTGCACCTGTCTATCTTACAATGTCTGTACATTCAATTACTTTTCTTGTTTATCAGCCATTTGAATTGGAGGGGGTGATGGCAGTATCTATGGGAGTAAAAACATGGTCTTCAGAAAAGATCGTGCTACGTGTCGATGTAGATAGAACCACGGTTGTACTTGCTCAAGAACCAGCCCCACCACACATAACCCAGACTCACGCAGATTGTACCCCTACCCAGTTGGACAGAGAACCAACTACACCCCTTCTAACCCCAACCCCAGCAGATAGTAACCCAGTTCCAGTTGACACAGCACCGTCTCCACCATAGAGCACACAAACACGAGCAGTTAGTAAGACAACTGCAATGCCCAAAGCACGAGGACCACCACTCCGAACCCCAAGTCAACACTTAAAGCAGAAAAATAATTGTTCTCAAGTCAGGTTCCATAGCTATGGTTCATACTCCTTTGATCTTGCATCACTGTATTTACTCATACCAACTAATTTCAAATTTGAAGGTTGCAATTGAAACTCCAATGGCGCAACATGTATGTTTTAAACCTATTTCTTTAACGTGTTTGCTGTTGTAACTTGCTCTATGTTGATTTTAGTTTCAATTGAATAAACAGTTATGTTCTCATGCCATGCACATTACAAGTGTTGTTATTGTTGTGTAGTTTCCCACTCTTATATTCTATCTATACTGCTTTGTCTTAAATAGATATGATTTGAACTGTCTCTATCTTGATTTGGCAACATTAACTAGAATGATATAGACCATACAGTGACCATACTACACAGATATATGTTTGTTTCATGCTGTTATCCTGTCCACCTTACTACTGAACTGGTTTACCAAAATGAGTTTCATATACAACATGATAAACCTGTGATGTGTCTGTTTGTTTCTCTTTTAGAATGCGGATAAAATATTGGAGAAGAGTACCCCGTTATGCAATGGTAAAGGAAATAATGCAGATGAGGTTCAAGATAGTGAGACTCCCTGTTGGTCTCCAAGAAAGCTAATAAAAACTATATTGAAGACACTGAGACAACCCCAAAGTCCTGTCTTGATGTAGTGTTCGAGTTACTGGCCACTACTGCTGGCACCAGCTCTTCGAACTCGCTGCCTGAATCAGTTCGGCTTCTTGAGTCTCAACTTCAAGTTGAAAGACATCGATCAGATGTTCTGCGACAGGAAGCCGAAGGACTGAAGAAGTCCCTGCAGAATTCAGATGCATACTTTCTGGTGCAACAGCAAGCGCTGGAGGATTTAAGCGCCAAATAAGAGAAAGTTAATAAGCTTGCTAAGCATCTTGCCAGCATTATGGGTACCCAGGATATTGCTTCTTGAGCACTTCTGAAGTGGTTTCAGTTATGGACTTGTTTTGCTGCGGATTTTATTTGCACTGGTCGCCAACTTTGACAACCAGTGTATGTGATATGCTGCTTTGTTCCCTATATTTGCACTGGTGGCGAACTTTGATGCCCAGTGGATGTAATATGTGTAATAGCCGTGATAGCCTAGCGTAAGTTGCTTGCTTATTTATTTCCTTGTTGTCTTGTTTATTTTTTTGCTTGTAGTCAGTGCAGTTCTTTTTTCGCGGTTTGCTAGTGGCCGCAATAACCTATTTTTTAAAACTAGGCCACAATAACCATGGGCTACATATTTACTGTAGTGACCATGGGCCTCCTACTGGCCGTAGAAACAATGTGCCTTCTACGGGTCATAGAAACAATGGGCCTTCTATGGGCCGTAGCATCAATGGGCCTTCTACGGGCCGTA
Source organism: Thinopyrum elongatum (assembly GCA_011799875.1). NCBI lineage: Eukaryota > Viridiplantae > Streptophyta > Magnoliopsida > Poales > Poaceae > Thinopyrum > Thinopyrum elongatum. The sequence goes on from CM022299.1 coordinate 584,626,599, forward strand.
TAATCGATTGGCCAAACATGGGCCAATAACGGACAGCATTATGGGCCGTAAACGGGCTAGAGTTGGAATCATCCGTTGCCGACCATAACGGGCCGTCGTTAATCGGCCGTGTTTGATGACGCTATGAAAACGGCCCAACAGATTAACGGGCCACAAACGGGCTGACTGTAACGACGGGCTGAATTTGGCCCACAAGCAGAAAAGGCCAGTAACGGGCCGTAAGTAACCGAATGCTGGAAATGAGCCCAAGAATAAATGGGCCTTGAGAAGGCCAAAAGATAACACGGGCTGGAAACGGCCCAATGGAATAATGGGCCGTTAATGGGTATAAAGCGATACACTGTTCATTACGGGCTAGTTTCACCACGGGCCGTTAATGGGCGAAGAGTTACAAAGGGCCTCATATGGGTCGAAAGACGTCATGGGCCATACATGGGCCAGAAGTTACAACGGGTTGGAATCATACTGGACGGCCCAGATGATGCTACTGGGCCTAATTCGGATAGGCCGTAACGGACCGTGAGTTAGCGGGCTATAAATGGGCTATATGCGAATAGGCCGTTAACAGGCTTTTCGTGGGCCGGCCCGCTACCTTTTGACCAAGTCAAACGGGCTGGCCTTTTCACCGGAATGGGCCTCTATTGGGCCGTGCCATGTGTTGACGTATCATAGGCGCCTCCGGTCCAATGAGTGGATGACATATGTCCCAACGGTGAGCCGACATGTGGTTCCTCTGGCCATTGAGAATTTTACACGTGGAAAATCCCCATTGGTCCGGGTTGTTAATGGGTTATCGGATCCAAAACCGGACACAATAGCTTAACGGCGACTCGTTACGGTGGATGCCATGTGTCGGTTACCCTTGACGAAAGCACTTCCATGACGCGCCATTTATCGTCATGGAAGTGGACACTTCCGTGATGATAATTTTTCTAATGTCATGGAACACTTCTACGACATCACAGGTATGACTATCTTGATTCTGTCATAAAATCGTCATGGATGTACATGCATGACAGAAAACGTGACCTACTGTGACAAACACGTATCATCACGGAAGTGTTTTTTTTTTGCAGTGTAAGAAATAGGGCTCTCCTCCTCTGAATCTTGAGACGACATATTTTCAGACCTACCAGAAAACAGCAAGAAAAGAAAACAGAAGATTTCTCTGCGATACGGTGGTCAATAGGTTCAGTGGGTATATAAAGATTTTTTTTCTTGGGAAACAAGCAAACGGGAGAAAAACGGAGTCCGAAAGGTACCCGAGGTGGGCACAACCCACCTGGGCGGGCGCGCCCTAGTGTCTTGTGCCCACCAAGGTTGCCTTCCTGGTTGTTTCTTATTTTCCTAATTTTTAATATATTTCAAAACTGACAGAAAATATTTTTGCGGATTTTTCGGAGTCCGTTTACTTACCGTATCACGTACCTCCTCTTTTTTCATGATTCTGGAGTGTTCCGGAAGGTTTCTTTTATGTGTTCTTCCGGTGTCATAGTTTGGATAATATTGCTTTCAACATTAATGGGAGTACCTGAGATATAATGTTTTATTCTTTACCCATTGACAACCTTCGGGTTAGTACCTTCGGCATTATTTATTATGATAGCTCCAGATCGATAAACCTCCTCGATAACATAAGGTCCTTCCCATTTGGAGAGAAGTTTTCCTGCAAAGAATCTGAAACGAGAGTTGTACAAAAGAACATATTCTCCAACTTTAAACTCACGCTTTTAGATTCTTTTATCATGCCATCTTTTAACTTTTTCTTTAAATAATTTGGCATTTTCATAAGCTTGGGTTCTCCATTCATCTAGTGAGCTAATATCAAATAACCTCTTTTCACCGGCAAGTTTGAAATCATAGTTGAGTTCTTTAATTGCCCAAAATGCTTTATGTTCTAACTCAAGAGGCAAATGACAGGCATTTCCATAAACCATTTTATAAGGAGACATACCCATGGGATTTTTATATGCTATCCGGTAAGCCCAAAGTGCATCGTCTAATTTCTTAGACCAATTCTTTCGGGACCTATTAACAGTTTTTTGTAAAATTAATTTTATTTCTATATTGCTAAGTTCAACTTGACCACTAGACTGAGGATGATAGGGGGATGCAATTCTATGGTTAACATCATACTTAGCAAGCATTTTACGGAAAGCACCATGAATAAAATGTGAACCATCATCAGTTATTAAATATCCAGGGACTCCAAACCTTGGGAAAATAACTTCCTTAAGCATTTTAATAGAGGTGTTGTGATCAGCACTACTAGTTGGAATAGCTTCTACCCACTTAGTAACATAATCAACAGCAACCAAAATATGTGTATACCCATTAGAGGAAGGGAAAGGTCCCATGTAATCGAAACCCCAAACATCAAATGGTTCAATTGCAAGGGAATAATTCATAGCCATTTCCTGACGCTTACCAATATTACCAATTCTTTGACATTCATCACAGGATAAAACAAACTTACGGGCATCCTTGAAGAGAGTAGGCCAATAAAAACCAGATTGCAATACCTTATGAGCAGTTCCATCTCCCGCATGATGCCCTCCATAAGCTTCAGAGTGACATTTCCATAGGATTTGTTCCTATTCATGCTCAGGTACTCAACGTCTAATAATACCATCTACTCCTTCTTTATAAAGTTGTGGGTCATCCCAAAAGTAATGTCTTAAATCATAAAAGAATTTTTTTCTTTTGTTGATAAGTGAAGCTAGGTGGTATATATTTAGCAACAACATAATTAGCATAGTCAGCATACCAAGGAGTGTTATGAGAGACATTTATTGTAGCTAATTGCTCATCAGGAAAACTATCATTAATAGGTTGTGGGTCATCAAGAATATTTTCTAACCTAGACAAGTTATCAGCTATGGGGTTCTCAGCTCCTTTTCTATCAGTGATATGTAAGTCAAATTCTTGTAGCAAGAGAACCCACCTAATGAGTCTAGGTTTAGCATCTTTCTTTTCCATAAGATATTTAATAGCAGCATGATCAGTGTGAACAATCACTTTAGAATCAACAATGTAAGATCTAAATTTATCACAAGCAAACACCACTGCTAAAAATTCTTTTTCAGTAGTAGCATAATTTCTTTGGGCACTGTCTAGAGTTTTACTAGCATAATGAATAACATTTAATTTCTTATCAACTCTTTACCCTAAAAAAGCACCAATAGCATAATCACTAGCATCACACATAATTTCAAAAGGCAAGTTCCAATCAGGTGGTTGAACAATAGGTGCAGAAATTAAGGCTTTCTTAAGCGTTTCAAAGGCTTCTACACAATCATCATCAAAAACAAAAGAAACATCCTTTTGTAAAAGATTTGTAAGAGGCCTAGAAATTTTAGAGAAGTCTTTAATAAATCTCCTATAGAAACCAGCATGACCGAGGAAACTACGAATACCTTTGATATCTCTGGGACATGGCACTTTCTCAATTGCATCAACTTTGGCTTTATCGACCTCAATACCTCGTTCAGAAATTTTATGTCCCAAGACAATACCTTCAATGACCATAAAGTGGCACTTCTCCCAATTCAAGACAAGATTAGTTTGTTCGCACTCTGCAAAACTTGATCAAGGTTGCTTAAGCAATCATCAAAAGAAGTTCCGTAAACGAAAAAATCATCCATGAAAACCTCAACAATCTTTTCACAAAAATCTGAGAATATAGCAGTCATACATCTTTGAAAGGTAGCAGGTGCATTGCATAAACCAAAAGGCATACTTCTATAAGCATAAGTTCCAAAAGGGCAAGTAAAGGTGGTTTTCTCTTGATCAGGTTGTGAAACAGGTATTTGAGAAAAACCAGAATATCCATCAAGAAAGCAAAAGTGTGTGTGCTTTGATAATCTTTCTAGCATTTGATCAATAAAAGGCAAAGGGTAATGATCTTTTCTCGTTGCTTTATTTAATTTTCTAAAATCAATTACCATTCTATAGCCAGTGACAATTCTTTGTGGAATAAGTTCATTTTTATCATTAGGAACAACAGTAATACCTCCCTTCTTAGGGACACAATGAACAGGACTTACCCATCTACTATCAGCTATGGGATAGATTATACCTGCTTCCAGAAGCTTCAGTATCTCAGTTCTTACCATTTCTTTCATTTTAGGATTTAAACGTCGTTGGTGATCAACAACGGGTTTAGCATCAGGTTCCATATTAATCTTGTGCTGACAGAGAGTGGGACTAATGCCCTTAAGATCATCAAGAGTATATCCAATAGCAGCTCGGTGCTTCTTCAGAAATTTCAATAATCTTTCTTCTTCATGTTCTGAAAGGTTAGCGCTAATAATAACAGGATATATCTTTTTCTCATCAAGATAAGCATATTTCAAAGTGTCTGGCAATTGTTTCAATTCAAACACATGATCACCTTTACGTGGAGGAGGACCTCCTAGAGTTTCAATAGGCAAATTGTGTTTAAGCAGAGGTCGTTGTTCAAAGAAAATTTTATCTATCTCATTTATTTCATGCATATGCATATCATTCTCATGGTCTAGCAAATATTGTTCTAGTGGATCAGTAGGAGGCATGGCAATAGAAGCAAGACCAATTATTTCATCCTTACTAGGCAATTCTTTCTTATGATGTTTTCTACTGAACTTAGAAAAATTAAACTCATGAGACTCATCACCAAAACTAACACCGACGGTTTGTTTCTCACAATCTATTTTAGCATTAATGGTGTTCAAGAAAGGTCTACCAAAGATAATGGGACAAAAGTCATCTTGCGGGGAACCAAGAACTAGAAAATCAGTAGGGTATTTTATTTTCCCACACAAGACTTCAACATCTCTAACAATCCCAAGTGGTGTGATGGTGTCTCTATTAGCAAGTTTAATAGTAACATCTATGTCTTCTATTTCGGCGGGTGCTATATCATTCATAATTTCTTGATATAAGGTAAAAGGAATAGCACTCATGCTAGCACCTAAGTCACATAAACCATGATAACAGTGATCTCCTATTTTGACTGAGACAATAGGCATGCCAACAACAGGTCTATGTTTATCTTTCTCATCGGGTTTAGCAATTCTAGCAGCTTCATCACAGAAGTAAATAACATGCCCATCTATATTTTCTACCAAGAGATCTTTAACCATAGCAACACTAGGTTCTACTTTGATTTGTTCAGCAGGTTTAGGTGCTCTAATATAACTTTTATTGACTACGGTTGAGACCTTAGCATGTTCCTTTACCCTAACAGGGAAAGGTGGTTTCTCAATGTAAGCAGTACGAACAACTGGGTCAACATTGTAAATAATAGTTTCATCTTTAACCACAACCGGTTCTTTAATTTATTCTTTAATAGGTGGATGATATTTAAACCACTTCTCCTTGGGAAGATCAACATGAGCAGCAAATGATTCACAAAAGGAGGCTACTATCTCAGAGTCAAGTCCATATTTAGTGCTAAACTTGTGAAAAGCATCGGTATTCATAAAAGATTTAACAGAATCAAACTTAAGCTTAATACCTGACTCGTTACCTTCGTCGAGTTCCCAATCTTTAGAGTTGTGTTTAATTCTTTCTAAAAGATCCCACCTGAATTCAATAGTCTTCTTCATAAAAGAACCAGTACAAGAAGTATCGAGCATGGATTGATCATCACGAGAAAGCTGAGCATAAAAATTCTGAACAATAATTTCTCTTGAGAGCTCATGATTGGGGCATGAATATAACATTGACTTACGCCTCCCCCAAGCTAGAGCGATACGTTCTCCTTCACGAGGCAAAAAATTATATATATATAATTCCGATCACGATGAACTATATGCATAGGATAAATTTTTTGGTGAAATTCCAATTTCAATTGATTCCAATTCCAAGATCCAATATCATCGCATAGCCTATACCATGCCAATGCTTTTCCCTTCAAAGATAAAGGGAAAACCTTCTTCTTAGCTTCATCTCCGGGTAAACCTGCAAGCTTAAATAATCCACAAATTTCATCCACATATATCAAGTGCATATCAGGATGTTCGGTTCCATCTCCTGCATAAGGATTAGCTAGCAGTTGTTCTATCATACCCGAAGGAATTTCATAACCAATATTTTTAGTAGATGCAGTAGGTTGAGGGGCAAGTAATTATTTTTCCGGTCGAGGTGAAGATACCCCGAACAAACCCCTCAAAGGATTGTTCTCCATAGTAACAAGTGACAATAAATTTTAGCACGTAATAATAATTTTCCCTTACCGATTTCCACTTACCAAGAGCGTTTCACTCCCCGCAACAGTGCCAGAAATGGGCCTTGATGACCCACAAGTATAGGGGATCAATCGTAGTCCTTTCGATAAGTAAGAGTGTCAAACCCAACGAGGAGCAGAAAACGAGGAGCAGAAGGAAATGACAAGTGATTTTCAGCAAGGTATTCTCTGCAAGCACTGAAATTATAAGTAACGAGTAGTTTGATAGCAAGATAATTTGTAACGAGCAAGTCACGGTAACAACAAATAATGTGCAGCAAGGTAGCCCAATCCTTTTGTGGCAAAGGACAGACCAAAACGGTCTCTTATGATAAGCAAAGCATTCTTGAGGGTACTCGGGAATTTCATCTAGTCACTTTCATCATGTTGATTTGATTTGTGTTCGCTACTTTGATAATTTGATATGTGGGTGAACCGCTTCTTAGGTGTTGTTCTTACTTGAACAAACCTCCTACTTATGATTAACCCCCTCGCAAGCATCCGCAACTACGAGAAAAGTATTAAGATAAAATCTAACCATAGCATTAAATTTTGGATCCAAGTCGGTCCCTTACGAAGTAGCGCATAAACTAGGGTTTAAGCATCTGTCACTCTCGCAACCCATCATCTAATAACTACTCCACAATGCATTCCCTTAGGCCCTAATAAGGTGAAGTGCCATGTAGTCGACGTTCACATGACACCACTAAGGGAATCAGAACATACATACCATCAAAATATCGAACACATATCAAATTCACATGATTACTTGCAACAAGATTTCTCCCATGACCTCATGATCAAAAGTAACTACTCACAAATGATAATCATGCTCAAGATCAGAGGGGTATTAAATAGCATAATGGATCTGAACATATAATCTTCCACCAAATAAACCATATAGTAATCAACTACAAGATGTAATCAACACTACCATTCACCCACAATCACCAATCTAAGGTTCCGATACAAAGATTGAACACAAGAGATGAACTAGGGTTTGAGAGGAGATGGTGTTGTTGAAGATGTTGATGGAGATTGCCCTCCCCAAGATGGGAGAGTTATTGGTGATGATGATGACGATGATTTCACCCTCCGGGAGGAAAGTTCCCCCGACGGAATCGCTCCGCCGGAGGGCAAAAGTGCTCCTGCCCAAGTTCCGCCTCGAGACCGCGGCGCTTCGTCCCGAAAGTCCTTCCCTTATTTTTTCTAGGTCAAAATGACTTATATACCAGAACAGGGGCACCGGAAGTGGACTGAGGAGGGCACAACCCACCAGGGCGCGCCTGGGGGCCCTGGCGCGCCCAGGTGGGTTGTACCCACCTGGTGGGCCCCCTCTAGTAGTTATTTGCTCCAATAATTCTTAAATATTCCATAAAAATTCTCCGTGAAGTTTCAGCTCATTTGGGGTTGTGCAGAATAGGTGGCCTGACGTAGCTTTTTCAGGTCCAGAATTCCAGCTGTCGATATTCTCCCTTTTTGTGTGAACCTTGCATATTATGAGAGAAAAGGCATTATAATTACTCCATAAAGCATTATTATGCATAAAAATATCATAAATAACAGTAGGAAAACATGATGCAAAATGGACGTATCAACCAGCGATGGGGGTGGCGTCGGCTTGTCCTTCGTTGGTTCGTTAGTGTCGCTGCCATCTGAAGAGCTGGCCGGCAAGCCAGCCTATATTTGGCTAGCTCGGCAGTTCAACCATCGGGCAACAATGCCAGAGAGCTCCTTCTTCTGCTCGTCGGTGATGCCATCCCACAGGGCTTTGGAGCTCGATGTCATGGCGAGTTTGGGCATAGAGGAGATGGAGAGCGTAGGTGTGGTGCGGATTTTGCCCGGAGCCTGGCCATGTTAAATAGAGGATGGATGCTACGCGCCAAGCCCGCGGGGTGTTTAATGTCAGCCAGACGTGTGCCGCTCGGCACTCCGGAGTAGGTTTCTCAACTGATGCACCAGTTTAATGGAGGAAGGCGGGGAGGACAAATATCCTTGCAATGCGGAGAGAAGCTACATGCAACGGGTGGCACTCTCGGCTAGCGCGCTGCTTCAATGCCGGCTCCAGTGAGAGGTTGTGTCCGCTCTGGGTCGGCATGAACGCGATGCTGACGCTTTGGAGCGGCGCTGACTGCTGCAGGTGGGAAAGTGCGCGGGCGAGGGAGAGTGTTTTCGGTGGGCCATGGTTGTTGGAGGAGTGTGTGGCGGTGGCCCGGACTCCTGCAAAGCCCCACCCGGTTTGAGGGGAAAATGACATCTGAACTGGCCAGAGGACAGACACAAGACCGCGTTGGAAGGCAAAACACGTTCGGACCACACGGTCCGAACGTAGCCGGCGGTTTGACTGTCCCTGTTGGAGATGCCCTTAGCTTTTTTTTAACACAATATAAACACAGACGCTCGTACATACGCACATACACTCACCTCTATAAATGTACGCACAGACACCCTACCTTTATGAGCACCTCTGAGAGACCGAGACGACATATCATCTTGAGATTGAAGAAGCCATCACAGACGCCTTCATAGTCGGCGGGAACGTCTCCTCCCACTAAACACACATCACCGAAAGGCCTGTAATAAATGCAGAAAAATGCGAGCACCAATGTCAAGTCTAGAATTTGAACCTTAGTGGGATGGGGTACCACTGTCCTTCTAACCATTCAACCACAGATTGGTTCGCCATCCTGTTAGGCTTTGAGGATGCATTTTTAGCCTGTGCTAGTCTCTTTAATTGTCCGTGAGCACCATTGGTCCTGCATAACATGGTTCTTAAAGCACCTTTCAGCCAGCCTGTGGGGAACGTCGATTCGGTAGTTTGCACTTAGTTAGGCTCTCGACATGTAGAGAGGGGGACACAGTGCCAAGCTCGTGCGAGCGGGGAGATGGCATGAGCTCACACATCCTAAAAAAATGGCGGGAGGAATTGGGTCACCTCCCGCCTATTACCTCGCCCTATTTAGCCCCCTTCAACTCACTGCTCAAACCCTCACCACCAACCCCCCCCCCCCCACTCGAGCTCTCCGTCACGGGAATCGTCTTCACCAACGAGCAGTAAGCGGCACTATATCTTCTTCGGTCGGTGGTGGTCGATAGCGGCGATCCATATTCCTCATCTTTCTGCGTTGGGGGAGTCCTCGTGCTACCCATGGATCGGGTCTGTTGTCACTAAAGCGGGCCCCATCATGGCGGTAAGAACATTGGCGCATTGCGCTTCCGCGGGAAGGACCCTGATACGTCCATTCTGCATCATGTTTTCCTACTATTATTTTTATTGTTTTGAGGTTATATTCCACTTTTTGATACAATATTAATGTCTTGTCTCTCTTAAAATGCAAGATACACTACAAGAGGGAGATTGTCAGTAGCTGGAATTCTGAGCCTAAAAAAGTTACAACAGAGATAGCTATTCTCCGGAGGTCCAGTTGATGTGAAAATTTATGGAGATTTATTTTGGAATATATAAAAAATATTGGAAGAAAAAGATACCAGAGAAGACCCTCAGTGGGCCCACAAGCTCAGGGGGCGCGCCGCCTGCACTTGTGGGGCCCACAGAGGTCCATCGATGACCATCTTCTGCTATATGAAGCCATTTGCCCTAAAAATCAAAAGAAGACTTTCGTAGATAAGCCATTTTTTTATTTGTTTTGGATTTTTGACATGTTTTTCGATTTTTCTGAAAATTTTATTTTTGATTTTTCTGGATGTCCTTGTTCTGATATATGATTAACTATCTTGTTCTATCCACTAAGACAGTTGTGCAAGCTAAAGGGAATGAGACGGACAATCCAAGAACAATAGGAATGGGAGGCACTGGGAAAATACAAAACCAAATCTCCTCATCGAATGCTAGAAGAGAAAATAGAGAATTTATACTTTCCTCTGTGTTCCTATCCCCGTTGCTCCTGGACTCTCGCTTTCTTCCTCTTCCCAGCTAGTCCTCCCTTTAAAGTTTTTTGTAAGAGTCTTCAACATTTTGAGGTACTAGATGATACCCCGTGCGTTGCTGCGGGAATCAGTTGCAATATATTTTGATAAAATTTGGTTGTCTAAAATACTTAGCACTCCATATATGAAGAACTATCCTGAATGTAAAAGTTATTAGTTATCTATAAAAGTTAACTGTAAGGGCATATGTTTAGTTAGAAACATGGATTCAACAAAAATAACCACCACAATTAATTTCAAATTGCATACCAACAAATTACCATCTTTAATTTCAAATTGCATACCAACAAATGACCATCTTTAAGTTGCAACCACATGACAGAAAATGTAGAATGGAGTTTATAGCCACAATCATATATATCTCCCAAAATCAGCGGATTTTTCTTTTCACCTTGCTTATGGAGTCTCACAAAAAAATGATGGATGGTTTACATTTTCCACATTAGACATCATCACTATGTGGCCACGATGTTAATTGCACCTAAATTGCTTGCGAACTATTCTCTCCGCATGGATACAAACCGATCTTAAATTCAGTTGTGAAACCAATATCAGATCAAGAAATTATAAGATGTGAACATTAAACCATAGCATTTGTAGGAAATAAATAGCTGAAAATTGAAGGCCGACCTCAGCTTCTTGAACCATTTCTTGGATAAGCAACAACACAGTGTATATACTAATCTCTGCTGCAAAATTTTGGTAAGAGTAAATAAGTGTAAGAAAAAGCACATAATGATTAAATGCCGCATTTCGCCAATGCATGATTCAAATACAGAAAACAAAATCCCATGGATGAAAGGAAACAAAATAGATGGGTGCAATAGTAATTTTGTATACCATCTCCAAATGGGATTATGCAGCAATCAAAGGTATATAAATGCAAAATAAATATATGTTACAACAATTTGTCAAAAGATTAACAGAGAAAAAGGAAGCACAAATATGTACTGCATGAAATAACTTACTTCACACCGCAAATCAATTCATGAATCAATTAATATGTACTGCGTCGCAAAGAAAAATAGCAGGTAAAATTGTAACATATTTAAGATATGCATATATTGAATCCTCATGCCGCTATATCTATCATAAACTTTGTGAAGGCATACCAATAAATGGTTTGAAGCTGCAGCTCTTATATAATAACCTGTCGGGAAGAGAAAGTATATACACTAACCTAATCAATGGAGTAAATTGGAAACTTGCATACTGTCAGAAAATCAGAGTTCCAGATTCAGAGAAGAAAAGAATGACACCTCATGCAATATAATGCAGAATAACTGGCAACAAAAGGCAATAAAGTGGAAAAGCTTATTTGTGAAGGAAACAGAATTATGTCTTGGTAGGCATCATGCCATTACATGTTAGTAATTGGTGGAAAGACATGAGAAATACAAAGACATATATTACCTAATGTCAGCATCAAGCTCTGCTTCAGATTTTGACCTGTGATCACGACACATCTCCATAGCCATGTGTTTCCTACATAGAACTGCTTGGAAATGCCCAGCATATGCCAAAAACAATTACCAGCGAGATAGGAAGGAAAATGACGCATGCATATGCAAATACAATCATATTGTATCACAGTGTAGAGTGTAACTGTACGTGTTTTGACTGCATGCTCATCATACCTTCCAAAGAACAAAGTTGTAAGAATTGTGGTTCCCAACGATCAACTGATTGACTGAATCATTTGCAAGAGCAAGATCTGCACTTAAGAAAGCTTTGCGGATTGAGTTTGCGACAGATTGAGAAGAAAAACATCCTGTACTGCTTATGGGAACTCTGAATCCTTAAAGAACAACCTCATTGCATGTTTTTTCATGTGTAGGATGCTGCATCAGAACCTTCATGGCCATCAAAAACCTACAACCAAGTAACACAGTTAGTTCAGATAGTGCAAGAGATTCTCGCTGAAGTCCATGTGGGTTAGTGGGATCATAGGGCAGGTTTTCTTGATGTAGGAGGACAACATTATTTGGGCATGAGGTGATGAGTGAACGATGCTATAGGAAGTTGACTGCTCGCTTGCGCCGTCGAACAGACCCAAACTACCATATTGATTCTTTTCAATTGTGCAGAGAAGGAGAAGCATCTTGACTATGTAGGAGACGAAAAGGACAACGACGTGCACCCTTTTTGTACACATCATCTGGTCGTTGGAGCCGGCCGAAACAGTCCTCCCAGCAGCGCCGGAGCTAGCTTGGCCTAGAACAAACAGGAGAGGAGAGGAGGGCGAAAGCCAAATCAGAAGCACGGCCGCCATTTTGGGGCACCAAACAATCGGCACTGGGAAGGGAACAACAGATCGAGAGAAGCCTAGCGCGGTCGGAGGTGAGACGGACCCGTGGTAGATCCTCGGCAATCACCGACCCGTGGCACGGCGCATGAGGGTGGCGGAAGGAGGTGAGAGCGAAGGCGGGGTGCGCCGGGCCGCCGCCGGCAGCCGGGAGCGTGAGCGACGCAGAGAGACAGACCGGGAGATCGGGAGAGATGCATCCTCGGTAATAACCGTCGCAGAGGAAATCGCTTGATTGATTCGCCACTTATGGAGGAATCGGTCTGTCGCTTCAGTTTTCCTCTTTTCTTTTTTTTTTTTGACGCCGGTCGGTCGCTTCATTGACCATGGCATTGCATGTGTGGACCAGAAGAGAGGAAAGAGATCAGGGAGTTTACCTATGGGCTTTCAATGGGCCTTTTGGTGTCCAAAAAGATTGGATGCGAAGCCGAGGTGTACAGCCCAACAAAAACAAATCGAGTCGGAGGGATCGATCAATATAGGAGGAGGCGGCAGGCAGCGAGCGGAACGGCCAGAAAAGAATGAAGCGGTATCTTTCACTTAGCGGTGGCAACTCTCAGTAATTTTGTGAACTTTTGATCAGACGGTTGTAGACTGCTGAGCTATCCTGCATCAACGATTATAACAATTCAGATGACGTGGCTTCATGAGGAGGCATGAAAATCAGCTAGTGGGGTGCCTCTATTTAGATATAAAAGATATATAGATCTCTTTGGTGTAGGTCTATGAGCGCACCTTTTGCATTTTGCACCACGACATGGCACCCAATGCTTGTGAACCTAGTTGCTTATATAGACTGACACTTGGTACTTACATTGAGGTGATTTTATGCATCTGCATATCACCATATCGGAGAAAAAACATAGTGTAGCATAATCTGGGGCATTTACAAGGGAAAAATAAAGTAGGAAGCTCACATTCAATTGGATTCTTTAAGAGCAATTGGAGCAGAGTCGTCATATTCACGGTCTCCAAAAAGGTTTTGAAGGGTGTTCCATAAATTTTTGGCCATGGCAGTTTGTACCATAAGAAGAAGAAGAATACTCAAGGGCGTGTTTGCTAGCCCACATTAGGTCCAACGCCCACGCGGGAGAAAATGACATGTTTGGTTGCCTGGGCTGCATCTGTTTCTCAGGCCGCACAGAACTTAAAGCACTCCCGGGCCAGGCCCGGGAGGAACAGCCGAATCAGCAGTTTTTTGCGAGCCAGGCTTGCTACGCCCACACGTGCCTCTTCACTGCATGCCTCGGGGAGCGTGGGGATACGGACGGGGTGTATCATAACTCCCCTCCCTCTCTCGTGTCACCGCCCACTCCTCCATTCACACCGCTCTCCCTCTCACTCTCCTCACCGCCCCTTGCTCTCCTCCGATGGCTCACCCGCCACTGCGCCGCCCCCTGACCCTCATCCAAACCAGCAGCATCAACATCCAAGACCGGTGGGTGGCCGGCCTCACGAACTCAGGCATTGACTTGATGGCAGCCATCTACGCGCCCTCACCCTTCTGCACCAGGGCCCCTCACCGCGCCAATGAGGTGCTGGCCGCTCCGGCTCCGCCGCCGTATCCTGACCTGGTGGTCTTGGGTCCGATGGCGCTGCCGGAGGGGACATCGGGAGCACCGCTGTTTGGAACCCCAATGGGCAGAGTGGTTTCTTTTACCCCCATTCGAGGGCTTTCTCCATGAAGCGCAACAGGGCCATGGACGAAGGCGCTCTCTTCCTCGACCTCCCGCGTGACCAGGAGCACCGGCGCATCGCCGATGGCCCTCGGCATTGCCGGCTCGTCCTCTTCGGCCGACCCCTCCTTCTCGCTGGGGTTTTCTCCTCGGCCGGCATACGCTCCAACTACACCCGCTCCGGTAAGTTGCATTTCCCCCTTTGCTCGTAGATGTAGATTAGGGTTTGTTGTACTAGGCATGGCTTGGATTGGATTCGATCCGAGTCCAATCGATTGCTTCTTGAGTGTTACTGTAGATTAGTGCACTTGTTGTTGTTGTTAGTTTGGTAGATTAGTGCATTGTCTTGATGCAAACTAGGTGTTGTTGTTGTAGATTTGTCCTTGAAAGTGACATTGGATTGATGTTCGTGCTAGATTGGTACTGAGATTTGCATTTCCCCCTTGACTACTTGCAGGGTCGCTGCCATGAGCCAGCCACGCTCACGGGGACGCGCATCGAGGACCGGCCACGAAGAGGGATCACGAGAACCACTGTGTTTCTACGTTCAGATCAAGGACATGGAGAATTTCACAATGCTCATCATCCCGCCCAAGTTCATGGAGGTGATGAAGAAGTGGCTGGTGACGAAGCCACCGCGCATCGTCAGGCTGTCGGCCAACAAGTGGTGCGAGTTCTGAGTTCAGGTCCAGAACTTCCAGGGGCACATGGTTCTGGGTTCAGGTCCAGAACCCCTGAAGCACAAATATGTGCAACCAAACAGCCGGCCCTAAAATGGCCACTGATGCAATGCAGACGATCAAACAACATACAGATGTTGGTTTTTTGCATGCTTTTGCTCAGCCAGGCTGAACTGAGACAAGTAAGGAATGCAGGCAATATTTGAGATGACAATCAAACACGACCCAAGTGTATGCTATGCTCATCGGGTTGGTCCTTGTTGATGTTCAATGGGCGTGTCTCCATGGGCATCGATGGCGACAACGTTATCTTCTTCAACTGTCTGCTATATGCTCATCGGCATCTTGGAACTTTGCAAGCAAGGTCGATAACTTGGTCTGGCGATGTTGACGCTGCTATCTATCTAGATCGGGGTGATGCTCCCGCCAATATTTTTTGGACGATTATCAACATTTGCCGCTGGTATACTATTGCGGCTAATCAACAAGGTTTGGCGCTTGATGTTTTTTTTAATGTATTTCGATGGCTCAATTTCTACGTCTGAACATTTCATTGAGCCAAGAGGCAAAACAGCAGGTCACAGGTGACCGCCAGTGACAAAGGTTCAAAGAGAAAAAAGAACGAATGACAGCGAGTTCGATTGCGTCGATCTTGTGCTTTTTGATTTGGAATTTTTTGATAGCAGCTTACCAAGCAGGCCGCTTGGTCTTGTGTTTATTGATTTGTAATAATATTATAAACGATGTAGTAATTATGTTTGCAGATCAATAAAGCTAGCCATGGTGCGGCGTTCGCTAAAAAAGGATATTCATTATAGATTCACTGCAGACCAAACAGGATATTCATGTCAGCTAACTTTTTAAAATTAAATATTCTGTTAGTCTGTGGTGATCATGTGGATAAAAACATATATATTTCAAAGTCTCAAGCATTTTGTTTGATTTTAAGAAAAAATAGACGAGTCTCTATTTCTGTGTACTCCTTGCAACGAACCTGGATAAAGATAGAGCGAGTCTGTTCCTGGTTACTAGGAGTATCCATTTCCTCACGACCACCACTTACTCCCGGGACGTGGATCTGGCGATCGATCGGCAGCCTCCCAGCCGGCGACCATGGCGGATGCCACGAGCGCAGGAGCGACGCCTCTCCTCCCTGGCCTCCTCGACGACATCGTAATCTGTGAGATCCTTGTCCGCCTGCCCCCCAAAGCCCTCCTCCGCTGCCGCGCCGTCAGCCGCGCATGGCGCCGCACCACCTCCACCCGCGACTTCCTCCTCGCCCACCACGCCCGCCAGCCCACCCTCCTCATCACCTCCGGCCACGATTACGGCGGCCGCCTCCACGACCGAGACCTCATCACCTACGACCATCGGGCTCGGGCCGCCGACGCCCAGCTGCAACACGTCGCCCAGCTTGACGAGAGGGACTATGGCCTGGTGGCCTGCTGCGACGGCCTCCTCCTCATTTCACACAACATAAACAGGAAGGATGCCTGCTCCTCCATCTACAACCCGGCCACTCGTCAATACGCTCCCATACCTGCGCTTTGTGACTCCAAGGTCAGTTGCACGGTCTTGGGGATGTATCGGCACCACCCTACAGGCGAGTACCGGATACTAGTGTATGGTAAAAATAAGGAAACCGATTATCATGAGGAAATCTGTTTTTATGATGATGCCTGCTACATCTTTGCATTGGACTCCGTCCAGCCATTGAGGAACATCAGGTGCCCGCCGGAGGTTGAGCAACTGCTTTTACACCGTGAGGCTACGACAGCTGTTATGTTTCATGGCAACCTGCATTGGCACATAGACCAAAATGAGACTGAAAGCAACATGATAGTGATATTCGACACCACAGCTGAGTCGTTCCGGCAGATGCATGCTCCAGTTGTTCCGGTTTTTAGAAATGTTCCTGCCTATGCTGACTTGTTTGACATGGATGGCGTGCTTGGCATGCTAAGTTGTAATGAGGCCGCGAATACCATCGATATCTGGGTGTTGCAGGACTATGAAAGTGAGGTCTGGACCTTCAAGTGCAAGATTGAATTGCCGGTCATTGAGATCAAGGTATTGTGTGGACAATATGACGATTGTTGGTATGCCGTAGTCATGCATGTGGATGGTGAGTTGCTTGTGCTAGTCCAGTATGCCGAATGGCTACTTCAGATTGACATGGATGGCAAGTTCATTGCCACTTTCCATCGCCAGTCACTCAGTCTTACTAAATTGCAGCTCAAACAAACTCTTGTTCCACATACTTTCTTTCTGACACTAGAATAATAGATGGTTCGTCTGAATGCTGAAGGCTGTGAGATGGTGCTTCTTTATGTGCTAGACGTTTGTACCTCTTCTGCTGCAATATGTATGAATCAGATCCACCATAAGCCTACTAGCATCTTTGTAGATGCATATAAATTTATGATCGAGAAGCTCACACTGTTTCCTGTTTTTTTGCAATCTATGCCTGTTTTCGACACCCTTCCTTGACCGAAGTGATGGTTGTGCATGTTGATTCTAATATTATCAAGTCATTTTGATGTGTGTTTGAAATGCGTGCTAACTACTCTGCGTGATGTTCCTATTATCTTGAACTGAAGAATTATTTTGCTCTTTTAACTTGTGGTCTTCTTAGTATAATATTTACCAATCAACATGTGTTCAATCTGAACATAAGATTGAACTGGAGGAATTTATGCTTCCTCCAGTATTCAATTTTAACATAAGCCGAAGAACGGCTTGTCAGGTCCTGCGTTGTGTTCCTGTTGAGACATTGTAACTGCCAGCCACATTTTTCTGTGCTGGCGTAGCAAGATCATCTCCGCTACTGTTGGTGAAGGGAAGTTTTCTACTCATCTGGTCTCAAGCAGAGGACAAGACCATCAATTATTATGTGGTGATGCAGTTGTACAAGCAAGTTGAAAGTTCCTTCTGATCATTTGAATTACTCCCTCTGTGACTTTTTATAAGACGTTTTTAGAGTCCATGGCAGTGTCAAAAAACGTCTTATATTAAAGTTACAGAGGAAGTATTGTTGAAGGATAACTGATCACTTGTTACTGCATATGTATTATGTGCCAGTGCAGGGGCAATTGTTCAGCTGCTCAAATTTAGGCGACTCTTCTTTTTGCATTTTGTGCTCTTGGGTGCACTTGTTTCATTGTACTTCTACCGAGCTAGTATAGACACAAGGGTAAACCAGCAGAGATAGAAAGAATCACAAACAGACGTTCAGCACATATAAACTAATCACATGAACTAATTAAAAATTGTTTTCATCACCAGCAGTATGTCCCAACAAAAGAAATAATGCTCCACAAGTATATGCGTATCTGCTTCATTAGGATAGGCAAGGAAGATCGTCCACATTGCTGTGAACAAAACGGGCAAGACATGTGGAACCTGTGCCTTCCTCAACATACCAACCAACCAATTCATATCATGATATCAAGAATGGATATGATTAGAATTGTTGAAATGCTCCACAAGAATTGATGGACGGAATTAACAAGTTGAAATGTGATCACAGAATATTCACAGTACACCAGCCAACAACTCAGACAATGCACATCACAAGTTCTTCCTTGTCAATCTTCAGACAAGGGAGCAGCCAGTTTGTGCCAACAGAAGAAGAATGCACAACTAAGTGTATGCTATGGCTACCCAGTTTGTCTAACTATACCACCTAAAACTCAGCAACATCCAGCAGAATCTGTTGACTTCAACTCTAATCAGCAGGATGATTTCTTCAGGAGGTCTGCTGACTTGAACTCTCGGTAGGAGGAGCGCGTGGGTAGAGGACGTCGTAGTGATTGCCCGTGTACAGAAGGGTCACACTCACACGGGGAACTCCAGGTCCAGGAACAGTGTAGATGTCCTGAGCAGGTCCTCCATTGAGTTGCTCCACTCTAAGGGGTACCTCAAGCGCTTCGGCCAAGGCCGTCATCATAACATGGTCCGCGTACTGACGAGATGGAGTGACGTGCTGAAAGCACCACTGTTTGTAGAGCAACAGGTCAGGTAAAATGTCGAAGAATGGATGCATTGGAAATTTAGCAAGGGAGGAGAGATGCTGATACTGACATCTTTCAGACTGTAACGTCTATCGAGCCCTGGTATACGCAGCTCATACTGCTTCCCGAGCGAGCATATCCAGATAGCTACTACTAATCTGAGGAAAGTAAGAACTAACCAATAAAATGTATCAGAAACATGAATTATGATGAACAGAAGGAAATATAAGTTCAAGGGTGTTTTTCTCACTGTCTTCCGTCGTATCGTAACTTCTGAAGAACTCGAGAAGTTTCTCTTTGCGGTAGCTAAAAAGGGAATAAATTATGTCAATGAGGTGGAATGCATTCGGCTACAATACTTTGATGGAATTGCAGAAAACAAGCGAATCAAAAACCTGCTAGTTGATGCTATGCTATTCCACTTCCACCTGCCATGCCTCTTCCATCTCTTTGCTTTCTTAATCAGCTTCTTAAATGCTTGAAAGAATCAGCGACTCAAATAATTCAGTGGATAATCATTACACATAGGTTACAGTAATACATACAGAATATTGATCCATAGCAAGATAAGAAAGAACAGAGCTAAGACAACTCGCCTGAGAAGTGTCAGTCATTAAGCATATATAGCATAGGAACAAAACAGTGAGATGGCTACATAATAATAACCAGCATATTGTTGCAGTACTGAAACGAGCATAAAATTATGTTATTTCCCCGTTATATTGCCTTTGTTAGTGCAAGTAAATTTATGTTAAGGTCGTATTTACAATCGGGTTGTTAACATCACAATAAACTTCAATTTGAGTTTGTGCCAACAGTGTAAAACTGCGATGGCATGCCACTACTGTAAGAAATTGTGCATCCCCTGCAAATGACAAACAAAGATAGTGAGATGCAGATCCAGCTTGAAGTGTACTGTAACCTGAAGAGAATCATCCCTCACAGGCATGTTTATCTAAGAAAAAACAAATATGGAGAAGACAAGAACTTACTCTGTAGCTCCTGGGAAATTCAGAGGTCCATCTAAGATCTGCATGTTGCACAGACACTCTTTTAACAGCATCAAGGAGACGGTGCTCCTCATGTGTGTCCTGCCTATCAAGAACTTGCTCCTGTTGTACATTTGCATAAACAGAGAAATTAAGTAAACCTACATCCTATACTAAGGAAAAGAGAGGAGAACAATTAGTTGATTACCAGGTAGGAAAATATGAAGCTCCTGTAGAAACACTCCCCATCTCCAGTCACCGGTCTAAATTCTGAATAGGCATCAAGATGGTCCACTCCTTGTCCCGTAGCCAAACCAGAAACCAAATAATACTTTCTGACTTCAGTGATGGGATGTGTCTGCAACAAACAGTGTAAATACAGGAATTCAAATTACACTGATTAGAACATGGAAAAACGTATTTTAAAATGTGACGGGGAAATTTTGTTTTTGTTCCAATTTTTGGGTTTCATGTTCTCTGGAAATGTTTGAAACCACCAGCATGTATAATCCCATCATTGATATTGATTGGTTGTGTTCAGTAAGAAAAGAGGAAAATATCTATTAACGTCTGATAAACCTACAGATACGATTCAGGTTTTTTCAGACTATCACAACCAAGAGTTAACAACAATGTAGTATCTATAAAAGAGAACATAATCCTTCTGGACAGTTGGATTGTACAGGAACCACGAACCACAGTATCATGTGATCAACTTTGATCCTGATATTTCATGCACTTCCATTTTGAAAAATTACAGAAGGCCAAATGGAGTCAAACCTGGTGATTCACATGTTGTGAATAGTGCACATAACCT
Source organism: Thinopyrum elongatum (assembly GCA_011799875.1). Lineage (NCBI taxonomy): Eukaryota > Viridiplantae > Streptophyta > Magnoliopsida > Poales > Poaceae > Thinopyrum > Thinopyrum elongatum. The sequence continues at coordinate 584,647,235 of CM022299.1, forward strand.
GGTGATTCTCCATGAAAAAACTGTCCGACAAGAAAACAAAGTTAAAGTTCAGACATCCTGACAGCCATACAATTGCACATAATCAACATGAAGATCAAGCGTTTCAAAACAAGAAATAAGTGAATAAAAAGCCAATGGGATTAACAAACAAGAATGTAATAGCAAGACCACGAAATGTGCGTATCCAAAACTTCTTGGTTCTTGGCAACTATTTACATGGAATAATATTATGAGGCTTCTGAGCCAGTTGGTCCCAGTCGACCAAATGGTGAAACTTCTCGACCAAATACTGGAGTAAGTAGTCAGTGATTTTGCATGTAAACAGCAAATGATTTACAGAAATTATGTTCAGTTATGCAGTCTTGAACTAGTGTCTAGATTAAATTTTCTGATAACAAAATCTTTTGACAGAGGAAGCTCATACATTTGACTTCAGGCTCTGTTACTAAAAGGCTGCCGTAATCAGGACACAACCTCATGATTTCCCCACATTTTACAGACAACAATTTCAACAAGATAGCCATTTGCTTAAAATATGATGCCAGACTGAGAGAAGACCCAGGACCAACAATGAATGTGTACAGCTGGCAAACTAAAATACCCAAGGTTCCTCCTATACACTGAAAACTGATACATTTGATACGGCTGCGAGATTTCTTGCCAAAAATATCACAGCGGCAGCAGCCACTGCCAAGGCATGACCCTCATATTTCCCCACATTTTACTGTTGCAATCATATATGATATCCCACTAACTAGAATAATCATATAGCACAACGAGCTGCTCAAGATTCTGCTTCTATTACAGAACTTCGAGCTAGCTGCCCCCAACATTTGCCCAAGATGCTGTTCCTATTACTCTGGATCGTCCCCAAGATTTCAATAAACTTAGAGATCGAAATTCCACATCCCGAACAGAAAAGGAGGTCCAAGATTCAGGCCATAATACCTTTGTAAGATTGTTCCAGAGCTCCCCTATGGCGTGCGACGATTTCACCTGCTCAACAGAAACCAAGAAAAGCTCAACAACGCACTTCAGAGACTTCCAAGAACCCCAAGAAACAACAGAATGCCGCAAAAGCGAGATACGCGCCATCACCTGCGCCTTCTCCGGCCTCTTCCTCTTGCTCGCCCCCTCAGCCAACGGCCCGCCCGCCTCCTTGATGGCCGTCTGTTCCTGTAGCATCTGCTGGAACGCCAGCCTGCAGTCGAACGGCCCGGCTCCGGAGGCCGCGGCGTCGCCGTTCTCGGAGCTGCTCCCCGTGGAGCTCGGGGAAGAAGGAGCTGCGGGGGCGAGCCCCTCGCCCTCCCGGTCGACCCCCGCCGCCGCAGCGGAGCCTCCGGCCTGCTCGCGGTCCCGCTCTTCCTGGGGTCGCTCGAGGGGCGCCGCAGGGGGGAGAGGTGGCGGCGAGGAGGAGGAGGAGGCATCGGCTGCCACGGCGCTCGGGGAGGCGGCGGCGGCGGCGGCGTCGGAGGAGGAGTCCCCGTGCTGCCCATGGGCCGGCTCTGCTGTCCCTGAACCGGACCCCGTCGCGGCGGGAGAACCTTGGCTCATTACGCTCCTGCGGGGAGGACCCTCGTGGCAATTCCGCTAAGGTGAGGGGGGTGGGGGAGAAATGCGCCGAGGGTGCGGCTGGCAATCTGGAGAAAGCTTGGTGGTTTATTTATAAAGGTGGTACGGTTTGGCCGGAGATGGGAAATTGGAACGGCGGTTTGGTCGTTTGGAACGTGTTTGGGGTAGGCTTTGGGGATACATTTAAGCGTGTTTTAGCTTGTTTGGTTGCATGTGAGCATTGTTTTTTGAGATAAAGTTTGCATTTTATTGATTAATGAACATCAGTACAAAGTTCATCCCGAATACATTCTGGAATCACACCACGGCAAAAAACTAAAAATAATTTACAACATGCTCACAACTACGAGCTAACTTATGTGCCAACATATTCAAACCACGCTTGACATGAAGGAAAGAACAACGTGCAAAGCCTCGCTTGGGTCACTTTTTCTTTCCCTTTCAGTTGCCTATAACTGTTTACTTCTACCTCTTCATCAATGAAAATCAGCAGTCTGCTGCTTTTTCGTCAAAAAAGATGCCAGATACTTGACATCAGAAATCATGGGCCCTAATCTTGAGTGATACTGAGTATTAGATTTGATTCTGGACACAAATGAAAGGCAATCAGATGCCATATTGATGGATAGCAGACCTTCAGTTTGACAAGCTTCCATAGCACGCCGAAATAGCTAAAGCTTCAACAACTTCAGGATCGGGCATCCCAGGAAATCGTTCATTGCATGCAATCGACGGTGATTCCTAGCTATGAAACCAATACCCATACAGTGAACATCAGAAAAGATTGCGGGATCAACATTGATATTAATCGTACCTGCAGGTGGTGGAGACCAAAAATGATTTGTAGATGAAGATTTCCTGGCACTTATCTTTCTTTGCAGCTACTCTCTGAGGATCCACACTAGTAGCATTGTTACGGACATCATTACGAGAGCCTCCCAGACACGCAAGAGAGTAATAGACATGACCATAGCCTGAAGTTGCGATGCCGTGGAGAGAAAATCAAAGAGCCACTGTCGAAAGCATTGCAAGGATTTTCTATGCGAACTGATACAAAATTCCTCCTTGACACGGCACCAAACCAAACAAGCAAAAGCCGAGGATGGGAGGTGCATATGAGATAGAGGGACACCTAGGTAAATTTGAGGGAAGGAGGAGAGGTCGCACCCGAAGGTTGAAGCAATTAGCTGGCTGGAGTTAGGATCTGTGTGAATGTCTAACCGGTTGGGCTGCTAAGCTTCTCTCTCGAGGAGCAAGACTTACTCTCATCTCCTCCTCCCTTGACGCTCTCGCCACCCACTTCATGTCAGTTTTCAGGTTACCTAAGAAGATCCTTAAAAAACTAGACGCGATTCGTAGATCCTTTTTTTGGGCCGCGGAGGAATCATGCTCTGGTGCAAAGTGTCTTATAGCTTGGAAGAACGTTTGCACACCCAAACCTATCGGGGGCCTAGGCATCAAAAGCCTTACCCTCCAAAACAACTGCCTTCTCATGAAATTTGCCTTCAAACTTCTACAAAAACCAGATCTCCCCTGGGTCAACTGGTTCTTCCAGCACTACTCTCTTGACTTCACTAACAAGCCCAACAACCCATCCTTTCTCTGGAAAATTGTCAATTCTCAAATTCACCCCCTTAGGAAGATTTCCTTCGTCCTTACTAACAATGGCTCCTCCACGTTTTTCTGGCTCGATGCCTGGCTTCTGCCTACTCCTCTCGCCGACACCTACCCTCATATTTTCTCTCACTCTACTGCCCCTTCGGTCCTGGTATCGCATGTCATGCTTAATGGTTTATACGCTACTCTGCGGAACCGCCTAACCTCTGTTGCTTCTGGCGAGCTTGTGTCTGTTTTGTCTTTGTTGCAGGATGTCACTCCCAGCGATGCGGCCGACGACAGGTTCCTCACCCACGGTTCCTCGTTCTCCTCGAGGTGCGCCTACTCGTTGCTCTCCCCCGACCACGTGATCGACCTCAACGCCGGGTACATTTGGAGCTCCAAGGCTCCTATCAAGGTTAAGATCTTCGGCTGGCTCCTCTGCCGCGACAGGCTGAGCACGATGGCGAATCTTCACCGCAAGTCCATCACTTCCGACGACTCTTGCTCTATGTGTACCTTAACTAGGGAGGATGCCTCGCACATCGCCTTGTTCTGCCCTCACGCGATTCAGGTTTGGTCCATCTTGGGCCTTCAGACTCCGATCTCCATCGACCTCATCTGGGACACGCCAACCCCGGTCGGCCTCGACATCAACATTTGGCCCACCGTTGCTCTCATCATCCTCTGGAAGCTTTGGGACTCCAGGAATGCTCGTGTTTTTCGCAACGAGCTACACTCAACAATTGATACTCTCCGGAACATTGTTTCGGACTTCACTCTTTGGGCCTTTAGATTTAAGGACCCCGTCAGTAGGGAGGCTGCCGTGTCTTGGCGCCTTTACCTCTCCTCTCGCTGTAACCTCTGATGTAACCTGCCCTCTTGGGACTTTTGAGTAATATATTCAGGTGGGGACCCTCTCCCCCCCGGTGATTGTTCAAAAAAAAAAAACCAAACAAGCAAAAGGACATATAAGAAAGAGATTTTACATATGCTTTGTACGATTGTGGAAGCAACAACCACTGTCATCAGATATATGGCTTTTAACCAGTTGATGTCCTGCGCGACAAGCAATCCTGTGCTGCCCTCCAAAGGACAATCTTCATTTTATTAGGACAGTTTATAGCCCAAATGGTCTTCCATTGCTTCTCCTGTCATTGAAGAGCAGAGGACAAGCCTTGTCCTTTCTTACTGTTTGAAGAAAAGAAAGACTCACACCTGGCCAAATTGTAGCCAGACTTCACTTATAAGATGTTGTTCTTGTTATGAGACCATGAGAGGAAATCCTCCCTTCCCATAATATTGGCAGGTACGAGTAGGATCTTTTTGGCAATAATATCAACAAAGAAACTACGGACAACCTTTTCATTCCAATATAACAAAGAACCATTAAGCAAGAATTTAACATTGTATTTTCTAGGTTGGGTAGCGAGGGACTAAAAGTACTAGGCAAGAAGCCCGGGATCCAGTTGTCCTCTAATATTATAATCTTGGCACCATTACCAGCCCCCCCCCCCCCCCCCAAGCTCCTTTCTGGACCCGAATAGCAAACTTCTCCATGTGAAAGAAGAGGATGTTTGGTTTGTAGCATTCCAGAAGTCGCCATCACGGAAATGCCGCCCCTTGAGCACCCTCGCCCATAAGGAATCAGGTTCAGTGATGAGGCGCCAACACTGTCGTGCTAGCATAGCATGATTGAACAGTACCATGTCACGAAGCCCATCCCACCCAAGAACGTTGGCGTAGATAAGCACTCCCAAGAACGCCAGTGCATTTTCTTCCGCCCTTCCTCCATGCCCCACCAATGATTGGCGATGCTAGATTTCATTTGCTCACATGTTGAGATAGGAAGTTAGATACAGCTCATGAAAAAAATTTGGGAATTGCTTGCGCCACTACCTTAAAAAAACATCTTTTCCCGCTCTGGATATGGGTCTATCACTACAACCATTAATCCGCTAGATGTACGAGAAATCCTTCTTTTGTGCATGTTGGCCATCTCCTTCAACATTCCCAAGACCGAGGTGGTTTATGTCACCTCAGAGGCAGCTCGGCAGTTGGAGGCCGGATGCGTTAAGACCTTGTTCGGGGGATGCTTCGTTGAACCCATTTCAACTCCGGCAAATAAAGACGCCGTGCAGGTCGGAGTGTCCGAGGTGTGGCCAAGCTTGAAGACCTGTTCAAGGCTACTGACAGTGTCCCATCTAAGGGTCCCTCACCACATCAGTTCCTGGCCTGGTGGGCCAGATTGAGGACCCCTAGGTCAGCTCTGTCGTGGGCCACTTTGGTCGGCCCATGACGTTTTACACAAAGACTCTGGAAGACTTTGCCTACAATCCGAAGATACCAGAGTCGCGGAGAACTCTACCTCCAACGATGTAGATGACCTAGTTCTGTAACCCTAGGATTCATGGTATGTTATATAAGCCGGGGGCCAAGCTCGTCGATAGGATACATACAACCCCTTGGTACTTTACCAGTACTTTGTACACACCCAAAAGCAATATACACGAGTAGGAGTAGGGTATTATCTCCTCTATGAGAGCCCAAACCTGGGTAAACCTTGCCCCTGTTACCATCGTGCCAAGTCACCTAGCTAGGAACCGTACTGAGGGATCTGTCGGATCTAGCTCCAACACCATGGGAAGAGGAGGACATCGCACATGAGATGGAGCTCAAGGAGCACCTCGTCGCCGAGGCGCAAATTACGGCCGAACATGCTGGCTCGAAGACTGTGCCACGTACACGATGAAGCAACACAATTGCGTGGATTCTACAACTACCTCAAGGCTAACGACTCGTCCTCCTCTACAGATGAGGCTACGCCGAAGGGCACCCATGACGTCGATGTATCAGGCTCCGATAGGGTGCTGAAGTCCGTCATCTTCTACTCCTCGAACGAGGAGTAGCTCCTAATTAATTATTCATTACTTTTTTTCATTTTTTTAGATAGCCCACCACTGAACGGTAGCTCGGTTTAATTAATCAAGTCTCACTTTTAAGTTAATTTAGTCGTAAATTATGTTAGTTAGTCACGTTTAGTTCAATTATGCATTGTTATGTATAATTATGCTTTTATGTGATGTTTAATAATCATGATTGAAAATGGGTTTGCATGACAAACTTTGTGCAAAATAGAGATGGGGGATAATATTTAATGGTATGACTAAGTGCTATTTTTGTAACTACTCAAAAATTGAGGATTTAAATTTGGAGAAAAGGTGGTTTGAGGGGTTAAAATAAAGGGAAAGTGTAGAGAGGCTCTAAGCAATACAAATCCTAGGTAGAGTCTGCTAAATCTGGGGCTAATTAAGAAGGAAAAGAGTTGTACGTTAATTCACAAAAAAGGGGGGCAAAACCATCTTAATCTGTTGACGAGGCACACTCAAGATACAACTCACACCACTGCTAAGAAAACCTTGTCAACGATGCAGATTGACGTCGCCGTCATCACTTCCCCTAAAGGAAGTGACTTCGACTTCACCGCAAACGACTATCGACGAAACTCGCAGCACAATGGTCCATGCTAAATTTGTACCTCCTCAAAAATTGACGAATTAAGGTTACGGAGGTAGTTTGTGGAGTAGAGTTAAAATATGGGAAAATGGGCAGCCATGCTCTAAGCAACAAATAATGCCAATCATAAAATTTTGACGTCAGATTTGTATCAATCCCAAGCAAATGCGGTGTGGGCCATCCAATTGGCTGCACATGTCGATGCCACATCACATTTTGTATTACTAGCAAAAGAGCCGGTGCGTTGCATCAGTAGGAAAAATATCACATGCCCCTAACCCAATAATCATGACTTAAGACCCCAATAGTCCCATGTCCTTCATTTCAACATGACATCCCATACATGTTGCCGCTTATCCTTGTTCGCACCCTCATCACGGGGGCCTCCATGCTCACACAACCACAACACGTTTAAATGTGGCCCGCGCTGATCTCGTCATCGGCACCACCGTGGTGAGCCTCTTGTTGTTATCTTTTTTTTAAAGAAAAAAATTCTTACTTGTATGATTTAGATACCTACTTGTGTAAATTTTTTTTACTTGTATTATTGTTTGTTATTATATAGTGCCATGCTTTTGGTATCCGCCCCTGTCGGCTCTCGTCCGTTCTATGATTCGGATGTGGTATATTATCTTTTATAACTATTTGTTTCATTTAGTGTTTACGACAATTATGCTGACCAACTTGACATAGATGTTTTTATCTAGGAGGTATGTGAACCGGAAATTCCAACCGGCCCTCTTGTCGAGAGGTTAAATTTAGTTGAAAAAGAAAACAATTATTTGAAAGAAAAATTGAAAAGAATTGAAGAAGAGAAGATGAAATTGGAGTTGCATGTTGCCGATGTCGTCGATCTACACAAGATCCAGATGGATGCAATGCGCCTGAAGATTAGAAAGATTAGAAAATATGCCATTGATAAAGAGGCTTGGTATCATTATGTTGTTGGATCAATTGTTATCTTAGTTGCGATTTTGATCGCATTTGTTGTTGCATTTAAATGTTTTACATAGTTGTATGTTAGTTTCAATGTATGTTTTAATTAGATGCTCTAGATAGTAATATGTTGTTTTATGAGAACTATGTATGAACTTTATGTATTTATTTTTTCAGTAATAACATTTGATCACTACTGTACTTTGGTTTTAATGTGATGATGAACTTGTATTAATTTGGTCATTTCTCTATTCATGATGTTCTGTAATGGTTTTTGATATACTTAATTATATAATGCAGATGAACTCGCAATGGATGTACGGTGACCGACCCACTTCTGACTACATTACGGGCCTACATAATTTTATCGATGTGGCTGAGGCAAACAGTCAAAATTGTTTTATGTATTGTCCATGTACTGTCTGTGAGAATACGAAGAATTACTCTTCCTCGAAAACCCTTCACTTCCACCTGCTTAAATTCGGTTTCATGCCCCCACTATAATTGTTGGACCAAGCACGGAGAAAGAGGGGTTATGATGGAAGACAATAAAGAAGAAGAGGATGATGACAACTATCCTATGTTCCCTGAATGCGGTGATACTGCAACGGGGGAAGCTGAAGATCAAGAGGCACCAGATGTGCCCGATGATGATCTTCGCCGGGTCATTGTTGATGCACAGAGAGAGAATGCGAAAGTGAAAGGGAGAAGTTGAAATTCGATCGCATGTTAGAGGATCACAAAAAATAGGTGTACCCAAATTGCGAAGACGGCAACACAAAGCTCGATACCACACTGGAATTGCTGCAATGGAAGGCAGAGAATGGTGTATCTGACAAGGGATTTGAGAAGCTACTAAAAATAATGAAGAATAAGCTTCCAAAGGATAATGAATTGCCTGACAGTACGTACGAAGCAAAGAAGGTGCTCTGCCCTCTAGGATTAGAGGTGCAGAAGATACATGCATGCCCTAATGACTGCATCCTCTACCACGGTGAGGAGTACGAGAATTTGAATGCATACCTGGTATGCGGTGCATTGCGGTATAAGATCAGACGAGATGACCCTGGTGATGTTGAGGGCGAGCGCCCCAGGAAGAGGGTTCCTGCCAAGGTGATGTGGTATGCTCCTATAATACCACGGTTGAAACGTCTGTTTAGAAACAAAGAGCATGCCAAGTTGTTGCAATGGCACAAAGAAGACCATAAGAAAGACGGGATGTTGAGAGTACCCGCTGATGGGTCGCAGTGGAGAAAATCGAGAGAAAGTGGCCGGAGTTTGCAGGTGACGCGAGGAACTTATGGTTTGGTATAAGTGCAGATGGCATTAATCCTTTTGGGCAACAGAGCAGCAATCATAGCACCTGGCCTGTGACTCTATGTATCTATAACCTTCCTCCTTGGTTGTGCATGAAGCGAAAGTTCATTATGATGCCAGTGCTCATCCAAGGCCCTAAGCAACCCGACAACGACATTGATGTGTACCTAAGGCCATTAGTTGAAGAACTTTTACAGCTGTGGGATATCAAAGGTGTACGTGTGTGGGATGAGCACAAACAAGAGGAATTTGACCTACGAGCATTGCTGTTTGTAACCATCAATGATTGGCCTGCTCTTAGTAACCTTTCAGGACAGACAAACAAGGAACACAACGCATGCACACACTATTTAGATGAGACTGAAAGTATATATTTGGACAAATGTAAGAAGAATGTGTACCGGAGACATCGTCGATTTCTTCCGACCAAGCATGCTTTAAGAAACAAAGGCAAGCATTTCAAAGGTGAGGCAGATCACCGAAAGAAGCATGTCCCCCATACTGGTGAAGATATATTTGATATGGTCAAGGATTTAAAAGCAATCTTTGGAAAGGGTCCTGGCGGACAATCTGTTCCGAATGACGCTGACGGACATGCACCCATGTGGAAGAAGAAATATATATTTTGGGGCCTACCCTATTGGAAAGTCCTAGAGGTCCACCCTACAATCGACGTGATGCATATGACGAAGAATCTTTGTGTGAACCTGCTAGGCTTCTTGGGCGTGTATGGGAAGACAAAAGATACACCGGAGGCACGGGAGGACCAGCAACGTATGAACGAAAAAGGCGGCATGCATCCAAAGTAGTATCAAGGTCATGCCAGCTAGGCTCTTACCAAAGCAGAGAAGGATATCTTTTTCGAATGCCTGTTCAGTATCAAGGTCCCATCTGGCTTCTCGTTGAATATAAAGGGAATAATAAATATGGCAGAGAAAAAAATTCCAGAACCTAAAGTCTCATGACTGCCACGTGATTATGACGCAATTGCTTCCGGTTGCATTGAGGGGGCTTCTACCAGAAAATGTTCAATTAGACATTGTGAAGCTATATGCATTCCTCAATGCAATTTCTCAGAAGGTAATCGATCCAAAAATCCTACCAAGGTTATAGAATGATTTGGTCCAATGTCTTGTCAGTTTTGAGTTGGTGTCCCCACCATCCTTCTTCAATATTATGACGCACGTCCTACTTCACCTAGTCGACGAGATTGCCATTCTAGGTCCTGTATTTCTACACAATATGTTCCCCTTTGAGAGGTTCGTGAGAGTCTTAAAGAAATATGTTCATAATCGTGCTAGGCCAGAAGGAAGCATCTCCAAGGGCCATGAAACAGAGGTGGTTATTGAGTTTTGAGTTGACTTTATTCCTGACCTTAAGCCGATTGGTGTTCCTAAATCGCGGCATATGAGGGGAGACTGAGTGGAAAAGGCATGCTAGGACCGAACTCAATAATATGTAGGGACGGGCATTCTTGGGCGCAAGCACACTACACAGTTCTACAAAATTCTACCTTGGTGGCCCCGTATATCAATGAACACAAGAATATTGTACGCTCCTGATACGTCTCCAATGTATCTATAATTTATGAAGTATTCATGCTATGTTTATAATAATTTTATATAGTTTTGGTATGATTTGCATGGAACTAACCCGGACTGACGCTGTTTTCAGCAGAACTACCGTGGTGTTGTTTTTTGTGCAGAAATAAAAGTTCTCCAAATGAGCTGAAACTTTTTGACGATTTTTTTTTGGAACAAAAGAGACCCCCGAAGCTTCGCGGAAGGACCAGAAGGTGAAGGAGTAGGGCACAAGACATCAGGGCGCGCCAGGGGGCCCGGGCGCGTGCTGGTGGGTTGTGCTCACCTCAAGGCCTATCTTCGCGTGAAACCGACGCCAAAAAATCCTATAAATAGAGAAACCATCAGAAATAACCCTAGGTCAGAAGTTCTGCCACCGCAAGCCTCTGTAGCCACGAAAAACCAATCTAGACCCTGTTCTGGCACCCTGCCGGAGGGAGAAATCATCACCGGTGGCCATCTTCATCATCCCAGCGGCCACCATGATGAGGAGGGAGTAGTCCACCCTCGGAGCTGAGGGTTTGTACCAGTAGCTATGTGTTTAATCTCTCTCTCTCTCTCTATCGTGTTCTTGAGATGTCACGATCTTGATGTATCGCGGGCTTTGTTAAATATAGTTGGATCATATGGTGTTTTCCCCCTCTCTATCTTGTTGTGAATTGAGTTTTCCCTTTGAGATTTCGTTCTTATCGGATTGAATACTTTTATGGATTTGAGAACACTTGATGTATGTCTTGCTATGAATACCCGTGGTGACAATGGGGCATCATATTGATTCACTTGATATGCGTTTTGGCACTCAACTCGTGGATTCCCGAGGTGACATTGGGGGTAATCTACGCATAGGGGTTGATGCACGTTCTTGTCTTTGTTTCTCCGGTAGAAATCTTGGGGCACTCTTTGAGGTTCTTTGTGTTGGATTTAGTATTATGAATCTGAAATTGTTTGATGCATATCGTATAATCAACTCACGGATACTCGCGGTGACATTGGAGTATCTAGGTGACATTAGAGTTGGTTGATGTGTATCATATGGTGTTATTTTAGTACAACCTCTTGGTTAGATCGATCGGAAAGAATAGCTTGGTGTTATTTTAGTACGAACTCTAGGATAGATTGATCGAAAAGAATAGCTTTGAGGTGGTTTTATACCCTACAAACAATTTCTTCTTATGTTCTCCGCTAGATAAGAACTTTGGAGTGATTCTTCATAGCATGTGAGGTATGGTTATATGATCCAGTTATATTAGCATTGTTGAGAGATTGTACTAGCAAAAGTACGGACCCTAGGCCTCATTTTCAAGCATTACAATACCGTTTGTGCTCTGTTTTATCAATTGCTACCTTGCTGTTTTTTATTGTTCCTATTACAAAAATCAATATGTACTATCCATACTACACTTTTATTACCATCTCTTCGCCGAACTAGTGCACCTATACAATTTGCCATTGTATTGGGTGTGTTGGGGACACAAGAGACTTTTTATTATTTGGTTGCAGGGTTGTTTGAGAGAGACCATCTTCATCCTACACCTCCCATGGATTGATAAACCTTAGGTCATCCACTTGAGGGAAATTTGCTACTGTCCTACAAAACTCTGTGCTTGGAGGCCCAACACGAGTCTACAAGAACAAGTTGTGTAGTAGACATCAAGCACTTTTCTGGCGCCGTTGCCGGGGAGGTGAGTGCATGAAGGTATATCTTTAGATCTTGCAATTGAATCTTTTAGTTTCTTGTTTTATCACTAGTTTGGTTTAGAAAATAAAACTACAAAAAAATGGATTTGAGGTGGTCTCATATTGTTCATCTTTATAATGTCTTTCGTGAAAATGATGGAAAAGAAAATTGTTCTCAATTGATAGAAGAAGAATTCTATAAAATGTTTGACAAAAAATCTTTGAATGATGAGCATGATTGCAATGTTGTTGGTATGAACTCTTTGAATATCCATGATGCTAACGATATGCAAAGCCATAAGCTTGGGGATCCTATGTTTGATGAAGATGATATTTTTAGTCCCCCAAGTTTTGATGAGAAAATTTATTATGATGATAGCATGCCTCCTATTTATGATGATTATATTGATGAAAGTGGATTTGGAGAGGTCATGACTTTATCTAATGATGATTCCACTATCTTGGAAGAGGTTTCAATTAACTATGATAAAAAAAGTTCCTATCTATGATGATTATGGTGATGACATGTATGCTATATTGAATAATGATAACCATGAAACTTGTCATCATGATTTTAATTTCCAATCACATGATAGCTATTTTGTTGAGTTTGCTCCCATTACTATTGATGAGAATAAATTTGCTTGTGTGGAGAGTAATAAAATTTATATGCTTATGTATCATGAAAAGAATGCTTTATGTGATGGTTATATTGTTGAATTCATTCATGATGCTACTGAAAATTATTATGAGAGAGGAACATATGCTTTTACATATTGCAATAATATCAAGCTTCCTCTCCATGTGTTGAAAATCTTGAAGTTTTTCTTGTTTTGCCTTCCTATGATAGTTGATTCTTGTTCCCATAATTTGTTTGCTCAAAAAATCCCTATGCATAGGAAGTGGGTTAGGCTTAAATGTGGTAGTCATATGCTTCATGATGCTCTCTTTGTGTTTCCATTCTTAACTTTTATGCGAGCATCATTGAAATAATCTTGCCTAGCTAAAAAGGCATTAAAGAAAAGCGCTTGTTGGGAGACAACCCACATTTACCCCTACAGTTTTTGTGTGTTCACATGATTAGGCTACTGTAGTAATCATGTTTTATAGCTTTTGTTTCAATAAAGTACCAAGTAAAGCCTTTGGGATAGTGTGGATGATAGTTGACTTGATCCTGTGCAAAAATAGAAAATTTTGCAGTTGATGGGTATACAAATTTCCTACGTTGTCCTAAATTTTCAGAATTTTTGGAGTTACATAAGTATGACCTTAATTCAGATCTTTACGTACTGTTCTGTTTTTGACAGATTCTGTTTTCAATGCATAGTTTGCTTGTTTTATGATTTCTATGGCTTATATTTCTTAATATAAATTGTGGAAATTGTAGAGTACAGTAGGCATTGTGTGAGAACAATTATGAATCTTATCTTGACAGTACCAAAGTGAATGATTTGTCTTTATCATACTAACCCATCTCACGAAGTTCCGTTAAGTTTTGTGTGATTGAAGTTTTCAAGTTTTGGGTGAGATATCGATATGAGGAGAATAAGGAGTGACAAGACCCTAAGCTTGGGGATGCCCAAGGCACCCCCAAGGTAATATTCAAGGAAGATCCAAGAAACTAAGCTTGGGGATGCCCCGGAAGGCATCCCCTCTTTCGTCTCCGACATTATCGGTAACCTCAATTGGAGCTATAATTTTATTCGTCACATGATATGTGTTTTGCTTGGAGTGTCATTTTATTTTATTTATATTTGCTTGCTTCTATTTATAATAATGTTTTTCATCTTTTATTTCAATAAAAATGTCAAGGATAGCCTTTACCATGCTTATTTTGCAAGTCTATTTGTTGCTGTTTCAAAACAGAAAGTTTATCGCTGTTGCAAAAATTCCCGAGAAAAGTCAGATTGTGATAAAATATTGAAATTTTTTGCACGATAAGCTTTGATAAATTTTCTACAGTGTGGTAAAGTTTCATAATTTTTGGAGTTAGGGAAGTATGATTACAATTGTACTCTTTACAGACTGTTCTGTTTAGATAGATTGCTGTTATGTTTGCATTGTTTGCATATGTTTGCTTGTTTAATGATTCTATTTGAGGATAGGAGTATTAAATATGCAGAGACATTTAGTATGCAATGTTAAATTATAATTTTATCAATTTTCTACAGTATATAATGATAAGGTTTTGCATTGATTTATACTAACTTATCTCACGAGTTCTTGTTGAGTTTTGTGTGGATAAAGTTTTTCAGTATTGGGTAAACCGTGATATGAGAGGGATTAAGGAGACACAAAAGCTCAAGCTTGGGGATGCCCAAGGCATCCGAAGTTAATATTCCAAGAAGTCTCAAGCATCTAAGCTTGGGGATGCCCCGGTAGGCATCCCACCTTTCTTCATTAACAATTATCGGTTAGCCTCGGTTGAGCCTAAGTTTTTGCTTCTTCACATGATGTGTGCTATTCTTGGAATGTCATTTTATTTCGTTTTGCTTGCTTTTTTAATAAGATACTTAGATCTGAAAGTTTTTAAATAAAAGAGAGTCCTCAAATAGCTACCCATTTACATGACTACTCATTTGATCTTCGCTTATATCTTTTTGGAGTAGTTTGTCATTTACTCTCGTGCTTCACTTATATCCTATGAGTAAATTGTTGAATGAATTGAATATCCTAAAGTTGAAATTAGATGTGCTTCATATGTTCATATCATGCCTAGTGGTAGCTTCACATTGGGTTTCGAAGGTGAAATCTTTTGAAGCTTGACAATCACAATATTGGTCATACAAGAAATTCATGAATGATTAGTAAAAGGGAGAGAACTCTCACATACAAATATATTATCTTGGACATCTTCTATGATTGTGAATACCCATTAATTATTTTCAAACTTGAGCAAATTAGTTGAAGTTGGACAAGGAAGACAACGTAATGAGTTATGTTTGGGTATATTTGCATAGAAGTTATATTGTCATGGATCCTCCAACCTGTGGTGTTTGCCTAGGATCTTTTGCTAGCCAAAAATTCGTACTAAGTAGAGATACTACTTGTGCATCCAAAAACCCTTAAACCCATTTTCTTGCCATGAGTGTCCACCATACCTACCTATGGATTGAATAAGATCTGTCAAGTAAGTTGTCATCGGTGCATAAAGCAATAAAAATTGCTCCTAAATATGTTTGATCTTTTATTGTAAGGGAAAATTGAGCGTTGTACGAACTTGTGATGGCAAAGTAATAAAAGTGACGGACTGCATAATAAAGGTTGCTATCATAAGGGGCAATATAACATGACGTTCCTTTGCATTAAGAGCTTGGGCATCCAACAATAAAAAGCGCATGACAACCTCTGCTTCCCTCTGCGAAGGGCCTATCTTTTACTTTTCAGTATTTACTTTTATGCAAAGAGTCAATAGTTTACATCCTCATTCAACCTCAATTATTCTCTAGTTGGCAAGCATCATGTGGTGGGGAAAGATCTAGGCACATATGACCAGTCAAATATATTTGATCATGATTTATTATTGTTCACAATTATCTCTATGATAAATGAGTTAAGAGGCGAAACATTAAGCCCCTATCTTTCTCTGTGTTCGATGGATGCCATTTGTTCTAAGAATATGCTTTGAGTAGTAGCAATCATGGAAGACTATATGATGATTGAGTATGTGGAGCTCTTAGTTAGACTCTGTTGAATAAGTTGAATTGTAATTGTTTGGTGACTAAGAATATAGGTTGCTGAGTTTCAAGAGAATTCATTGTTTGAACCTTAACATGTGAATTGGTTGCTACTTTAACATGAGAAGTTTTATGAGAAAGAATTGTTGTTATGATGCTAGGAAAAGTGATTGAAATTATCATTGATCAAACTTGTGCACTTTGCTAGCATTCACACTTCATAAATTATTTCTTTTATCATTTACCTACTCGAGGACGAGTAGGAATTAAGCTTGGGGATGCTGATATGTCTCCAACGTATCTATAATTTAAGAAGTATTCATGCCATGTTTACAATAATTTTAGATGGTTTTGGTATGATTTGCATGGAACTAACCCGGACTGACGCTGTTTTCAGCAGAACTACCGTGGTGTTGTTTTTTGTGCAGAAATGAAAGTTCTCCAAATGAGCTGAAACTTGTTGACAATTTTTTTGGAACAAAAGAGACCCCCGAAGCTTCGTGGAAGGACCAGAAGGTGAAGGAGTAGGGCACAAGACACCGGGGCACGCCAGGGAGCCCGGGCGTGCCCCGGTGGGTTGTGCTCACCTCGAGGCCCATCTTCGCATGAAACCGACGCCAAAAAATCCTATAAATAGAGAAATCATCAGAAATAACCCTAGATCAGAAGTTCCGCCACCGCAAGCCTTTGTAGCCACGAAAAGCAATCTAGACCCCGTTCCGGCACCCTGCCGGAGTGGGAAATCATCACCGGTGGCCACCTTCATCATCCCGACGGCCACCATGATGAGGAGGGAGTAGTCCACCCTCGGGGCTGAGGGTTTGTACCAGTAGCTATGTGTTTAATCCCTCTCTCTCGTGTTCTTGAGACATCATGATCTTGATGTATCGCGGGCTTTGTTATTATAGTTGGATCATATGGTGTTTCCCCCTCTCTATCTTGTTGTGAATTGAGTTTTCCCTTTGAGATTTCGTTCTTATTGGATTGAATACTTTTATGGATTTGAGAACACTTGATGTATGTCATGCTATGAATACCTATGGTGACAATGGGGCATCATATTGATTCAGATATGCGTTTTGGCACTCAACTCGCTGATTCCCGAGGTGACATTGGGGTAATCTACGCATAGGGGTTGATGCACGTTCTTGTCTTTGTTTCTCCGGTAGAAATCTTGGGGCACTCTTTGAGGTTCTTTGTGTTGGATTGAGTATTATGAATCTGAAATTGTTTGATGCATATCGTATAATCAACTCACGGATACTCGCGGTGACATTGGAGTATCTAGGTGACATTAGAGTTGGTTGATGTGTATCATATGGTGTTATTTTAATATGAACTCTTGGTTAGATCGATCAGAAAGAATAGCTTGGTGTTATTTTAGTACGAACTCTAGGATAGATTGATCGGAAAGAATAGCTTTGAGGTGGTTTCGTACCCTACAAACAATTTCTTCTTATGTTCTCCGCTAGATAAGAACTTTGGAGTGATTCTTCATCGCACGTGAGGGATAGTTATATGATCCAATTATATTAGCATTGTTGAGAGATTGCACTAGCGAAAGTACTGACCCTAGGCCTCATTTTCAAGCATTGCAATACCGTTTGTGCCCCGTTTTATCAGTTGCTACCTTGCTGTTTTTTATTGTTCCTATTACAAAAATCAATATCTACTATCCATACTACACTTTTATTACCATCTCTTCACCGAACTAGTGCACCTATACAATTTGCCATTGTATTGGGTGTGTTGGGGACACAAGAGACTTTTTATTATTTGGTTGCAGGGTTGTTTGAGAGAGACCATCTTCATCCTACACCTCCCACGGATTGATAAATCTTAGGTCATCCACTTGAGGGAAATTTGCTACTGTCCTACAAAACTTTGCGCTTGGAGGCCCAACACGAGTCTACAAGAACAAGTTGTGTAGCAGACATCAGCTCCCAACACCTGAGGCAGTCTGACGACTGGATTACACATGCACACATGTCGACTTTTGGCGGTTGGTTGCAAACACATCTCATGGGTAACAACACTGTTGGAGATGAGCTGTACTTGTTGGCCAGGACACCTTCTTCGACTGTATTGACTTTCCAAGGGTACGAGATAAGTGGGAATACATTTTACATGATCGCCCAAGATAAAAAGAGCAACAACCAAAGCAGTGGTGTCTGCTTTGATGCAGCAAACACCAATAGGGCAAAGGACACATAGAGGAGATATGGGAACTTGACTATGGACGTGATTTTAAGGTCCCTTTGTTTCAGTACAAATGGGTCAATCTGTCAGGAGGCGGGGTACAGGTAGACCCGCAGTACGGAATGATAACAGTGGATCTCAACAATCTTGGGTACACAAACGAACCATTCGTCCTAGCCAATGATGTGGCGCAGGTTTTCTATGTGAAGGACATGTCTACCAAACCGAGAAAAATAAAAGATAAGGAAGCGAATACATCATATGATGATCCAAATCACCACATAGTTCTTTCAGGGAAAAGAAACATCGTGGGAGTGGAGGACAAGACAGACATGTCAGAAGATTATGAAAAGTTTCATGAAATTCCTCCCTTCACAATGAAGACTGATCCAAGCATCATGTTAAATGATGAAGATTATCCATGGTTACGGCGCAATAAGCAAGGGACGCACGCGAAGAAAAAGTTTTATACCCCAAGATCCCACTCTGGGATGTGACCAGCTTCACCGCCATCACTTTCTTTCTAGTGTGAGTTTCCGGACTTATAGCTGGAAAGTGCCACTTCGGACAAACCGGAGGGAATCTTTGTAAGAGCTAGCTAGGGCATTTTGGCATTTGAAACATGGTTTTAGAACAATTATTTATTAAGTTATGAAATTTCGATTATTCCTATCCTTTTAGTATTTTAATTATACAGAGGAGTTAATCAATGCAATTATGTCCAAACAAAATATGAATGTCTTCTGAGCATTCCGGATAAGTCGCTTGAGGTTGACAGGCATAGGCCATACACACCCTCACCAGTTGTAGTGATTTCAGTCCTAAGTTTTGCAAGGTTGATCATACGCGGTTAGTCCCGGTTAATATAGACATGGCTTAAATGTCTTGACATAGATGAATACAGCAAAAGCATCAGAGATGATAAGAGAGAAATGTTGTATGATATAAAGTTGGAGGTACTATGTGGTTTCTCTGATCAGAGGACCCCTTATGCCAAGCCAAGTCCAAATGAGGAGTTCTCTGGTTGCTTTCTGGTGAAACTGAGGACAACATATCAGATGGCCCTTCTCGAGAAATAACCACGAAGAGATGGCCATTCTCGAGAAATAACCATGATCCAAGTTTACCTAACATGCAAGCAGAGTTGATGATATGTTGAGGGCTGAGAAATCAGAGAATCCTATGAGAATAGTATATTGTTTTGTCATATCTCATGAACATCTAGGCACCTTTATATTATCTTACATCAGGAGTTCAAACCCACATCATGAGTATGTTGGGTTATACCCAAAGGGCTTTAGATTTTGGAAGAAAGATTTTGACAGCATTAATCGCCTTGTGTCATATTTTCAATAACATATTGACAAACCACCACCTGATGCTGGCCCTTCAATGTGAAATGTTGCGGCAATGGTACCTATGAAAAATAACTTGATAGAACTATTTGTCACTCTCTGATGAAAATCTATATAATCAAACATTGCATTCATATAAGCATTCACTCTAGCAAGCATTGTAGCAATCAAAATACAATCAATGAATAAAGCAATAAAGAAAACAATAAGAAAAAGCAAATAGAAAGCAAAACAAAACTTCAAGGAAATCCAAATAGAAACTCCTAAGGGCCAGAACTATAGGACTTAACTACAAATAACAAAAATAGTTTTTGTCCTAATAAAACTTAGCATAAAAAATACTAAACTAATAAATTAACACAAAAGAAAATATAAAATTATTAGGTTAACAAGAAGTATTTTATAATATTCTTCAATAGCAAAAAGAATCAACTAAAAAGCTTTTATAAAACTCTAGTTATGATCAAAATAATATTAACTTAGAATTATATAAAATTTATCCAACTACAATTTCCATAAAGTATTTTTTGTTAAAAAAATTAATAGCAAAAAGAATTAAATCAAAACTAGGCATGTATGCTATTGTTTTTGAATTTGTTTAAAGGAAAACTAAAACTAAAATATCCTAAAAAGGTCTAAAACCAAAAATAGGAAAAATAGCTTTAGTCGCGGTTGGTGGCTAGGACCGGGACTAAAGGCCTACCTTTAGTCCCGGTCTGAGCCACCAACGGGGACTAAATGGCCAACCATTCGCACCCTTTTGGCTGCCGAAAATGAGATTTAGTCCCGGTTGGTGGCTCCAACCGGGACTAAAGGCCTACCTTTAATCCCGGTTGTAGCCACCAACCCGGACTAAAGCTCGAGGTATATTAACCGCGTGCCCCGGCCTTCTTCCTCCCCAATCTTCTCCATTTTCTCTCCCTGCCCCGACACCAAAACAACACACGCCGCCGCCAGGCTGCCACGACGCCCTACGCTGACGCCGCGCTTCGACGCCCTGCCCCTCGCCACGCTCCGACGCCCTGCCGCGATGCCCTGCCCCGACGCTGCGCTCCGACGCCCTGCCCCGACATCTCGCCAGACCTCCTCGCCCTCCGCGTCACCAAGCCTTGCCGCCCCCGCTCCTCGCCTCCTCGCTGTGAGCGCCGTCGTTTCGATCCCCTCCTCCTCCTATCCCCCCTACTGGTCGGTGATAACTTCGGTGGAATCTTTGCTAATGTCAGCATTTTGTGTTAAAAATGTAGCATTGTGCTCTTTCTTCCATCCACATTTAAAATAGAAAGGAGGACTCGAGAGTGAGGGTGATCGAAGTAATTAAGAAATCATTCGGATCTATTGCTTACGAACCTAACGTTTGATATTTAGCACAGTCCTTAAGAAATATATTCATCTTGTATTAAGAAATATATTTATTATACAATGTGTATTTGGGAAAAGGTTCAATATTATTTATACTAGCAAACTTGCCCATGCGTTGCACCGAGAGAGGAAAAAAAAGTAGCACATGCCCACAATTTGTGTCATCGATTATTCTTCTTCCTAACCTCCTGACGGTGGCCGTGGTGTCCATCTAATCACAACGTGTCCAAACGTGGTCAATTCCAAGGTGATAAGCTCAGCCATCGCATGGCACATGAGTCATTGATCTGCGCCAGCGTAAGGGAATGTTTAAAACTTTAACAACTAATCACGTTGAGTTCGATGTTAGGGCCACCATCCACTGAGCTTTTCTCGCAATCTTTTCATTCAATTCTATAGCGAACCATAAGTATCAGCATATTCATCATCACAAATCAAGTTTAAATTTCATTAAGTCTGAAAAATAGCTTATCTCTCATGGTTGTATATTGCCATGTTGTAATATTTGCAGAAACTATGGAACACAATAGAGACTTAGAACAAGAAGAGATGTTGGGGGAAATAATCCACGACAGAGATGATGATATCACCTAACAGTTTTTGAACGACTCTGGTGGTGAGGGAATGGAGGGAGAAGATGACGGCTCCGGTGTTGGAATGGAGGTAGAAGATGACGGCTTCGGTGTTGGAGCCTTAACTGTTGCAACATCCGGCGAGGTATATTAATTAAGCCTCTGCTGACTAGATGCATTAATTGATTTGTATGTACATATATTAACGCTTCTTTCTTCTTTTAGCCCTCCGGATCGAGCCAACCTTCTATAAAGATACGAGGCCCAAAAAAAGGTTGGGTGAGAATGAAAGGTTCACGATCAAAGAAATCACTGCAGATGGCAAACCGACTGCTCCCAAGCGGACCGCAGACCGATTTATAAATCAGTGCGGAGTTGTTGTTAGGGATAGCATCCCGATCAGCATTCAATAATGGAATAAGCCAAAGAAGGACAATGGAGTTTCTTATGTCGATGATAGATTCAAAGATGAGCTTTGGAATACGCTCATGACAAATTTCACCCTACCGCCAGAGGTGAATCCAAATAACAATGTTATGGAGCGAAAAGTCAAGGTGTGGGCTCTTAAGAAGATGGCCCAACAATTCAACAACTGGAAGAAAAGATTGCACGGTTAGTATGTCCTGAAAGAGAAGACTCCAGCATTCACTGGACCAGATGAGAAGTTAAAAGATCACTGGCCCGCATTTGTGGCATACAAGACATCGGAGGTAGGTAAGAAAAGGTAAAAAATAAATAAGCAAAATGCTGCAAAGAAGGAATATCACCATGTTATGGGGTCAGGTGGCTACAAGTTTGCCAGGCCTAAGTGGGAGAAAGATGAGAATGACCTGCTTGATAAAGGGATCCATCCAGAGCCATTGGAGTGCAACGAACGGGCAAAGGCTTGGTTCTACGGGCATGGGGGAACGTTGAACCCAGAAACAGGGAAGTGTGCTTATACAAAAGCTCAACTTGCAACACCCGTCAAAGCCATTCAAGAAGCAATGAAGGTCATGCAGGAAGGGGAGTTCCATCCCGATAGAGAGAAGGATGAGCTGACACGCGCCCTCGGGAATCCTGAACACCCTGGACGAACACGAGGCACATCAGGCTCCGTTCCGTGGAAGGTTAGGTTTCCCGACAACAGTGACACTTACAGAAGCCGAGCGAGAAAGAAGAAAGAGGATGTAGACCGGCTGCAGAAGGTAGAAGAAATAGTAGCGTTGCAGCAGAAGCAAATAGATGCACTTACCAGCCATTGATACGTCCATTTTGCATCATGTATTTATATTGATATTTATTGCATTATGGGCTGTTATTACACATTATGGTACAATAGTTATGCCTTTTCTCTCTTATTT
This sequence comes from Thinopyrum elongatum, assembly GCA_011799875.1. NCBI lineage: Eukaryota > Viridiplantae > Streptophyta > Magnoliopsida > Poales > Poaceae > Thinopyrum > Thinopyrum elongatum. The sequence goes on from CM022299.1 coordinate 584,669,934, forward strand.
TACAAGGTTTACACAAGGAGGGAGAATGCTGGCAGCTGGAATTCTGGACCGAAAAGGAGCAAATCTGAGAGACCTATTCTGCACAACTCCAAAAGTCCTGAAAATTTACGGAGAATTATTTTGGAATATATAAAAAATATTGGGTGAAGAAATACCAGAGGGGGACCCACCAGATGACCACAAGCCTAGGGGGCGCGCCCTACCCCCTGGGCGCACCCCTAGGGCTTGTGGGCCCCCTGGCAGGTCTTCGGTGCCCATCTTCTGCTATATGGAGGGTTTTTACCTGGAAAAAATTAGAAGGAAGCTTTCGGGATGAAGCACCGCCGTCTCGAGGTGGAACCTGGGCAGAACCAATCTAGGGCTCCCGCGGAGCTGTTCTGCCGGGGAAACTTCCCTCCCGGAGGGGGAAATCGAAGCCATCATCATCACCAACGATCCTCTCATCAAGAGGAGGTCAATCTCCATCAACATCTTCACCAGCACCATCTCCTCTCAAACCCTAGTTCATCTCTTGTATCCAATCTTTGTCTCACAACTTCAGATTGGTACTTGTAGGCTGCTAGTAGTGTTGATTACTCCTTGTAGTTGATGCTAATTGGTTTATTCGGTGAAAGATCATATGTTTAGATCCTTGATCCTATTAAATACTCCTCTAATTTTGAACATGAACATGTTTTGTGAGTAGTTACGTTTGTTCCTGAGGACATGGGAGAAGTCTTGTTATAAGTAATCATGTGAATTTGGTATACGAGAGGGGTTAATTCTTCTTTCGTAGTTGCGGATGCTTGCGAGAGGAGTTAATCATAAGTGGGAGGCTTGTCCAAGTAAGGACAGCACCCAAGAACCGGTCCACCCACATATCAAGTTATCAAAGTAATGAACACGAATCATATGAGCATGATGAAAACTAACTTGACAGTAATTCTCATGTGTCCTCGGGGGTGTTTTGCTTTATATAAGAGTTTGTCCAGGCATGTCCTTTGCTATAAAAAGGATTGGGCCACCTTGCTGCACCCTTTTTACTCTTGTTACTTGTTACCCGTTACGAATTATCTTATCACAAAACTATCTGTTATTGATAATTTCAGTGCTTGCAGAGAATACCTTGCTGAAAACCGCTTGTCATTTCCTTCTGCTCCTCGTTGGATTCGACACTCTTACTTATCGAAAGGACTACGATAGATCCCCTATACTTGTGGGTCATCAAGACTCTTTTCTGGCACCATTGTCGGGGAGTGAAGTGCCTTTGGTGAGTGGAATTTGGTAAGGAAAAACTTATATTGTGTGCTGAAATTTACTGTCATTTGTTACTATGGAAAATCATCCTTTGAGGGGTTTATTCGGGGTATCTTCACCTTGAACGGAAGAACAAAGAGTTGCTCCTCAACCTACTGAACCAACTAAAAATATTTATTATGAAATTCCTTCGGGTATGATAGAGAATCTGCTAGCTAATCCTTATGCAGGAGATGGAACATTACATCTTGATATGCATCTAATCTATGTGGATGAAGTTGACGGATTATTTAAGCTTGCAGGTTTGCCCGAGGATGAAGTCAAGAATAAGGTCTTTCCTTTATCTTTGAAGGGAAAGGCATTGACATGGTATAGGCTATGTGATGATATTGGATCATGGAACTACAACCGATTGAAATTGGAATTTCATCAGAAGTTTTATCCTATGCATCTGGTTCATTGTGATCGGAATTATATATATAATTTTTGGCCTCGTGAAGGAGAAAGTATAGCTCAAGCTTGGAGGTGGCTTAAGTCAATGTTATATTCATGCCCCAATCATGAGCTCTCAAGAGAAATTATTATTCAGAATTTTTATGCTCCACTTTCTCGTAATGATCAATCCATGCTCGATACCTCTTGTACTGGCTCTTTTATGAAGAAGACTATTGAATTCAAATGGGATCTCTTGGAAAGAATTAAATGCAACTCTGAAGATTGGGATCTCGACGAAGGTAAGGAGTCAGGTATAAACCTTAAGTTTGATTGTGTTAAATCTTTTACGGATACCGATGCTTTTCGTGAATTTAGCACTAAGTATGGACTTGACTCTGAGATAGTAGCTTCTTTCTGTGAATCATTTGCTACTCATGTTGATCTCCCTAAGGAGAAGTGGTTTAAATATCATCCTCCCATTGAAGTAAAAATAGTAGAACCCATTAAGGCTGAGGAAGAAACTATTACTTATAATGTTGATCCTGTTATTCCTACTGCTTATATTGAGAAACCACCATTTCCTGTTAGGATAAAGGAACATGATAAAGCTTCAGTTGTGGTTCGTAAGAGTTATACTAGAACACCTACACCCCCTGAACAAATTAAAGTTGAACCTAGTATTGCTATGGTTAAAGATCTCTTGGTCGATAATATTGATGGGCATGTTATTTACTTCTGTGATGAAGCTGCTAGAATTGTTAGACCCGATAATAAAGATAAACATAGACCTATTGTTGGCATGCCTGTTGTTTCTGTTAAGATAGGAGATCATTGTTATCATGGCTTATGTGATTTGGGTGCTAGTGTGAGTGCAATTCCCTTTACCTTATATCAAGAAATTGTGAATGATATTGCACCTACTGAAATGGAAGATATTGATGTCACTGTTAAGCTTGCCAATAGAGATACTATATCACCAATTGGGATTGTTAGAGATGCTGAAGTCTTGTGTGGGAAAATAAAATACCCCACTAATTTTCTAGTTCTTGGTTCCCCACAAGATGTTTTTTGTCCCATCATATTTGGTAGACCTTTCTTGAACACTGTTAATGCTAAAATAGATTGTGAGAAAGAAACTGTTAGTGTAAGTTTTGGGGATGTGTCTCATGAGTTTAATTTCTCCAAATTTCATAGACAACCTCATGACAAAGAATTACCTAATAAAGATGAAATTATCGGTCTTGCTTCTATTGTTGTGCCTCCTACTAATCCTTTAGAACAATATTTGCTAGACCATGAAAATGATATGTTCATGAATGAAAGAAGGGAATTAGATGAGACTTTCTTTAAACAGATGCCTGTTTTGAAACACAATTTGCCTGTTGAGACTCTTGGAGATCCTTTACCACCCAAGAGTGATCCCGTTTTTGAGCTTAAACAATTGCTTGATACTTTGAAATATGCTTATCTTGATGAAAAGAAGATATATCCTGTTATTATTAGTGCTAACCTTTCAGAGCATGAGGAAAAGAAATGATTGAAAACTCTGAAGAAGCACCGAGCAGCTATTGGATATACTCTAGATGATCTTAAGGGCATTAGTCCCACTCTATGTCAGCACAAAATTAATATGGAACCTGATGCTAAACCAGTTGTTGATCATCAGCGACGGTTGAATCCGAAGATGAAAGAAGTGGTAAGAAATGAAATATTAAATCTTCTGAAAGTAGGTATAATTTATCCTATTGCTGATAGTAGATGGGTAAGTCCTGTTCACTGCGTCCCTAAGAAGGGAGGTATTACTGTTGTGCCCAATGATAAAAATGAATTGATCCCGCAAAGAATTGTCATAGGTTAGGATGGTAATTGATTTTAGAAAATTAAATAAAGCTACTAGGAAAGATCATTATCCTCTGCCTTTCATTGATCAAATGCTAGAAACACTATCAAAACATACACACTTTTACTTTCTAGATGGTTACTCTGGGTTCTCTCAAATACCCGTGTCACAAGAGGATCAAGAAAAAAACTACTTTTACTTGCCCTTTTGGTACTTTTGCTTATATATGTATGCCTTTTGGTTTATGCAATGCACCTCCTACCTTTCAAAGATGTATGACTGCTATATTCTCTGACTTTTGTGAAAAGATTGTTGAGGTTTTCATGGATGATTTTTCTGTTTGGAACTTCTTTTGATGATTGTTTAAGCAACCTTGATCGAGTTTTGCAGAGATGTGAAGAAACTAATCTTGTCTTGAATTGAGAGAAGTGCCACTTTATGGTTAATGAAGGTATTGTCTTGGGGCATAAAATCTCTGAAAGAGGTATTGAAGTTGATAAAACTAAAGTTGATGCTATTGAAAAGATGCCGTGTCCTAAAGATATCAAAGGTATAAGAAGTTTCCTTGGTCATGCTGGTTTCTATAGGAGGTTTATTAAAGACTTCTCTAAAATTTCTAGGCCTCTTACTAATCTCTTGCAAAAATATGTTCCATTTGTTTTTGATGATGATTGTGTAGAAGCATTTGAAATACTTAAGAAAGCCTTGATTTCTGCACCTATTATTCAACCACCTGATCGGAACCTACCCTTTGAAATTATGTGTGATGCTAGTGATTATGCTGTTGGTGATGTTCTCGGACAAAAAGTTGGTAAGAAATTAAATGTTATCCATTATGCTAGTAAAACTCTAGACAGTGCTCAAAGAAACTATGCTACTACTGAAAAATAATTTTTAGCGGTTGTATTTGCTTGTGATAAGTTCAGATCTTATATTGTTGATTCCGAAGTAATTGTTCACATCGATCATGCTGCTATTAAATACCTTATGGAAAAGAAAGATGCTAAACCTAGACTTATTAGATGGGTTCTCTTGCTACAAGAATTTGATTTGCATATTATTGATAGAAAGGGAGCTAAGAATCCCGTGGCAGACAACTTGTCTAGGTTAGAAAATATTTTTGATGACCCACTACCTAGCTTTCCCGATGAACAATTAGCTGTCATAAATGCTTCTCATAGTGCTCCATGGTATGCTGATTATGCCAATTATATTGTTGCTAAATTTATACCACCTAGCTTCACATACCAACAAAAGAAAAAGTTTTCTATGATTTAAGACATTACTTCTGGGATGACCCACATCTTTATAAAGAAGGAGTAGATGGTGTTATTAGACGTTGTGTACCTGAGCATGAACAGGAACAGATCCTACGCAAGTGTCCCTCCGAGACTTATGGAGGGCACCATGCTGGTGATATAACTGCACACAAGGTATTACAATCTGGTTTTTATTGGCCTACTCTTTTCAAGGATGCTCGTAAGTTTGTATTGTCTTGTGATGAATGTCAAAGAATTGGTAACATTAGTAGACGTCAGGAAATGCCTATGAATTATTCACTTGTTATTGAACCATTTGATGTTTGGGGATTTGATTGTATGGGACCCTTTCCTTCCTATAATGGGTATACACATATTCTAGTTGCTGTTGATTACGTTACTAAGTGGGTAGAAGCTATTCCAACTAGTAGTGCTGATCATGACACTTCTATTAAAATGCTTAAAGAAGTTATTTTCCCGAGGTTTGGAGTCCCTAGATATTTGATGACTGACGGTGGTTCACACTTTATTCATGGTGCTTTCTGTAAATTGCTTGCTAAGTATGATGTTAACCATAGAATTGCATCTCCATATCATCCTTAGTCTAATGGTCAAGTAGAATTGAGTAATAGAGAAATAAAATTGATCTTGCAAAAGACTGTTAATAGATCCAGGAAGAATTGGTCTAAGAAACTTGATGATGCATTATGGGCTTATAGAACTGCTTATAAGAACCCTATGGGTATGTCTCCATACAAAATGGTTTATGGAAAAGCATGTCACTTACCTCTTGAACTAGAACATAAAGCTTATTGGGCAATTAAAGAGCTCAATTATGATTTCAAACTTGCCGGTGAAAAGAGGTTGTTTGACATTAACTCACTTGATGAATGGAGAACCCAAGCCTATGAAAATGCCAAGTTATTTAAAGAAAAAGTTAAAAGATGGCATGATAAAAGGATACAAAAGCGTGAATTTAATGTAGGTGACCATGTGTTGCTATACAATTCTTGCTTAAGATTTTTTGTAGGAAAGCTTCTCTCTAAATGGGAAGGCCCTACATTATTGAGGAGGTTTATTGTTCCGATGCCATAAAGATTAACAACGCCGAAGGCACTAACATGAAGGTGGTAAACGGGCAGAGGATCAAACATTATATCTCAGGTACTCCCATAAATGTTGAAACCAATATTATTAATACCATAACACCAAAGGAGTAAATAAGGGAGACCTACCGGAACGCTCCAGAACCCTGAAAAGGAGTAGGTATGTGGTACGGTAAGTAAACCGACTCCAAAACTCTTCCAATGGCAATTTTACTTTGTTTTGGAATATTTAAAAAAGTAGGAAAATAAGAAGTAGTCCGAGAAGTGCACGAGGAGGCGACAAGCCGTGGGGGTGCGCCCTACCCCCCTGGGCGCGCCTCCCTGGCTTGTGGCCATCTCGTGTGCCCTCCGGACTCTGTTTTCTTGTAGTGCACTCCTTTTGGTCGGTAAAAATTCATTATATAATCTATCGAAGGTTTTGACCACCGCACCACAGAAAAATTCTCTGTTCTTGTGTTTAGCTACTTCTGCAGCAGATTTGGAGCAAGATGTCTTCGCAAGAGTCGGTCGGGGAGAGTCGTGTTTCTCACCCGATACCTGATGCAAGAGCATACAGCAAAGCTGACCACTTTGGGTGGTCAACGGAGGAAGAAATGGAGGCTGACCTGAAAAGGGTGGATGCCATGGAGGAGGATCAAGAAGTTACCTCTCGCCCTTGGCTTGGAGCCATGCGTGAGGAACTCCAGAGCTCGGCAATACCGGATTCGGTCATACCTCCCAATGCTATATTTCTCTCTTATGATAACATGAAAAAGAGTGTTGCTTTTTCTCCCGCAGCCAGGAAGCATCAATCGGTGATCGGAGCTCTAGCTGTCACAGGCAAACTCTGCAAGGAAATAATGGATCTTAAGCAGCAAAATAATAAGCTTGAGGAGGAGAATCGCATTCTAAGGGGCATCATCGCCAAGAATATCACATCACCACCTCCGAAGAAAGAGACCTAAATACATGGGTATGGGCACTCCCTTGGCAATTGCCAAGCTTGGGGGAGGTGCCCCGGTATCGTATCGCCATCACATCTTTACCTTTGTCATTTTTCTTAGTTTGATACTTTTGGTTATATCCTGGCTTAGTAGAATAAAGTTTTAGTATGATCTAGCTTTGAGTTTTGCTTTGTGTTCCCTCTATGCAATCGAGTCCGAGAGTTATATAATAAAGATTAGTTTTGAGTTGAGGGCTTTGCTTTCTGGCTATGATCTTGAGTAAAAGAAATAAAGAAGAAAAGAAAGTAACAAAAAGAGTATATAATAATCTTATGGAGAGTGATGACTTCACATATAAGAAGTATGAGGATTGAAACTTGTTGTGGGTTGACAAACTTAGTGTCGGTCATTGTTGCAATTAAAAAGGAAGTAATAAAGAAAGAGAGATTCACATATAAATATATTATCTTGGACATCTTTTATGATTGTGAGCACTCATTAAAATATTATATGCTAAGAAGTTGATGTTGGACAAGGAAGACAACATAATGAGTTATGTTTACTTATTTCTGAATATAAGTTATATTGTCATGGATCCTCTAACATGTGATGCTTGCTTCCAACTCATACTAGCCAAAACTTCTGCACCAAGTAGAGATACTACTTGTGCATCCAAACACCATTAACCCAGTTTTGCCATGAGAGTCCACCATACTTACCTATGGATTGAGTAAGATCCTTCAAGTAAGTTGTCATCGGTGCAAGCAATAAAAATTGCTCTCTGAATATGTATGATCTATTAGTGTGAGGAAAATAAGCTTTATACGAACTTGTGATATGGAAGAAATAAAAGCGACAGACTGCATAATAAAGTTCTTTAACACAAGATGCAATATAAAGTGACGTTCTTTTACATTAAGATTTCGTACATCCAACCAAAAAAGCGCATGACAACCTCTGCTTCCCTCTGTGAAGGGCCTATCTTTTACTTTTTTTTAGTACTTACCTTTATGCAAGAGTCATGGTGATCTTCACCACTTCCTATATTTCGCCTTTTTCTTTTGGCAAGCGTCATGTGTTAGGGAAAGATCTAGACGCATATATCCACTCGGCGGTAGGTGGTCATAAATTATTATTGTTGACATTACCCTTGAGGTAAATAGTTGGGAGGCGAAACTATAAGCCCTTATCTTTCTCTGTGTCCAATTGATCTCATAAGTGTCGCGTGAGTGTTAGCAATTATGAAAGACTAAAAGATGATTGAGTATGTGGACTTGTTGAAAAGCTCTTACATTGACTCTTTCCGATGTTATGATAAATTGCAATTGCTTCAATGACTAAGATCATAGTTTGTTGGTTTACAATAAAGTTTTGGATTCATATTTTACCTTGTGAACGAATTGTTACTTTAGCATAAGAAATTATATGACAATATATGTTGCAGTTCTAAAGATGATCATGATGCCTTCATGTCCGTATTTTATTTTATCGACACCTCTATCTCTAAACATGTGGACATGATTATCGATCTTGGCTTTCGCTTGAGGAAAAGCGATGTCTAAGCTTGGGGGAGTGCTACTTCTTGAGCTTGCGTTGGTTTTTCCCTTGAAGAGGAAAGGGTGATGCAGCAAAGTAGAGATAAGTATTTCCATTAGTTTGAGAACCAAGGTATCAATCCAGTAGGAGACAACGCACAAATCACCAATACCTACACAAACAATCAAACATTTGCACCCAACGCGATAAATGGGTTGTCAATCCCTTCACGGTCAATTGCAAAAGTGAGATCTGATAGAGATAGATAAATAAAACTAAAGATAAAGTAAATATTTTTGGGGTTTTTTGGTTTATAGATCTAAAAATAAAAGATTACAAAATAGTAGATCGGAAAGTAATATGATAGAAAATAGACCCGGGGGCCATAGGTTTCACTAGAGGCTTCTCTCAAGATAGCAAATAATACGGTGGGTGAACAAATTACTGTCGAGCAATTGATAGAAAAGCGCAAAGTTATGACGATATCCAAGGCAATGATTATGAAATATAGGCATCACATCCGTGTCAAGTAGACCGACTCCTGCCTGCATCTACTACTATTACTCCACACATCGACCGACTCCTGCCTGCATCTAGAGTATTAAGTTCATGAAGAACAGAGTAACGCTTTAAGTAAGATAACATGATGTAGAGGAATAAACTCAAGCAATATGATGTAAACCCCATCTTTTTATCCTCGATGGCAACAATACAATACGTGCCTCGCTGCCCCTACTGTCACTGGGAGAGGACACCGCAAGATTGAACCCAAAGCCAAGCACTTCTCCCATTGCAAGAAAAACCAATCTAGTTGGCCAAACCAAACCGATAGATCGAAGAGAATTACAAGGATATCAAATCATGCATAAAAGAATTCAGAGAAGATTCAAATAATATTCATAGATAAGCTGATCATAAATCCATAATTCATCATATCTCAACAAACACACCGCAAAAGAAGATTACATCGGATAGATCTCCAAGAACATCAAGGAGAATGTTGTATTGAGAATCAAAGAGAGAGAAGAAGCCATCTAGCTACTAGCTATGGACCTGTAGGTCTGAGGTAAACTACTCACGCTTCATCGGAAGGGCAATAGAGTTGATGTAGAAGCCCTTCGTGATCGAATCCCCCTCCGGCAGGATGCCGGAAAAGGCCCCAAGATGGGATCTCACGGGAACAGAAGGTTGCGGCGATGGAAAAGTGTTTTCGTGGATGCTTCTGGTGGTTTGGGAATATATTTGAATATATAGGACGAAGAATTAGGTCAGGGGGTGTTGGAGTAGGACACAAGGCAGGGGGCGCTCCCACCCCCTAGGGTGCACCCCTGTGGCTTGTCGTCTACTCCAAGCTCTTCTGACTTGGAGTCCAAGTCCAACAGGTGTCTTCTGGTCCAAGAAAAATCATCGCGAAGGTTTTATTCCGTTTGGTATTCCTTTTCTGCGAAGCTCAAAAACAAGGAAAAAACAGAAACTGGCACTGGACTCTAGGTTAATAAGTTAGTCCCAAAAATAATATAAAATAGCATATTAATGCATATAAAACATCCAAAATAGATAATATAATTGCATGGAACAATAAAAAATTATAGATACGTTGGAGACGTATCAGGGAGTTGATACGTCCATTTTGCATAATGTTTTCATATTGATATTTATTGCATTATGGGCTGTTATTACACATTATGGTACAATACTTATGCCTTTTCTCTCTTATTTTACAAGGTTTACACAAGGAGGGAGAATGCCGGCAGCTGGAATTCTGGACCGAAAAGGAGGAAATCTGAGAGACCTATTCTGCACAACTCCAAAAGTTCTGAAAATTTACGGAGAATTATTTTGGAATATATAAAAAATAGTGGGCGAAGAAATACCAAAGGGAGACCCACCAGGTGGCCACAAGCCTGGGGGGCGCACCCTACCCCCTGGGCGCACCCCTAGGGCTTGTGGGCCCGCTAGCAGGTCTTCGATGCCCATCTTCTGCTATATGGAGGGTTTTTACCTGGAAAAAATCAGAAGGAAGCTTTCGAGACGAAGCCCGCCGTCTCGAGGCAGAACCTGGGCAGAACCAATCTAGGGCTCCGACGGAGCTGTTCTGCCAGGGAAACTTCCCTCCCAGAGGGGGAAATCGAAGCCATCGTCATCACCAATGATCCTCTCATCGATAGGGTGTCAATCTCCATCAACATCTTCACCAGCACCATCTCCTCTCAAACCCTAGTTCATCTCTTGTATCCGATCTTTGTCTCGCAACTTCAGATTGGTACTTGTAGGTTGCTAGTAGTGTTGATTACTCCTTGTAGTTGATGCTAGTTGGTTTATTCGGTGGAAGATCATATGTTCAGATCCTTGATGCTATTAAATACTCCTCTGATTTTGAACATGAACATGTTTTGTGAGTAGTTACGTTTGTTCCTGAGGACATGGGAGAAGTCCTGTTATAAGTAATCATGTGAATTTGGTATACATTCGATATTTTGATGAGATGTATGTTGTCTTTCCTCTAGTGGTGTTATGTGAACGTCGACTACATGACACTTCACCATGATTTGGGCCTAGGGGAAGGCATTGGGAAGTAATAAGTAGATGATGGGTTGCTAGAGTGACAGAAGCTTAAACCCTAGTTTATGCGTTGCTTCGTAAGGGGCTGATATGGATCCACGTGTTTCATGCTATGGTTAGATTTATCTTAATTCTTTTTTCGTAGTTGCGAATGCTTGCGAGAGGGGTTAATCATAAGTGGGAGGCTTGTCCATGTAAGGTGTCGGGGCTGGATTTACCGGGACATAGAATCAGAGCAAATGACCCTCGTGTCATCACCAGCCCTAGGATTACTGTTGCTGGTGGACACCTTTTTGATACAGAATTCCAGGCAATTACAAGAAATTGAGTACAAGACCATAAAGGTCCGATGAATATAACAGGGATCTCTAGTGCTGGATGACGGAAGCGACTCATGGATCTCCAGTGCTGATGGGACTCCATTCCCACAGGAACAGCTGACCTGGATAACTCCTATCTCGCATGGCTACTATCTCCAATTCCTAGGTTGCGGGGGCTTCGTGGTGCTCCTCTCTGAAAGATGATCTGGCCAAGACAATAGCCAGGGACAAGCCTGTGAGTATGTTTGAATGTACTCGCAAACATAATGAACAAAAGATATAACGAATGCATATGCTCATGTTGGATCCTACTAAATGCTCATGCTGACTAAAATCTTAGACAATGCATGACAATAACAAAATGAGACGGAAGTAAAAATATAGCATGTCAGTCATAATCAAGCTTAATAAAAATAGAAGCTAACGACTATCACGGGTAGTCTAGCCAGCCCAGGTGACATTCAGAAAATAAGAGGAATGCCAATTGAGTGTCTAAAAGAGAGTCGGGCGAGACAGGACCGCCCAAAAACTCAAGCGACGCCATGAAAGGTCTTGAAAAGAAATGCCAAACGGGTGTCTAAAAGGAGAATCGGGCGAGACAGGATCGCCCGAGAATCCAAGCGACGCCACGAGAGGTCTTGAAAAGAAATGCCAGTCGGGTGTCAAAGTGATGCCACGGTTGGTCTTGAAGAGAAATGCCAATCGGGTATCCACAAGAGTAGTGGCGTGATAGACCGCCTGTGAACTCGAGGGACGCCATGAAGAGGTCTTAAAAATAAACCGAATGCTCGGGGTAGTCTAGCCAGCCCCTGAGACACTCGGGAAAATAAAATAAGAGAAACGGGTTAGTCCACAATAATATGCATAACCATAAAAATATTAATATGCATAGCAAAATATTCAAGGTAGCATCAGGGTGTCAAATAATTATCCTGCAAAATATTTCAGGCATATTTAAATTATTTCCTCCAGAGACCGACACCGAGACTGACACTTGACCCACCCAACTAATGCCCTTGACCGAGGACACGGCTATTCGAATAGGTTTAAACTCTACAGAGGGTGTACTCTTTACCCACAAGTAAATAATTTCTTTAGTCAGTACCGTGACACTGACTAATTCCCATTACGATCTTTGGGTTGAAAACACACCTGACCAACACACACCAGATTAACCGTCCGGATGCCAAGAATCACCCAACGCATCGTTCTAGAAAAACTTTAAGTCGGGGAGACAACAATCTCGAATAGCATGGGATCACTATTAATACGCGTGGATTCCAAGGGGGGACCCCCTCTCGGCTTCAACCGGTAACACCCATGCCCCCTGACCCGATGACAGGATTTAGTCCATGGCCATGGAAACCCTCATCGTGGCCCTCTATATGGTGTGTACCCAGACAGGGGTTAACAACTTACTAAGCTGTACCTTCCTTGCGGAAGGACCCATGGCAGCACAGTATCCAGCTAGGTGTAATGGAACAAGACTCGATCTAGGCCGACTTAGGAGGTGTTACTTATTATCACCGGTATATATATATGGGACACCACCATGTCAAAACAAGGCCCGTGCCCACCGGCACATCCAAGGTAGGAGACACGCTCCTGAATTTTCTCAGCCTTTAACCATGTTAGAAAGATTCTTGAGCTTGAGTGAAGTGCAAGCCTTGAGCAAGAAATGATATGACCATGCATGCAAGCACTTGTGATATATGTCGTGCAATCTCCAAACCGATGCAAACATGCAATGCAAATGCAATCACCATATCCCAAGTTCAAAAATGCTTGCCTTGTCCAAAGTAGTCAGGAGAAAACCCCTCCAAATTTCCGGCAAAGTTTTCCCCCACTTTTTCTGAAAAACACAAATTTGAATTCAAATCAAGAATTCATCACAGTACAAAAAATTGTCTGAAAATATTTTGAAATAAATACTAAAAAACTAGAGAGAAAAATAAGAATTTAAAAAAAAAAGAATCAACTCAAACGGAGTTGTGGTTTAAAAGTTATTAAACTTTTAAAACCAGGGGCTTTTCTGCAAAACAGCAGTCCCTGTGCGTTTAAAAAGAAAACGCTTTGGGTCAGAGTATGCCTTCTAGTACAGAAAGCGTACAGCGCCAAATACGCTTTCGTTTGGACGCAGAAAAAAGAAAACATTGACGGGTGGGGTCCACCCATCAGGTTTGAATTTAAACGTGCTCGCGCGCGTGCACAGAAGAGGCACGGCGATCACCGGCGACGATCGCCGGTGTTTCAAGGGGCGGCGATGAACGGGATGTGCTCGGGGTGGGATCCCGCGTCGGTGGGTGGTGGAGTTGGTCGCCGGCGAGCACCGGAGCGACGCGCGAGGTCGAATCCGGCAGATGGCGGCGTCGGGCTAAGTTGGATCTCGTCGGGGGGGGGGGGGGGGGGGGGGGGGGGGGGGGTGGGGGTGGGGGTGGTGGGTTTTTGGGTGGTTTTGTTTTGTTTTTTTGGTGTTTGTTGTTGCTTGTGGGGGGTGTGGTTTTTTTTGTTGTTTTTGTGTTTTTGTTTTTTGTTTTTTTTTTTTTGTTTTTTTTTTTTTTTTTTTTTTTTTTTTCTTCAATAAACTTCCCATGACTTTCTGTTCAGATGAGTGGGAGTGGTAGAGGGTTACTGGTGGAGTTTTGGAGGTGGAGATGGCCTAACGGCGACGAGCTGATCATGGGCAGTGGCGGCGGAGCGGTGGTCGGAGGCGGGGAAGATGACCCTCTCGGGGTCAAGGTGGTGCAGGGGAGTGTGATTGGGCATGTGAGTGGATGGTACGTGGAGTTAACAGAGCTCGGGAGCTCCTTTTATAGGCATGGCGGGGATGACCGGAGCTATCCAGATCTCGGCGGAGTAATTCTGGCCGGCGAGGTAGGTTCGGGGTGGTTAGCCTGGACGGTGATCATCAGTGAAGTTGGAGGAGCTTCTCAAAGCGCCAGCATGACAGCCTTCGAGCTCTATCCATCTCCCCGTGGTGGAGCTCCCGTATGGCCATGGCGGCGACGCGTGACTCCGATGACTGACAAGCAGGGCTGGGATTGATCTAGTCATCGATCAGGCGTGCGGAGGAACTGCCGCGTGGCTGGAGGGTAGGCAGGGAAGCTGCGGCGCAGTGATGGTGGCTGGCGGAGCGAGCTGATCCGCTCGGCCTGCCATGGCCGAGCGCGGCAGCTGTTGCACCGGCCAGTTGATAGCGAGGGACTGACGAGAGGGGTCCGTGGTGATGCATTGAAGGCCAGAGGAGACATGGTGGAGAAGGGAAGGGATGGAGTGAGGAGCATGGCGTCGTTCTCCTCCACTGACTGAAGAAATTCAGTTAACTGAATTTGACAGCGGTGAACAGTGTGCACAGAAGGTGTTTGATGAAATGCTAGATGGCCTTGGGCATTTTTGGAATTTCTGAAATTTTTTGTGGTGATATGCTGATGCAAGACAAAGGTGATGGCAAAGTTTCAGAATTTTTGGAGAAGTTCAAAATAGGTTTTGAGCAAGGAATCTGTTTCTGGTCCAAATTTGAATTGAATGGATTTTGAAATTTTTGAATTGTGGAACCCAAAGTTTTTGGTGAAATGGGTTGTGGGTACCATCTAGTTGCTAGGATAATTTTGGTGGAGGTAGAAAAGTTGTAGAAAATATAGTTCCTTTGTAACTCAAAGAAACCATGAATATTGTAAATTCCAACTTTGGAATTTATTTACAATATAAAAAATATTTTTGTGGGGTGGGAGAGAGTTGGATACTGTCCTAGAATGTGAGAAGGACTTGTGGAATTATTTAGGAGTGGCAGAAAAATTGTTGGAAGGATTTTGGTAGTGCTAGAAGGAATGAAAAGGGCATATTCTTGAAATAATTTTAATTATCCAAAACTTTTCTAAAAGAAAATATTTTTGATCTCTCAAAAATAATTACCCAATAAATAATTCACCCAAAACAGAATCATTCAAAATTTTTGAAACCCAGTTAAAAATTAAAAATAATTTTCAGAACAGAAGAACTAGAAAGAGAATAAGGCCAAAAATAATTCAAAGTATTTTATTTTAAGGAAAAGATTTTGAAAATCCAAAAGAAATATTTTTGGGGTGTTACATAAGGACAGCACCCAAGCACCGGTCCACCCACATATCAAATTATCAAAGTAACGAACGTGAATCATATGAGCATGATGAAAACTAACTTGACAGTAATTCCCATGTGTCCTCGGGGGCGCTTTGCTTTATATAAGAGTTTGTCCAGGCTTGCCCTTTGCTATAAAAAGGATTGGGCCACCTTGCTGCACCCTTTTTACTCTTGTTACTTGTTACCCGTTATGAATTATCTTTTCACAAAACTATCTGTTACCGATAATTTCAGTGCTTGCGGAGAATACCTTGCTGAAAACCGCTTGTCATTTCTTTCTGCTCCTCGTTGGGTTCGACACTCTTACTTATCGAAAGGACTACGATAGATCCCATATACTTGTGGGTCATCAGCCAGTGAGCTACTAGCCCATCTCAGTGGAAAGAAGATCCTACATTCGATACTGCCCACGAAGCTACCCCACCATCTCGGTAGAAAAGCAGCGTGGCTTCCACGTAGCTCGTTCGGCCCATAGATGATATCACGGCTCCTCGCTACCCCGTGGATGATATCACACAGAGGGAACATTGTGATCTACATGCAAAATGCATGAACCTATCCATGAAGGTGGCGGTTGGCTATGCCTTACCTCGTGTACCTGATGGAACTTACCATGGCTCTCCTATTCCAGATAGCTATGTTGTTGTCGGGGTGGATGAAGTTATGATCAGATTTGAGAAGCTGGAGCTTGAGTACCCTACAGGTGAAAGGGAGACTCATCTGGGAGATGCCAGAAGGACTACCATTCTATGGAGAAAGGAACACATCGTGCTTCCACATGGGACGCCGCGTGAGCAGACTCCGCCTCAGCCGTCTCCGCCGCGTCTACAGACTCCGCCTTAGTCATCTCCGCCGTGTCAATAGACTCCGCTGCCTCAGCCGTCTCCACCGCGTCAGCAGACTCCGCTACCTCAGCCCCGACGGAAGAGAATGGCCGCCGCTCTAGCGGCTAGTAGTACAACTACGAAGAAATCCAGAGCATGTACAATAAGCGCCAAGAAGGCTCCTGCCAAGTTACCATATGACATGACTGGCGAGGAAACCAAGGAGATCATTGCTACCGACGTGAAACGCCAGCTTGCACCGACCCATCTAGATCTAAAGGAGAAAATAGATCCGGTAAAAGCGAATCGTTGTCTGGATAACCTTACGCGACCACCGCCGCCTTCGCTGCTATTAGACTATGCCCGCTCTATTATCAATTCACATAAAGCACATCAGCGGTCGGGAAGTAGCAGTAGTGCAAGTGGGAAAACAATTCCCCAGCTCGGCAAACAGGAAAACCAATCGTTCCCCCCCTCTCAAGGTGTTTACCGATATCGCTAATGATCCGGGGGTAGCGGTCGATGATCTTGGTTTCACTCTTGGTGATTACTTAGGTGACGAGGTACAGTTCCCCATGGCTGAGTTAGCCTTTAGATTCGAGCACGGGAAGCCTCTTGTCAGACCCGAGGAGCTCCCGCATCTACCAACACAAATGCGAAGATTGCATCAGTGGTACATGGAAGCCTCAAAGAAAGGGGCCAACTATATCATTGCGGGAATTAAAGACGATCATTACTTCAATGGGGACGAACAGATTTACATTGAATTTGAAGAATTATTTCAGTTATACAATCAAGACGCCATCGACAAATCTATTGTCAGTTGCTATTGTTTGTAAGTATCATTTCTGTAATTAAGTCTCTAGCTCAGCTCGTTCATTGCATGTATAATTATCCTCACTATATTAAGCAAAAAGAAGATCCTCGAATGCAAAAGAGGACAAATCTATGACATTGGGTTCATTAACCCAATTACTATTCACGAAGTTACTGTACAATTGAACGCCAAGGATACAAAGAAGATCTTGCTAAGGGCGTTAATTGAACAACAAACCAAAAGGGAAATACTATTTCCTTACAACTTCAAGTGAGTGTTATACTGTCTTGTACACATTCTGTTTCGCTTACTCGATGTTAAGTGTAATTGATGAGTAATGCGTGTGCAGGTTCCACTTTATTTTGCTACTCATACAGTTTGATGCAAGAAGAGTACTTGTCGTGGACTCGAAACATAGAGACATGGAGATGTGGGCGGACCTGAGTAAAATGCTCCAGAGGTAATTTCAATCATTATCACACTATATCAGCAACTTTCGTTCATTTCCTGATATCAAGTAATTAATAACTCCTTTATTCATTTTCTTTGCCGGGCAGGGTTTGGAAAGAGTTCACCAAGAAGGCTAGGGATGAATGGAAAAAGGAGCTTCGATTTCAACAACTCAATGTAAGTAGTACTAGCTAGGTCCGCGCATCTCTTTGACTCTAGTTTCAATACCATTATCATGCTTGATTATTATTTTGATTGAACTCTATATTCTCGTAAAGTGCTCGAGGCAGGGAGAGGGGAATAATTTATGTGGATACTACGTTTGCGAGTTCATTCGCCAGATGACCTGTGAGACGGGTAGAATTTTAGAACAACTTGAAGTACGTAAACAATATTCACAATTTTATTTTATTACCATCAATTGTGTCGAGTTTCATTCATATATATATATATATATATATATATATATATATATATATATATATATTGACCCCCTTCCTTAAATTAGATCCAACAGAAGTGGGACGAACTCCTACCAAAGGATCGCATACGAGCAATTCAAGAGGAATTGGCGGGATTCTTCCTTGAAGAGGTCATAGCTAAAACCGGAGTATACCATCGGGAATTGGTAGTGAAAGTTGGTAATTAGATATTAGGGATCGTAAGAGATGTTATTTTGTATATATGTATGAACGTGTACTATATGTAGTAGCATCGAATATATATACGAAAACTTGTTGTTCGTCCAAGCACGGAGAAAGAGGTCACTTCTCTATATTCATGAGGATGTTGTGTAACGGTTCCTTCATTGCTATTAGTAGCTAGCGTCGAGTTGAATGGAAAACATAAATTGAAAATGAAAACCCTAAATGAAAAAGAATTGAATGGTAAACACAAAATGAAACCCCTAAACCCTCCGAAACCCCTAGCGGCCCTTTAGTCCCGGTTGGTGTTACCAACCGGGATTAAAGGTCCTCCTGCCTGAGGGCTGCGCGGCGGCCACGTGGAGCCCCTTTAGTCCTGGTTCGTAACACGACCGAGGCTAAAACGGGGGGCCTTTAGTCCCGGTCGCCTAACCGGGACTAAAGGGCCTTACGAACCGGGACTAGTGTCCCATATTCTACTAGTGGTTGTAGATGATTTCTTTCATCTCCAATATGTTTTGCTGAGGTGTTCATTTAAAATCTGGGTTGGCATCAATATGTAAGAAAGACAAATTGTGCGCTATTGATTAAGGTTACACCATAAATAGGATTTTAAAAATAGTAAAAGGGTAAAATAACATCATATTCAGACTCTACACATTTTCCCAATGAAAATACATATATAACATGTTAAATTTGTAGTTAGGGTTTAAAAGATATGAATATTTTTCGAAATAGTTTGATATGAACTGTGGGTTGATTAACTTAAATATCAAGGAGGATTATGCAAAAAGCTAAAGGTTTTTCTAGATGACTTAAATGGCGCGGGTTGATTACTCCATAGGTTTTTTTTTTGCAAAAAGCAAAATGTTATTTTGGATGAGTTAAACATGGTCTCCCACCAGCGTCCTCGCCGCCATGCATGCCCCCACCATCTCCCTCTCCCCTCAACTTCTCTCCACGCCATAGGCCCAGATCGAGCAAGTCATTCTGCTCCTCAAATTAACATAGCCGTCGACGGGTCCACGCTGTTTTCAAGGCCTTCAACCTGGGCCGGCGACGTTGGTGCTCGCGCATCGGGGGAGTGAGTGAGGAGGCTTCCTCCTACGGGTACCTTAGACAAGCTCCATGACGTTTGCTGCGGGTTCGGGTACGCATCAGCCCCCACATCATGGGCACAAGCGCCGCGTTGGCGACCCACGGATCGAGCAGCAGCAGTAGCATTGGGGACAGTCGGTAGACGAAGAGGAGGGCTTCTACTCCCGCATGAGTCATTGGGTTTTCCCAAAGAGGAAGGGTGAAGTAGAACAACATCAAAGTTTTCCCTTTGTTATAAATCAAGGTTTATCAAACAACTAGGAGCTTCTAAGCTAACAAGATAAACAACACATGCGCACAAACAAAATAAAAACTTGCACCCAATGTGGCAAGAGGGTTGGCAAGCCCTTTGTCTTGCTAATTACAAGATTAAAAGCAAATAGAAATAGGTAGTGGTAAAAAAGTAAGGCAAATAAAGGAACAATTTTTGAAGGACAATTTATTAGTGGAGAATAGACCCGGGAGCCATAGGCTCATTAGTGGCATCTCTCTCTCAAAAACAGGCAAATGGCATAGCAAACAAATTATAGTTGGGCAATTGAAAAGATTGCAATATTTATGACTATGACCATTCATGGCATAATCTCATATAGGCATTATGTCCGTGATAAGTAGATCATTAATCCAACTGTATCTACAACTAATACTCCACCCCAAAAACGCTATCCAGCATGCATCTCGATGTATTAAGTTTACAAGAAACAGAGTATCGTAATAAGCAAGATGACATAATATAGACAGGAAGAAGTCAATCAATATGACTAAACCCCGTCATTTTACCTTTAATGGAAACAATGTAATACATGTCTTGGCCCTTATTTTCACTAGGTTAGAGAACCGCAAGATTGAACCCACTACAAAGCACCACTCCCACTAAAGAAAAATCATCGAACTTGGCCAAAGAAGATAGATAGATCATAGAGCAATAGAAAGCTATTTAATTATGCAGCAACAAAATCCAAATAGCTTCAATTGATTTCAATGAACAATCTAATTATAAACTGACAATTCATCATGTCCCACCAAACACACCACTGATTAATTCAAATTGATCTCGATCAAGAACGAGAACATAGTATTGAAGATCCATGTAGCTAATGAGAGAGAGGGAGAGAGAGAGGGAGGGAGAGAGCCATGTAGCTAATGATACGTCCATTTTGCATCATGTTTTCCTACTGTTATTTATAATGTTTTTTATCATTATAACACTTTGTGATGCAATTCTAATGACTTTTCTCTCTTAATTTGCAAGATATACATGAAGAGGGAGATTGCCGACAGCTCAAATTCTGGACATGAAAAAGCAATATCAGAGATACCTATTCTGCACAACTCGAAATGAGCTGAAATTTCATGGAATATATAAAAAATACTGGAGCAAAGAAGTACCAGAGGGGACCCACCAGCTGCCCACAAGGTAGTAGGGCGCGACCACTCCACTATTCGTGCCCTAGTGCCTTATGGGGCCCCTGGCAGGCCGCCGACCCCCATCTTATGCTATATGAAGGGTTTTGACCTAGAAAAAAAATCAAGAGAGGACTTTCGAGATGAAGCACCACCGTCTCGAGGCGAAACCTGGGCAGGAACACTTTTGCCCTTCGGCGGAGCGGTTTCGTCGAAATTGAAGCCATCGACATCACCAATAACCCTCTCATCATGGGAGGACCAATCTTCATCAATATCTTCACCATCACCATCTCATCTCAAACCCTAGTTCATCTCTTGTATCCAATCTCTGTCTCAAAACCTCAGATTGGTACCTATGGATTACTAATAGTGTTGATTACATCTTGTAGTTGATGCTAGTTGGTTTATTAGGTGGAAGATTATATGTCCAGATCCTTGATGATATTCAATACCCCTCTGATCTTGAACATGAATATGATTTGTGAGTAGTTACTTTTGTTCTTGAGGACAAGAGAGAAGTCTTGTCATAAGTAATCATGTGAATTTGGTATTCGTTCGATATTTTGATGATATGCATGTTGTTGCTTCCTTTAGTGATGTCATGTGAACATCAACTACATGACACTTCACCATACTTGGGCCTAAGGGAAGGCATTGTGGAGTAATAAGTAGATGATGGGTTGGTATAATGGCAAAAGCTTAAACCCTAGTTTATGCGTTATTTCATAAGGGGCTGATTTGGATCCATATGTTTCATGCTATGGTTAGATTTATCTTAATTCTTCTTTCGTAGTTTCGGATGCTTGCGAGAGGGGGTAATCATAAGTGGGAGGCTTGTTCAAGTAAGAACAACACCCAAGCACCGGTCCACCCACATATCTAATTATCAAAGTAGCTAACGCGAATCAAATAAACATGATGAAAGTGACTAGATGAAATTCCCATGTGTCCTCGAGAACGCTTTGCTTATTATAAGAGACTGTCCCGCCTTGTCCTTTGCTATCATAAGGATTGGGCCATGATGTATACTATGCAACTTTATTCTTGTAGACTCGTGTTGGGCCTCCAAGCGCAGAGTTTTGTAGGACAGTAGCAATTTTCCCTCAAGTGGATGACCTAAGGTTTATCAATCCGTGGGAGGCGTAGGATGAAGATGGTCTCTCTCAAACGACCCTGCAACCAATTACCAAATCTTGATATTATTTAAAAACAAGCAAAACTTGATATTATTGCAATATGTAGAAGCATGTGTTCCTCTCTCATAATAATTTTCAGTAGCATCATGAATGAATTCAACAATATAGCTATCACATAAAGCATTCTTTTCATGATCCACAAGCATAGAAATTTTATTACTCTCCACGTAGGAAAATTTATTCTCATGAATAGTAGTGGGAGCAAACTCAACAAAATAACTATCATGTGATAGAAAATTAAAATCATGATGACAAGTTTAATGGTTATCATTATTCAATATAGCATACATGTCATCACCATAATCATCATAGATAGCAACTTTGTTCTCATAATCAATTGAAACCTCTTCCAAAATAGTGGATTCATCACTAAATAAAGTCATGACCTCTCCAAATCCACTTTTATCAATATTGTGAAAAGATTCAACACCCTCCAAAATAGTGGGATCATTAACTAGAGTTGACACTCTTCCAAGCCCACTTTCATCGATATAATCATCATATATAGGAGGCATGCTATCATCATAATAAATTTTCTCATCAAAACTTCGGGGACTAAAAACATCATCTTCATCAAATATAGCATCCCCAAGCTTATGGCTTTGCATATCATTAGCATCATGGATATTCAAAGAATTCATACTAACAACATTGCAATCATGCTCATCATTCAAATATTTTATGCCAAACATTTTATTAAATTCTTCTTCTAACACTTGAGCACAATTTTCCTTTCTATCATTTTCACGAAAGACATTAAAAAGATGAAGCATATGAGGCAACCTCAATTCCATTTTTTTTTGTAGTTTTATTTTATAGACTAAACTTGTGATAAAACAAGAAACTAAAAGATTCAATTGCAAGATCTAAAGATATACCTTTAAGCACTCACCTCCCCGGCAACGGCGCCAGAAAAGAGCTTGATGTCTACTACGCAACCTTCTTCTTGTAGACTCGTGTTGGGCCTCCAAGCGCAGAGTTTTGTAGGACAGTAGCAATTTTCCCTCAAGTGGATGACCTAAGGTTTATCAATCCGTGGGAGGCATAGGATGAAGATGGTCTCTCTCAAACAACCCTGCAACCAAATAACAAAGAGTCTCCTGTGTCCCCAACACACCCAATACAATGGTAAATTATATAGGTGCACTAGTTTGGCGAAGAGATGGTGATACAAGTGTAATATGGATAGTAGATATAGGTTTTTGTAATCTGAAAATATAAAAACAGCAAGGTAACTAGTAACAAAAGTGAGCAAAAACGGTATTGCAATGCTTGAAAACAAGACCAAGGGTTCATACTTTCACTAGTGCAAAGTCTCTCAACAATGATAACATAATTAAATCATATAGCAATCCCTCAACGTGCAACAAAGAATCACTCCCAAGTTCCTATCGGAGAACGTAGGACGAAAACATGCATCAACCCATATGCATAGATTACCCTAATGTCACCTCGGGAATCCGCGAGTTGAGTGCCAAAACATACATCAAGTGAATCAATAGAACATCCCATTGTCACCACAGATATCCCATCGCAAGATATACATCAAGTGTTCACTAAAAAAAGACACATCCATGACATTTTGGGCCGAACGAATTTTGTTCTGTCATGCTTATGACACTTCTATGACGATAATTGTGACAAAACCCGGTATCATCATAGTTGTGGTGGCCCCCTACTTCTATGACAAAAAATCATGACAGAAAATGGGCTTTTCATCCTGGGCCGGCCGGACACGCACCTGCATGACATTCTTTGGGCCATCCATGACGGAAAAAATCATGGTAGAAGTGAGGGCGCAGAAAATTTCAGGGAGTTCCCTGTTAGGGTGGGTGGTCGGGGCCGAGCGATGCACGAAGGGATTGCGCGTTTCTCTCATACACATACGCTTGTTTGGGCTAGGCATTGGGCTCTAACTGAACCCGAGCGACGCATTCGCTTACTGAACCAGAGCGATTGCACTAGCTACGTTACTGAACCCGAGTGCTACCTCTTGAGCATGCGTTGGTTTTCCCTTGAAGAGGAAAGGGTGATGCAGCAAAGTAGCACAAGTATTTCCCTCAGTTTTTGAGAACCAAGGTATCAATCCAGTAGGAGACAACGCACAAGTCAACTAGTACCTGCATAAACAATCAAGAACCTTGCAACCAACGCGATAAAGGGATTGTCAATCCGTTCACGGTCACTCACAAAAGTGAGATCTAATAAAGATAGTAAAGTAAATATTTTTGGTATTATTGTTGTATAGATTGGAAAGTAAAGATTGCAAAATAGTAAATGAGATGCGATGTAAATAAAAGAGATACAATATAATAGAAAAGAGACCCGGGGGCCATAGGTTTCACTAGTGGCTTCTCTCAAGATAGCATATATTACGGTGGGTGAACAAATTACTGCCAAGCAATTGATAGAAAAGCGCATAGTTATGAAGATATCTAAGGCAATGATCATGAATATAGACATCACGTCCGTGTCAAGCAGACCGAAATGATTCTGCATCTACTACTATTACTCCACACATCGACCGCTATCCAGCATGCATCTAGAGTATTAAGTTCATAAGAACGAAGTAACGCATTAAGCAAGATGACATGATCTTGAGGGATAAACTCAAGCAATATGATATAAACCCCATCTTTTTATCCTCTATGGCAACAATACAATACGTGCCTTGCTGCCCCTACTATCACTAGGAAAGGACATTGCAAGATTGAACCCAAAGCTAAGCACTTCTCCCATTGCAAGAAAGATCAATCTAGTAGGCCAAACTAAACCGATAATTCGAAGAGACTTGCAAAGATATCAAATCATGCATATAAGAATTCAGAGAAGAACCAAATAATATTCATAGATAATCTTGTTCATAAATCCACAATTCATCGGATCTCGGCAAACACACCGCAAAAGAGTATTACATCGATTAGATCTGCAAGAACATCGAGGAGAACTTTGTATTGAGAATCAAAGAGAGAGAAGAAGCCATCTAGCTAATAACTATGGACCCGAAGGTCTGTGGTAAACTACTCACGCTTCATCGGAGAGGCAATGGTGTTGATGTAGAAGCCCTCCGTGATCGATTCCCCCTCTGGCAGATCGCCGAAAAAGGCCCCAAGATGGGATCTCACGGGTACAGAAGGTTGCGGCGGTGGAAAAGTGGTTTCGTGGCTCTCCCTGATGTTTCTAGGGTATAAGAGTATATATTGGTGAAAGAAGTACGTCGGTGGAGCTACGAGGGGCCCACGAGGGTGGGGGGCACGCCTACCCCCCCTGGGTGCGCCCTCCTGCCTCGTGGCCTCCTCAAGGAGTTCCAGACTTCAACTCCAAGTCTTCTGGATTGCTTTCGGTCCAAGAAAGATCATCGCGAAGGTTTCATTCCGTTTGGACTCCGTTTGGTATTCCTTTTCTGCGAAACTCTAAAATAGGCAAAAAAACAGAAACTGGCACTGGGCCTCCGGTTAATAGGTTAGTCCCAAAAATAATATAAAAGAGCATATTAAAGCCCATTAAACATCCAAAACAGATAATATAATAGCATGGAACAATAAAAAATTATAGATACGTTGGAGACGTATCAAGCATCCCCAAGCTTAATTCCTGCTCGTCCTCTAGTAGGTAAATGATAAAAACAGAATTTTTGATGTGGAATGCTACCTAACATAATTATCAATGTAATTTTCCTTATTGTGGCATGAATGTTCAGATCCGAAAGATTCAAGACAAAAGTTTAATATTGACATAAAAATAATAATACTTCAAGCATACTATCAAAGCATCATGTCTTCTCAAAATAACATGGTCAAAGCAAGCTATCCCTACAAAATCATATAGTCTGGCTATGCTCTATCTTCATCACACAAAATATTTAAATCATGCACAACCCCGATGACAAGCCAAGCAATTGTTTCATACTTTTGATGTTCTCAAACTTTTTCAATCTTCACGCAATATATGAGCGTGAGCCATGGACATAGCACTATAGGTGGAATAGAATGGTGGTTGTGGAGAAGACAAAAAGGAGAGTGATATCAATGTGAGTGAGTAGGGATTGCCATGCAACAGATGCACTAGAGCTATAAGTGTATGAAAGCTCAACAAAAGAAACTAAGTGGGTGTGCATCCAACTTGCTTGCTCAAGAAGACCTAGGGCATTTTGAGGAAGCCCATCATTGGAATATACAAGCCAAGTTCTATAATGAAAATTCCCACTAGTATATGAAAGTGACAACATAGGAGACTCTCTATCATGAAGATCATGGTGCTACTTTGAAGCACAAGTGTGGTAAAAGGATAGTAGCATTGTCCCTTCCCTCTTTTTCTCTCTTCTTTTTATTTGGGCCTTTCTCTTTTTTATGGCCTCTTTTTTTTCTTCCTTTTTTTTCGTCCGGAGTCTCATCCCGACTTGTGGGGGAATCATGGTCTCCATCATCCTTTCCTCACATGGGACAATGCTCTAATAATGAAGATCATCACACTTTTATTTACTTACAACTCAAGAATTACAACTTAATACTTAGAACAAAAATATGACTCTATGTGAATGCCTCCGGCGGTGTACCGGGATGTGCAATGATTCAAGAGTGACATGTATGAAAAAATTATGAATGGTGGCTTCGCCACAAATACGATGTCAACTACATGATCATGCAAATCAATATGACAATGATGGAGCGCGTCATAATAAACGAAACGGTGGAAAGTTGCATGGCAATATAACTCGGAATGGCTATGGAAATGCCATAATAGGTGGGTATGGTGGCTGTTTTGAGGAAGGTATATGGTGGGTGTATGGTACCGGCGAAATTTGCGCGGTACTAGAGAGGCTAGCAATGGTGGAAGGGTGAGAGTGCGTATAATCCATGGACTCAACATTAGTCATAAAGAACTCATATACTTATTGCAAAAATCTATTAGTTATCGAAACGAAGTACTACGCGCATGCTCCTAGGGGGATAGATTGGTAGGAAAATACCATCGCTCGTCCCCGACCGCCACTCATAAGGAAGACAATCAATAAATAAATCATGCTCCAACTTCATCACATAACGGTTCACCATACGTGCATGCTACGGGAATCACAAACTTTAACACAAGTATTTCTCAAATTCACAACTACTCTACTAGCATGACTCTAATATCACCATCTTCATATCTCAAAACTATCATCAAGCATCAAACTTCTCATAGTATTCAATGCACTTTATATGAAAGTTTTTATTATACCCATCTTGGATGCCCATCATATTAGGAGTAGTTTTATAGCCAAAGCAAATTACCATGCTGTTCTAAAAGAATCTCAAAATAATATAAGTGAAGCATGAGAGATCAATAATTTCTATAAAATAAAACCACCACCGTGCTCTAAAAAGATATAAGTGAAGCACTAGAGCAAAATTATCTAGCTCAAAAGATATAAGTGAAGCACATAAAGTATTCTAATAAATTCTGATTCATGCGTGTCTCTCCCAAAAGGTGTGTACAGCAAGGATGATTGTGGTAAACTAAAAAGCAAAGGCTCAAATCATACAAGACGCTCCAAGCAAAACACATATCATGTGGTGAATAAAAATATAGCCTCAAGTAAAGTTACCGATAGACGAAGACGAAAGAGGGGATGCCTTCCGGGGCATCCCCAAGCTTAGGCTTTTGGTTGTCCTTGAATTTTACCTTGGGGTGCCTTGGGCATCCCCAAGCTTAGGCTCTTGCCACTCCTTATTCCAAAATCCATCAAATCTTTACCCAAAAACTTGAAAACTTCACAACACAAAACTTCAACAGAAAATCTCATGAGCTCCGTTAGTATAAGAAAATAAACCACCACTTTAAGGTACTGTAATGAACTCATTATTTATTTATATTGGTGTTAAACCTACTGTATTCCAACTTCTCTATGGTTCATACCCCCCGATAGTACTCATAGATTCATCAAAATAAGCAAACAACACACGAAAAACAGAATCTGTCAAAAACAGAACAGTCTGTAGAAATCTGTATCTTTCGAATACTTCTGAACTCCAAAAATTCTAAAATAAATTTGTGGACGTGAGTACTTTGTCTATTAATCATCTGCAAAAAGAATCAACCTAAAAGCACTCTCCAGTAAAAAATGACAGCTAATCTCGTGAGCGCAAAAGTTTCTGTTTTTTACAGCAAGATCGCAAAGACTTCACCCAAGACTTCCCAAAGGTTCTACTTGGCACAAACACTAATTAAAACATAAAACCACATCTAAACAGAAGCTAGATGAATTATTTATTGTAAAACAGCAAGGAAAAATATTGGGTTGTCTCCCAACAAGCGCTTTTCTTTAAAGCCTTTTAGCTAGGCATTGATAATTTCGATGATGCTCACATAAAAGAGAAGAATTGAAGCACAAAGAGAGCATCATAAAACACATGACAAACACATCTATGTCTAACATACTTCCTATGCATAGGCATTTCATAATTATCACAATAAGATTCAACACCCTCCAAAATAGTGGGATCATTATTACATAAAGTTGACACTCTTCCAAACCCACTTTCATCAATATAATCATCATAAATAGGAGGCATGCAATCATCATAATAATTTTTCTCATCAAAACTTGGGGGACTAAAAATATCATCTTCATCAAATATAGCATCCCCAAGCTTATGACTTTGCATATCATTAGCATCATGGACATTCAAAGAATTCATACTAGGAACATTGCAATCATGCTCATCATTCAAAGGTTTTATGCCAAACATTTTATTGAATTCTTCTTCTATCAGTTGAGCACAATTTTCCTTTCCATCATTTTCAAGAGACATGATAAAGACGAATAATATGAGGCCACCTCAATTCCATTTAATTTTTGTAGTTTTGTTTTTAGAAACCAAACTAGTGATAAAACAAGAAATTAAAAGATTCGATTGCAAAATCTAAAGATATACCTTGAAGCACTCACCTCCCCGGCAATGGCGCAAGAAAAGAGCTTGATGTCTACTACACAACTTTATTCTTGTAGACTCGTGTTGGGCCTCCAAGCGCAGAGTTTTGTAGGACAGTAGCAATTTTTCCTCAAGTGGATGACCTAAGGTTTATCAATCCGTGGGAGGCGTAGGATGAAGATGGTCTCTTTCAAACAACCCTGCAACCAAATAACAAAGAGTCTCTTGTGTCCCCAACACACCAAATACAATGGTAAATTGTATAGGTGCACTAGTTCGGCGAAGAGATGGTGATACAAGTGTAGTAATGATAGTAGATATTAATTTTTGTAATAGTAACAATAAAAACAGCAAGGTAGCAAGTAACAAAAGTGAGCACAAACGGTATTGCAATGCTTGAAAATGAGGCTTAGGGTCCATACTTTCGCTAGTGCAATCTCTCAACAATGCTAATATAATTGGATCATATAACCATCCCTCAATGTGCGATGAAGAATCACTCCAAAGTTCCTATCTAGCGGAGAACATAAGAAGAAATTGTTTGTAGGGTACGAAACCACCTCAAAGCTATTCTTTCCGATCAATCTATCCTAGAGTTCGTACTAAAATAACACCAAGCTATTCTTTCTGATCGATCTAACCACGAGTTCATACTAAAATAACACCATATGATACACATCAACCAACTCTAATGTCATCTAGATACTCCAATGTCATCGCGAGTATCCATGAGTTGATTATGCGATGTGCATCAAACAATTTCAGATTCATAATACTCAATCCAACACAAAGAACCTCAAAGAGTGCCCCAAGATTTCTAACGGAAAAACAAGGACGAAAATGTGCATCAACCCCTATGCATAGATTACCCCAATGTCACCTGGGGAATCCGTGAGTTGAGTGCTAAGACATAGATTAAGTGCTCTCAAATCCAACAAAGTATTCAATCCGATAAGAACAAAGTCTCAAAGGGAAAACTCAATTCACAACAAGATAGAGAGGGGAAAACACCATATGATCCAACTATATTAACAAAGCCCGCGATACATCAAGATCATGACATCTCAAGAACACAAGAGAGAGAGAGAGAGAGATTAAACACATAGCTACTGGTACAAACCCTCAGCCCCGAGGGTGGACTACTCGCTCCTCATCATGGTGGCCGCCGGGATGATGAAGATGGCCACCGGTGATGATTTCCGCCTCCGGCAGGGTGCCGGAACGGGGTCTAGATTGGTTTATCGTGGCTATAGAGGCTTGCGGCGGCGGAACTTCTGATCTAGGTTTATTTTTTATGGTTTCTCTATTTATATGATTTTTCAGCGTTGGAATCACGCGAAGATGGGCCTCGAGGTGAGCACAACCCACTGAGGCAAGCCAGGCCCCTCTCGCGCACCCTGGTGGGCTGTGCCCACCTCGTGGGTCTTCTGTCCCTCCCACGAAGCTTCTAGTACCTCTTTTGTTCCAAAAAAATCATCAAAAAGTTTCGTTGCATTTGGAGAACTTTTATTTCTGCACAAAAAAACAACACCATGGTAGTTCTGCTGAAAACAGTGTCAGTCCTGGGTTAGTTCCATCCAAACCATATAAAATTGTTGTAAACATGGCATGAATACTTCATAAATTATAGATATGTTGGAGACGTATCAGCATCCCCAAGCTTAATTCTTACTCATCCTCGAGTAGGTAAACAATAAAACAAATAAATTATGAAGTATGAATGCTAGCAAAGTGCATAAGTTTGATCAATGATAATTTCAATCACTTTTCCTAGCATCGTAACAACAACTCTTTCTCATAAAACTCATCATGATAAAGTAGCAATTGAAATCGGATTTTTTGTTGTGGAATGCTACCTATCATATTCATCATATACCCTTTATTTTGTAGCATGGACATTTGGACTTGAATGATTCAAAGCAATAGTCTATAATTTGACATGAAGACATCAATACTCAAGCATACTAACAAGCAACCATGTCTTTCAAAATATCAACACTAAAGAAAGCTATCCCTAGCCCATTATGCTCAATCATTGATCCATTCATGAAACACACTCAAATATTAGCTACATCCAATGCACAAGTATGATCATAGTGCTCCCTAGTTGGTTCTTTATAAGAGAAGATGAAGATTCAAATAAAAAATTGCATAAAGTAAATAGATAGACCCTTCGCAGAGGGAAGCAGAGATTTGTAGAGGTGCCCGAGCTCAAAGCTTAAATTGAGAGATAAAATATTTTGAGAGGCATACTATTCCCGTCAACGAAAACGACCGAGAATTCCCAACACTTTCCATGTTAGATACATCATAGGCGATTCCCAAACAGAAAATAAAGTTTATACCTTTTTCCACCATTCTTTCATAATCCATGGCTAGCCGTATCCACGGGTGCCTTCCATACCAACACTTTCTAAGGAAATTATTATTGAACAACATAAATATTTTTTTTTGAATTTTGGGACTGGGCATTGATGTCTACTACGCAACCTTCTTCTTGTAGGCTCGTGTTGGGCCTCCAAGCGCAGAGTTTTGTAGGACAGTAGCAATTTTCCCTCAAGTGGATGACCTAAGGTTTATCAATCCGTGGGAGGCATAGGATGAAGATGGTCTCTCTCAAACAACCCTGCAACCAAATAACAAAGAGTCTCTTGTGTCCCCAACACACCCAATACAATGGTAAATTGTATAGGTGCACTAGTTCGGCGAAGAGATGGTGATACAAGTGTAATATGGATAGTAGATATATGTTTTTGTAATCTGAAAATATAAAAACAGCAAGGTAACTAGTAACAAAAGTGAGCAATAACGGTATTGCAATGCTTGAAAACAAGGCCTAGGGTTCATACTTTCACTAGTGCAAAGTCTCTCAACAATGATAACATAATTAAATCATATAGCAATCCCTCATCATACAACAAAGAATCACTCCAAAGTTCCTATCGGAGAACGCAGGACAAAAACATGCATCTACCCCTATGCATAGATTACCCCAATGTCACCTCGGGAATCCGCGAGTTGAGTGCCAAAACATACATCAAGTGAATCAATAGAACATCCCATTGTCACCACAGATATCCCATCGCAAGACATACATCAAGTGTTCTCAAATCTAATACTCAATCCAACATAACGAAACCTCAAAGAGCAAGACTCAATTCATCACAAGAAGGTAGAGGGGGAGAAACACCATATGATCCAACTATAATAACAAAGCTCGCGATACATCAAGATCGTGCCAAATCAAGAACATGAGAGAGAGAGAGATCAAACACATAGCTACTGGTACATACCCTCAGCCCCGAGGGTGAACTACTCCCTCCTCGTCATGGAGACCGTCGGGATGATGAAGATGGCCTCCGGTGATGGTTTCCCCCTCCGGCAGGGTGCCGAACGGGCTCCTGATTGGTTTTTCGTGGCTACAGAGGCTTGCGGCGGCGGAACTTTCGATCTAGGGTTCTTTTCGAAGGTTTCTATATTTTTAGGAATTTTTGGTGTCGGAAACAAGTTAGGGGGGGTGCCCGAGGGGCCCACAAGCCAGGGGGCGCCCCCTAGGCTTGTGGTGGCCTCGGGACTCTTCTGGCCCAACTCTGATGCTCCGTGGGTCTCTTCCGGTCCATAAAAAATCGCCGTAAATTTTCAGCTCATTTGGACTTCGTTTGATATTCCTTTTCTGTAAAACTCAAAAACAAGGAAAAACATAAACTGGCACTGGGCTCTAGGTTAATAGGTTAGTCCCAAAAATAATATAAAATAGCATATTAATGCACATAAAATATCCAAAACAGATAATATAATAGCATGGAACAATAAAAAATTATAGATACATTGGAGACGTATCAAGCGTCCCCAAGCTTAATTCATGCTCGTCCTCGAGTAGGTAAATGATAAAAACAGAATTTTTTATGTGGAATGCTACCTAACATATTTATCCATGTAATTTTCTTTATTGTGGCATGAATATTCAGATCCATAAGATTCAAAAAAAAAGTTTAATATTGACATAAAAACAATAATACTTCAAGAATACTAATAAAGTAATCATGTCTTCTCAAAATAACATGGCCAAAGAAAGTTATCCCTACAAAATCATATAGTCTGGCTATCACTGGTACAGCGAGGTGCTATACAAACAGTTTTTAACCCCTTTCCGCGATGGCGTTCTGAACCATCGCCTAGTGAGTGACTGCGATAGGGGGGTCCTTCCCACACGACCCAGAAACCATCGGGGATATGCCCTCCTAGCACACACGCTCGGCAAAATGAGGTCGTGTGTGACCGACGAGCGATCAAATACGGTTATACGTATAGTTGTGCTAAAAAAATACAATTATATAGGCGAAATCATTTCCGGTCATAAGTACATCCCACACAGTCAGTCCCCACTAAACGTTTCCGTTCGTATGTACATTCCACACAGTCAATCCAAGGAATACGTTTCCATTAGTATGTACATCCCACACAGTTAATCCAAGAAGTATGTTTCCATTCGTATATACATCCCACATAGTCGCTCCAGGGAAAATATTTCCGTTCGCAGGTACATCACACACAATTTTCCCCATTAAATCATTTATGATAGCGTTGCCATTGCGCATGATATTAACAATTTTATCGTTTGTGTTATTGAATGCATCACACACGGTGCGTAGAAGAAACTGTGTGGCAAAGGCTGTCCATCACACACACTTTTTATGTGGTAAACATTTGCGCAAGGTGGCCTAACGCAAACAGTTTTCAAGAGGATGTCGTGTGTGATTGTTCATTGATCCAACACGGTTTATTCCTAGAAACTGTGTGTGTTGCCTGAGGTCATCACCCATGATGTTTTCTCAATAACCGTTTGCAATAGAAAAACCTAATTAGTAGGCTAATTGGCCATTAGCAGGCTAATTGCCCTATTATTAATAATCCATTTATCTTATATTTACTAATTGGAGGCACCTTTAATGATCTCTCATTAATCCACATCATCAAATTAATTAAACCGTTAGATTGTAAAATTAACAACCAGGATAAATGGACAACTTGCGTAACACAAATGATGCCCTCCTATAAAAAATGCATCTGACACGTCCAACTTTTGTTAAGAAGAAAAAGAAAAGCCTCAAGTAAAAAAAAAGGAAAGCCCCCACCGTTCCCATAAATTAAGAAGCAAAACATCCTT
This sequence comes from Thinopyrum elongatum, assembly GCA_011799875.1. NCBI lineage: Eukaryota > Viridiplantae > Streptophyta > Magnoliopsida > Poales > Poaceae > Thinopyrum > Thinopyrum elongatum. The sequence goes on from CM022299.1 coordinate 584,703,787, forward strand.
CACATAAAAATTCCCAATGATGCTATATTATATAAGAAAAAACAGATCTAACACATCCACCATGAGTTAAAAAAGGAAAGGCTCACGTAAAAAAAAATCCTCACGTCAATTATTAGAAGACTCTAACTAATAAACCACGCCATGTAAGTAAAAAAACAAAAAAGAGAGACACTGCCTATTATTAAAAAGAGACCTCACTAAAAAAGAGTCCTCATGCTATAAAAAAGCAACCATCATTATTTAAAAAGGTAAAACATCAAACACCACGGCCAAGTTCCAAAAAGGCACGTGCCTCCTCTCTTTTGAAATAAAGATGCGTACAATTTTTTTTTTGAGAATTTTCATTCATATCACGAATCAGTACAAAGTAGTTGACCCTTACAAGCACACTGAAACTCAAACACAAAGGACCATGAACACCTAGAGTACCCTAAGACAACCATAACACAAGAAGATCTCCGAAGCCCTGTGTCATCATCCCTGAATCTTGAGGGAAGACCCCTGCAGCAGAAGGATCTGCAACCAGTCGCAAGCAGGTCATCATCTTCGACCACGGTACAATTGCCGCCACGCTGCTTCCTCCTTTCTTGACACCAGCGCTGAGAGGGCATGGACATCAATCCAACACACCTGCAACAGCCGTCGCCATCTTTGGCTTTGAGTACCGTGAAAAGTGTCCCTTCCGGAAGGAAGAGAACTCGAGTCATCCGACCGGTCCAGCACCGCGGCCGAGCCATCCGCCCGGACAAAGCAGGATCTCCCACCAACATCAGCGTAGAGGAAGAAGAAGAACAGCAGCAGCAAATCATACCAACAAGGAAGAAGAAGGGTCTTCGTCTCCCTGCATCCATCACCCATCTGAGGAGCCAAACGGCCAGTGCCGATGGACCTCCAACCCCCATAGCCCGCGACCTCGACGAGATCCGGGGATCCCCAACCCCGCTGGCTCCTAGACGAAGGCAAAAGCCTCGCCTGACCGTGAACGGAGCCCGGAGAAACTTATTCCGATGCGACACCACCGCAACGGCCTCGGCAGCGTCTCCCTCAACCCTAACCCTACCACACACGCACCTAGCGAACAGACCCGAGGTTCCCCCTCCCTCCCGCCGCCGAAGCGGCCGACGGAGAGAGAGGAAACCGGTGGCGTCACCGGCGGCGCGCAAGGGAACCCTTGTCGCCTCCCTTGATCGCCTCGTGCGATCCTACTTTTCCGGGGCGGTTAGTTTCCTTAAAGATGCGTACAAATAAAATATAATCTCCTCACGTTAAAAAATTGAGCCCACATCCAAATTCCCTGCGGTAAAACCATGTACATGTCTGCTTGAAGAAAAGGAAAAAGACACGTACAAATAAGAGTCCACGAGTCTAGAAAAAAATTAGAATGTACAAAAAGAAGACTCGCTCAAAATAAAACAAATTAGACACAAACGTACATAAATCTCTCCCTAATGTCTCCTAGATATTATCACAAAGAACGTCATTAATTTAATATGTGTCACTTGAATTCTCTTTAGAAATCACTCAGTACCACTTCTAATTAAAACAATTATGCGACTCTTGTGATATATACATCATCTTTGAAAAAATCTAGCCATGCATCTTATGCTTCTCATTTGAAATATTTGTTGAGTGGTGTGTGTGTAGTGTATATTTCTCGGAACTTTTATGGAGATGTGATACATATATGGTACCTTGCCTTATGGATCATAATAATGCATACTTTCTCCATGCCGTTTTAGGTGGCATATAATCCAGGAAGATGTATCTTCCGATTATGAAAGGAAATGTTCATTCTGACCAAGCTTGCAGAACATCGATGGGAAAATGACATAGTACATAAAAAAATAAAGCCTATAATACAAGTCTTTATTTATTTTTACCATTATTTGAATAACTTAGCATTCGTACTACTATTTGATATATGAAATTTATCCTCCAGCACTTTACATGTTAGAAGACTTTTTTTAATTATCATGTATCCCGATAATAGCTAGGTCGTGCATGTGCACGGGTTGACGACTAGTTAATCTAATTGACATTTCATATTAAGCACACGATATATTTCATTTCCATATTAAGGAAGAAGGATTTCATAATTGAAATACATCAGAGTACAACATCATATAGCTTCAGCACTCAGCTACCCCATTACACAACTGCACCAGCACCAAGTTTCACATCCAACATCTAGAACCTTTCAAAATTAGCATCATAGATGGTACATAGACAGATGCATCTCATCTGGAAAACTGCTGAAGCGGAAGGTGAATATTGAACCTTCATTGATGTTGAAGGTCTTTGCACCTTTAGGCCAGTGCCTGTGGATGATTGACTGTCCATCCTTCGTCCTCTTCAGGAACACTTCAATATTGAACCGTGGGTGTTGTATGAAAACCTTCCTCGCCTCCTGACCATAGAGGTGGTTTGAGAGGTAATCATCAGCGAACTGCTTTGGAAAGGTCTGAAAACAAGGATGTGCATAAATATCTTCTCTATATTGGAAATGGGGCAAAGGAATAAAAAAAAGGCAAGGTATAATAGTTAGTACCATCTTGTAGTGAACTGATGTCTTCTTCATTATGTAGACAAAGATCTTGTTGTTTTTGTCGCTAATTTCTTTATCCTAACAATCTTTCTAAGTTTCTTGACTTGACTATTATTCATGGACAACTCATTTCCCCATATGCAAAAAGGGTCGAACAGTGGGTCAAAACCTCTAACAGCAGGACCTACATGTGCAAGACCAAATTGTTAAAAACCTAAATATTAGAATGGTTCCTGCAATTGCACAATAACGTGCTATTAGACAAAGGACCATGCATGTGCTAACCTCGATAGTAAACCTCAGTGCTTCCCATTGTTTCCCTGCAACACATATAAGGTAGTTAGTCATCAGGTTAAGTGAGGGTTCACATGCTATCAGTAAAATATGTTGATGAAAAATAACACATTGCAGATTCATCAGATTAATTCAAGCCACATGGAAAACCCATTTATCCAAACCAAGCATGGTTAAGAACTGGGAAATATAGCAGTTGTATATATTTCTCATTTATTAAGTGCAGCCAAATTCGATTTATTCCTCACATGCACAACAATACAAAATTCTACCCACGACAATTGGATTTCGCATTGCAGAATTGAACCAAGCAGTTAACTAAACACCACAATAAATGAACCAAACATTAACTGAGCACCACATTGCACAATATAACATACTCCTAATAGAAGATCAGACAGTTAACCAAACCAAGCATGCTTAACAACTTGGAAATATAGCAATTATATTTGTTTCTCATGTATTTAGTACAGCCAAATTCAATTTATTTCTCACATGGTATACAATAACAGAATGCACCCACAACAATTGAACATCGCATTGCAGAATTGAACCAAACAGTTAACTAAACACCACAACAAATGAACCAAATGTTAACTGAGCACCACATTGCACAATATAACATACTCCTAATAGAAGATCAGACAGTTAACCAAACCAAGCATGCTTAACAACTTGGAAATATAGCAATTGTATTTGTTTCTCATGTATTTAGTACAGCAAAATTCGATTTATTTCTCACATGGTATACAATAACAGAATGCACCCACAACAATTGAACATCGCATTGTAGAATTGAACCAAACAGTTAACTAAACACCACAACAAATGAACCAAACATTAACTGAGTACCACATTGCATAATGTATAACATACTAGAAGATCAGACAGTTAACCAAACCAAGCATGCTTGACAACTTGGAAATATAGCAATTGTATTCGTTTCTCATGTATTTTGTAAAGATAAATTCGATTTATTTCTCACATGGAAGACAATACAAAATTACAGCTTGAAGAATTAAACATCACATTTGCAGAATTGAACCAAATAGTTAACTAAAGACGACAACTAATTAACCAAACAGTTAATAAGTGAGCACCACATTGCACGACATATAGAGCATATACACTAGAGCAACAGATTGCATGGTAAAATTAGATAGCACAATTCACTAGAATTTGTTAAGGAAAGGCAGGAGCAGCACATGCAACGGGTAAACTGAGCATGCTTAACCGGCTTAGCTAGCAAACTGAACATGGGTCCTTATAGTGAGCTAATAAGACAAGCTACTCCTCATCGCCGGAGATATCGATGATGATTGGCTCCTTGGACATGGAAGAGGGCGAGGCCTCCACATCGTGGGTGCCCTCGTCGTAGTGGTGAGTTGCCTGAGCTGCTCCGGGCACCAACCTGCTGGCTCTCGAGTTGAGGTAAGCACGTGCACGCTGAGAAAACACCTCATAGTCTTCATCGAAGGCACCGAGGGTGGCCTCGAGAAAATGCCATGAACTATCATTTAAAGCTGCCAACCGCGTCGCGGCATCGGCGCAAGAGGCATCGACAGTGTCCTCGACGATGAGGTGCTCCTCCAAGATCTGGGGGTCGGCACGAATGGCAGCCATCACGACCTCATCCGCGTGTGCGGCCGCGATTTGCTTCTCCACTGTTAAATGCTCCTTGAGCTCCTGCCTATACTGCGTGCGCCATGGCTTAGGGCAGCGCTTATTTGGTGGAGGGGTTGGTGATTTGGGTGGAAGGTGTCATGCCGGCGGTCGGGGCATGTGAGATGTGGAAGGAGGAGGAGGATGGGGGTCGGGTGTGGATTACCTCCCTGGATAGACGAGGCCAAGTAGTGTGAAGGAGGGTCGCCGGCGAGGAGGCGGCGCTGCAAGCAAGGAGTGAAGGTTTCAACTTGGAAAGGAAGGTGGAAATAGGGGAAATGTGGCTTTTGGTAAGGGGGAGGGGGCGGGGAGGTAGATATTTCCGCGGAAGCCGAAAATTTTGAATCGGTGCAGCGAAAAAACTAGCGCGCAAAGTGTCATCAGACACGGTCCCTTATTCAGAACTGTGTATGATATGTGAACATCACAAACGATTCAGATAGCTTAACCCGTGTGTGATGAGTTTGAACGTCAAAAATTTTGGTTTGAATTTCCCTGGTTACAATGGTCATCCACGTCATTGCATAATTTGGGTACACAAAGGAGACTACAGCACACCCACACTTCTTAATCGAGCAAGTTCAGCAATTAAACAGAGCTAGCTAACCTAAACATTACTCTAACAAATTAAAGACCGGCGCTCTTAATTAAACAAAATAAAGAGTACTACGGCTGGTGCTCGTCGATCTCCACCGCCTCCTCCATGTCCAGCTCGCGCCCGACGGTCTCTTGGGGAAGGGGCTCCATGGCATCCATCGCACCATACTCGGCAAGCATCTCGCCATTCGTGTCCACCATTTCTTTGGAAAAGGCCGCCATGAGCTGGGCGTGGGTGACCGCAATCTGGGCTTGGACGGGCTCCGTCATGGCAAGGAATGCGGTGGAGGAACGGACGGCCGCTCGAACGCTCTCGGCGATTGCCAACTCTTTGGCCATGGGTTGCCGACTGTTGTCAGAGAAGCTTCGTTCAATTTATGCGGTGACCGCCACGAGCTGCGCGTGGGCGGCCTCGACATGGTCATGGGCGGCCTCCATTAGGGCTAAGGCCACTGCTGCGGAATGGACAGCTGTTGTGCCGCTCTCGCCAGTTGCTATCCCCGAGGCAGATGTTGCTGCCGCCACCTGAGAAGCAACAGTGGTCGTTTGGGCTGCCTTGGCCACCCGGTCGCAGATTGCGGCCGCGCTCATGCACCTTGTTAGCACGCGCATGGTGGCTGTGGTTGCGCTCTCGCCGGAGTGGGCTACCGAAGTTGCCCTCATGATGTGGGTCCACGTCCCCATCTTTCACCGGCGACGATTGAACAGTGAAATGATATTTGGGGAGCGAGCTAGTGTGCTTGACACGCCGGCTGTGGACTCCAGTCGACGCACCTTCTTGTGTAAGCCATAGACGTACTATACTCCGACGGTGCTCCAAGATATTTTGTACTGCATCTCACACGGTTGGTGATAATAAACTGTGTGCGATCTACTTGATTTTTCATCTTGATTTGAATTACATAATGGGGTCACAGCGGCAATGGAGGGTGTTTGAATTGCTAGAACTTTTATCTGCAGTGAACATGCAACTATATGTGTGTCGTAAAAAAATTGGAATTATTCAGGGTTCGTTTGGACATTTTATACATTAAATTGGTTATCTAGCCATTTCAGGTGCACAATTCAAAATTAAACTACATGCACATGCTCCGGTGCACCAACATGGGTTGTAAAATCATATATGTGTCCATGGGTTTATGCTTATGTCCCATGCAAGAAATGGGGATGAATTTCGAACACCACGGCACCGTGGCTCTCCGGCAAACGTTGAGGTACTTGCTTTTGTAATTCTAGTAAATCCGAAACCTGTCTGAAATTCATGAACCTTGACATGCTATCATGGAATGGCATCAACATGTTGGGGTAAAAAATATTGTCCCATTTGGGGCAGGTTATGGTATAAGCTTCTTACAAACCAGAGCTTCTCACAAGAAGACTCATGGTTCCGTTAGGGAAACGTGTCACTTTTGTGGACAAAATAATATTTGTCGCCTTTTCTTGCTTTCAATTTTTTCCTGGTGTCAACATAGAACAATAGGACTGTCGTGTTAAATTTTGGAATTTTTCGGGGATCGTTTGGACATTTTTATACGTTAACTGAGTTTTCTAGGCATTTATGTGTATAATTCAAAATTGAACTACATGCACATGCTCCAGTCCATAAAAACGGGTTGCAAAATCAAATGTGTGTCCTTGGTTGCAAGCTTAGGTCACATGCAAGAAATGAGAATGAATGTCAAACACCTTGACACTGTCGCTCGGCCGCTAACATTGAGATACATGGTTTTAAAATTCTAGTAAATCGAAAACTCGTCTGAAATTCATGAAACTTGACATGATATCATGGAACGGCATCGACATGCCGTGGTAAAAATATTGTCCCATTTGGGGCAGGTTTGGGTATAAGCTTCTCGCAAACCACAACTTCTCTGACAACAAGCCTGATGATTTCGGTAGGGAACGTGCCACATTGGGGGCCGAAATGATATATGTTGCCTCTTCTTACTTTCAAAATTTTTCTCGTGTCAACATAGAACAACAGGAGTGTTGTGTCAATTTTTGGGATTTTTCGGGGTTCGCTTGGACATTTTTATACATTAACTGAGTTTTCTATGTATTTATGTGCATAATTCAAATTTGAACTACATGCACATGCTCCAGTGCATATAAATGGGTTCAAAATTAAAATGTGTGTCCTTGGTTGCATGCTTAAGTCCCATGCAAGAAATGAGAATGAATGTCAAACACCTTGCCACCGTCGCTCGGCCGCTAACATTGAGATACATGGTTTTTAAATTCTAGTAAATCAAAAATGCGTCTGAAATTTATGAAACTTGACATGCTAGCATGGAACGGCATCGACATGCCGTGGTAAAAATATTGTCCCATTTGGGACAGGTTGGAGTATAAGCTTATCACAAACCAGAGCTTCTCACAACAAGCCTCATGGTTACGGTAGGGAACGTTTCACCTTTCTGGACGAAACGATATCCGTTGCCTCTTCTTGATTTCAATTTTTTTTCTAGAGTCAACATAGAACAACTTGAGTGTTGTGTTAATTTTAGGAATTTTTTGGGTCTCGTTCAGACATTTTTATACATTAACTGAGTTTTCTATGCATTTATGTGCATAATTCTAATTTGAACTACAGGCACATGCTCCAGTGCATGTAAATTGTTTAAAAAAATCAAATAAGTGTCCTTGGCTGCATGCTTAGGTCCCATGCAAGAAATGGGAATGAATGTCAAACACCATGCCACCATCGCTCGGCCGCAAACATTGAGATACATGGTTTTTAAATTCTATTAAATCCAAAACTCGACTGAAGTTCATGAAACTTGACATGCTATCATGGAGCGGCATCAACATGCTGTGGTAAATTTTTTGTCCCATTTGGGGCAGGTTTGGGTATAAGGTTGTCGCAAACCAGACCTTCTTACAACAAGCCTGATGGTTTCGGTAGGGAACGTGCCACCTTTGGGGACGAAACGATATACGTTGCCTCTTCTTGCTTTCAAAATTTTTCTAGTGTCAACATAGAACGACAGGAGTGTTGTGTCAATTTTTGGGATTTTTCAGGGTTCACTTAGACATTTTTATACATTAACTGGGTTTTCTAGGCATTTTATGTGCATAATTAAAATTTGAACTACATGCACATGCTCTAGTGCAGAAAAATGGGTTGACATATGAAATGTGTGTCCTTGGGTGCATGCTTAGGTACCATGCAAGAAATGGGAATGGATTTCAAACACCAGGGCACTGTTGATTGCCGGCGAAACGTTGAGATACTTTGTTTTTAAATTCTAGTAAATCCAAAACTCGTCTGAAATTCATGAAACTTGGCATGCTATCATGGAATGACACCCGACATGTTGTGGTATTTTTCGTGTCCATTTTGACAGAAGGCGCACTCGAATAACAGCCAACAAAGGCATTTTGAAAAAATAGCTGCCACTTTAATATCTCAAACGTTTGTATAATTTAAATCATGTGCGTTCTGTTAACCATTCATGTGACGCCATGTGTCTGGCTTTTAATGGCTATAGGAGGTGCCGTGCGGACAGCTGCTTGACTGAACGGGAGGCGCGCGAGCGCAGTCCGATGCGCAGGCTGACCGAGAGGCGTGCAAGCTGTCCTCCAATGCGCAAGCTCACTGGGAAGCGTGCGAGCTGTACGCTGCGTAGGCTCACTGGGAAGCGAGCCCTTTGACTTCCATGGCCGCCTGCCTTGCTCGTATCCTCTCCATTAATGGTGCACGAGCCGCTGTTTAATACGGGCGGCCTTACTGTTCACCTCCCATTCCCTTCCCTCCCGCAGACCTCCACCAACGCCATGGCGCAGAAGGATCATCTGCCACTAGTCTTCAAGTTTGGTGAAGTCGACTCCGAGCTGGAGAAGATAGAAAATAAGGACGAATGGGGCCTCATGGACATGGCCCTGAACGAGCTGCCCGCGGCGGTTGCTGCCCCCGCGCCCATCCCAGCTCCCATCCCCGCGCCCGCGCCAGTGACCATCCCTGTAGCATTGACGGGCTGGTCGCAGAGCACTATCGTAGAGCTGGAAGCCATGGGCGTTAGCAAGGTCTCCGCGGACCAGCATGAGCTCGTGTACATGCCAGCGCCAGCGCCCGTACCTGTGCCCGTGCGCGCCCCTCCACCCATCGCGGATGCCGGTCCACGTGTGTTTGCCTGCACCCGCCGTGCCCATGCCCGTGCCCGTGCGCCCCCCCCCCTCAGCGGCATGGGACGCCGCCGTCGATCACTACCTCGCAGCGCTGCCAGTTGCCGTCCTCCCGCGCCCCGCCCATCTATCACGCAACGACATGATGTTTGATTTCCAAGTGAAGAACATTCCGGGCTGCCTTGAAGACTTCAACAACGGCGTCCCGAAGGACGACAACGACAATGCCGGCGCGGCACACCGCCTCCGTCACCACCGGAAATAGTTTTTTTGGGTTTAATACTGTATCTCGATCATATGAATATAAATTCGCAGTGTGACTGAATGAAAGATATGGTTTGAACGAACTTGCGTCTTTCTCTCTTAATGTACAGACTTATCAAATGATTTTCTTTTAAAAAAATGTCAATGGTTTTTAAATATAAAATACTTATCGCAAACGTTTTAGTTAGAACACCCGTATGCAAACCGACAGCTTCCCTAGGAAGCCAAGGGAAAAATGTGCCGAGCAGGATTTGTGCAGCTCTTGATCGCAAACGTTTTAGATAGAACACCCGTATGCAAAGCGAGAGCTATGGTCTTCCCCCGTAAGTCAAGGAAAAATTCACAGCGCATGATTTGTGCATCTCTTCAAAGCAAACAGTTCAGATTGAATACGGTATGCAAAGCCAGACTTCGGCGCTAAGCTAAGAAAAAATGTGCCGAGCAGGATTTGTACATCCCTTCAACGCAAACGGTTGTTTTGGATGACCCGTGTGCAACCACGTACAGACAATTTCATAAGATTTGCATCTGTCATATTAGGTATATTGCCATTTGTCAAACTAGAAAGGTTGACATTTGTTGATCTAGTAACAATGCCATTTGTCAATCTTGTAACACTGCGATTTATCAAAATATGCAGCTAAAAATCACTAGAACTATCTAATTTTTGCAACTAAAATTCAGTAATTAAGCATAGATTTCATTCATAGATTAAGCAGTCGTTCTTTATACAAACAGTTCAACTCGACAGCTGAACCGACCAAACTTTTCCCCAATTGTTGCCAACCACGTACTGAAATAGCTAGTTCAACTATATATACTAGCTAATTTTAAGTATGTTGTACAGTTTCACCACATCTATAGTCAGATGAACTGAACAAAATAACCCCTAAATACTACTACTATGGAGGGGCTTTGTACTACTTCCGGCAGTCTCTCCTCTGCCGAGCGCGCTCAGTAAGAGGCAGAAGAGGAGGAGCCTACCGACGAGCTGGACAACTGCAATACGGTGCCTGCCGCTATTGCACCTTCAGCGACGCTCACCTCGAACGCCCTCTGCCGCTCTAGACGACCCCTCTCAAAGCGGTGGTTCTCCTCATAGATCTCCTGATTCCTCGCCTCTGTGTTGGTGTGTGCTGCGGCCATGGTGGCGATAAGGCTCTTTGCGTGCTCGATGAGGCGCTCCTCATCCTCCCGCAGTAACTCGATGTAGCGCGCAAGGTCACTGACGCACGTGCGGGCCTCCACCTCCGCCTCCCGCCTTCGGGCGGCGGTGGCGGAGCGGGTGATGACCCCGGCGGTCGACGGTGGGCTGGTGGCCACGGCGGCCGACGATGGGGTGGCGGCCACGACCAGCACCTCCCGCCTTCGGGCCACGGCGGCAGAGCGGGTGATGACCATGGTGGCCGGCAGTGGGGTGGCGACCACGATGGCCACCTCCCGCCTTTGAGCCACGGCGGTGGAGCGTGCAATGGCCCTGGCTTTCGACGGTGGGGTGGCGGCCATGGCGGCCAACAATAGTTGCCGATGGGCAGCGGCGGCGGAGCGTGTGGTGGGTGTTCCGCGCACACCCAATAGGGACGCCACGCGCACTACACTACGCTGGGGACTGTGCCGCCGCCGCGGTGTAGCCTCCCAGCTGGAGCTGTCCTCTGATAACGGCAGAGTGGCTGAGCGATGACGACGGACCGGTGCCATTGGCGATTGTGGGAGAAACAGACGACATAAGCTACAGGCAGGGAGGGGAAAATGCGATGCAGGACTCGCCGGCCGTGAGGGTTTATATAGCAGGCCGGTAAGCATTGGGATTTTGGGGGATTTCACCGACTCGGGCGGGAAGCTTGCGCGAGAACCTGCGCGGTTGCGCGGGAGTGAGCTCACCACCGTTTGGCCAAAAGAACGCCCCCGCGCGCTGCTCAAGCTTGCGCTCTAAGCCGTCTGCGGCAGCGGGGTGACAAGACGTGCGAGAGGAGGATGAAAGGACACGTACACATACGGTTAATAAAATAAAAATATTTGCGATTAAATTACCTACTACCCCCGTCCTGGTTTATAAGTCGTCTATGTATTTTTGTGCCAAATTTTGACTATAGATTTAACTAATAAAATACGAATGTATGTTGCCAGAGATTATATCGTTGGATTCCTATTTGAACATAGTTTCCAATTATATAATTTTTGTAACATGCATTAACATTTTGTTGGTTAAATTTAAGGTCAAAATATGGCACAGAATATAAAGGGGACTAATAGACCAAGACGGCGGTAGTAGCACATGGCCGCTCTCTACGCAGCGATGCAACTGTCGGCCGGCTTGTAGACGACCATTTCATGCATGCTCAACCACTCTATACGTGTGGTTGCTTGTGGTTGAGGCGGCCGCGACGCCCTCTGCTCGCGTCCCGCCGCGCGCGCTCTGCTCTTGTGTCCCTCCGGGCGCTCTGCACTTGTCCCTCCACGCGCGCTGCTAGTGTTTGGGGCCGACGCACGATCACGCACGTTCGTGTGCATGCGGTTGTGCCGGGCGCGGTGCCACGATGCAGTTACCAGCTGCAAAAATTGCCATGCGGACGCGCCGAGAATCCAGGCCGCCCGGCCTCCATTTATTCCTGCCGTCATTTACCTTCATCTCTCGCGCCACACGACACAATAAGCACACCCATGACGACACATACAGAGAGGACATCCAGCGGTTCCAATGGCGCTCCCAGCGGCTGACGATGACAAAGGCGGGCAGTTCACCACGCATCACATAGTGGACACCCACGTGAGGGGGAAGGCCCTCTCGGTGGTGTACACGAATGAGCCGGTCTCGGTGGAGAGCTCCATCCAAACTATGGAGCAGTTGCTTGCTGAGGACAAGTACCAAGTGGTCGGCTTCGACCTCGAGTACACCATCGGTCGTGCTGGGCATGATCAGAAGGTTCCCGTCACCCAGTTGTGCATGCGACATCACATCCTCGCCTACCACTACCACCTGGCCACAAGGCCTTGCGAGCGTTTCTCTAGGTTTATCAACAGCTCCGACTATAGTTTCGCTACGGTGGACACCACCAACGATCTAAAAGTGCTCAAGGTTTCGGGCTTGAAATGCCAGAATCTTGTCAACATCCAGGACCACTCCAAGGTCTGGGGTAGCGACAACAACAAACAGAACTCCCTGGTTGACCTCGCCTCGGCCATCATCGACCCCTACTACATGAAGATGAAGGATGAGAGCAAGAAGGACAAGAAGGCCTGGCACAGTGTCTGGCATGAGAGACTGGATGAACAACACGTCAAGTACGCAGCCAAGGATGCGTACACAAGCTACGAGATGTACATGCGGATCGTTGACATGAGGGAGTGTCTTCTTCCTGCCCCAGACGAGGGATCGAGCCACAGAGCAGTGGCGGAGCGTCACAAGAAGTAGATGACTAGACGATCATTTCTCCTAGTTTAGAATGCATACAATTGTTTATTGAGGTGTGTGTGAATGATCTGTATAGTCACTTATGTAATTGGATGTTTATTTCAGTTATATATATATCTATATATGTTATTCTTCTGTAGACAGAGCAAATCACACGGCTTGTTAGCAGCAATCGTCTGTATTATTATTGGTCTTCACACACATTTTTTATTACGGACATTTTTGCCGCGTATCATACACATCTTGTTCAGTTGAACTGTTTCTATTGTGTTGCCTAATCACACACAGTTCATCCTAGTGAACTGTATGCCGTATATCGCACACACCCTCATCTGGCTGCTCGTTTCTGTTGTTCTGCATCATCACAAACAATTCTTCTGGATTAACCGTTTGCCACTCATCGCACACGCAACTCCAATATGAACCGTGTTTGAAGTCACCGCCATCGCAAACGTTTTGCATCTTTTTTGACGGTTTTATTACATCAACGTTTGTGATTGATGCATCGCACACAGTTTCGTCGAAGGGTCTCTTATTTGACTGTCGCGTTTGGACCATCCTGCAGTAGTGTATGCTCCATCTTCATCACACAAAGTAATGCACAACCCCGATGACAAGCCAAGCAATTGTTTCATACTTTTGATGTTCTCAAACTTTTTCAACTTTCACGCAATACATGAGCATGAGCCATGGATATAGCACTATAAGTGGAATAGAATATGGTGGTTGTGGAGAAGATAAAAAGGAGATAGTCTCATATCAACTAGGCATATCGACGGGCTATGGAGATGCCCATCAATAGATATCAATGTGAGTGAGTAGGGATTGCCATGCAACGGATGCACTAGAGCTATAAGTTTATGAAAGCTCAAAAAGAAACTAAGTGGATGTGCATCCAACTCGCTTGCTCACAAAGACCTAGGGCAGTTTGAGGAAGCCCATCATTGGAATATACAAGTCAAGTTCAATAATGAAAAATTCCCACTAGTATATGAAAGTGACAACATAGGAGACTCTCTATCATGAAGATCATGGTGCTACTTTGAAGCACAAGTGTGGAAAAAGTATAGTAACATTGTCCCTAGTCTCTTTTCTCTCATTTTTTCCTTTTTTTGTTTGGGATTCTTTGGCCTCTTTTATTTTTTTTATTTGAGCTTCTTTGGCCTCTTTTTTTTTCAAGTCCGGAGTCTCATCCCAACTTGTGAGGGAATCATACCTTCCATCATCCTTTCCTCACATGGGACAATGCTCTAATAATGATGATCATCACACTTTTATTTACATACAACTCAAGAATTACAACTCGATACTAGAACAAAATATGACTCTATATGAATGCCTCCGGTGGTGTACCGGGATGTGCAATGATCAAGAGTGACATGTATAAAAAATATGAAAGGTGGCCTTGCCACAAATACTATGCCAACTACATGATCATGCAAAGCAATATGACAATGATGGTGCGTGTCATAATAAACAGAATGGTGGAAGTTGCATGGCAATATATCTCAGAATGGCTATGGAAATGCCATAATAGGTAGGTATGGTGGATGTTTTGAGGAAGGGTATATGGTGGGTTTAATGCACCGGTGAAATTTGCGCGGTACTAGAGAGGCTAGCAATGGTGGAAGGGTGAGAGTGCGTATAATCCATGGACTCAACATTAGTCATAAAGAACTCACATACTTATTGTAAAAATTTATGAGCTATCGAAACAAAGTACTATACGCATGCTCCTAGGGGGTAGATTGGTAGGAAAAGACCATCTCTCATCCCCGACCGCCACTCATAAGGAAGACAATCAAAAAATAAATCATGCTCCGACTTCATCACATAACGGTTCACCATACGTGCATGCTACGGGAATCACAAACTTTAATACAAGTATTTCTACCAATCCACAATTACTCACTAGAATGACTCTAATATCACCATCTTTATTTCTTAATACAAATGCAAGGAATCAAACTTCTCATCTATTCAATGCTCTTTATATGAAAGTTTTTATTATATCCCTCTTGGATGCCCATCATATTAGGACTAAATTCATAACCTAAGCAAATTACCATGCTGTTTAAAGACTCTCAAAATAATATAAGTGAAGCATGAGAGTTCATCAATTTCTTCAGAATAAAACCACCTCCGTGCTCTAAAAAGATATAAGTGAAGCACTAGAGCAACTGACAAACTACTCCAAAATGATATAAGTGAAGATCAATGAGTAGTCAAATAATTAAGTAGCTATGTGAAGATTCTCTCTCATTTAAGAATTTCAAATCTTAGTATTTTATTAAAACAGCAAGCAAAAAAATAAAATGACATTCTAAAAATAGCACACATCATGTGAAGAAGCAAAAACTTAGGCTCAACCGATACTGACCGATAATTCTTGATGAAGAAAGGTGGGATGCCTACCGGGGCATTATCTTGAGACTTCTTGAAATATTATCTTGGGATGCCTTGGGCATCCCCAAGCTTGAGCTTTTGTGTCTCCTTAATTCCTTTAATATCACGGTTTCCCTAAATCTTAAAAACTTCATCCACACAAAACTCAACAAGAACTCGTGAGAGAAGTTAGTATAAATCAAATGCAAAACCTTATCATTCTCTACTATAGCAAATCACTAAAATTATTATTTAACATTGCATACTAAATTCCTCTGCATATTTAATACTCCTATCCTCAAATGGAATCATTAAGCAAGCAAACATATGCAAACAATGCAAACATAACAGCAATCTGTCAAAACAGGACAGTCTGTAAAGAGTGCAATTGTACTCATACTTCCCTAACTCCAAAAATTCTGAAAAATTACCACACTGTAGAAAATTTGTTTAGCTCAAAGTGTAAAAATTTCAATATTTTATCATGTTCTTAATATTTACAAATATTCAAAACGTAACAACAAACTTTCTATTTTCAACCAGCAACATATAGACTTGCAAAATAAGCATGGTAAAGGCTATACTTAACATTTTTATTGAAATAAAAGATGCAAAACATTACTCTAAATAACATCAAGAAAATTATAATAAAATAAAATGATGGTCCAAGCAAACCTCATATCATGTGACAAATAAAAATATAGCTCCAAGTGAGGTCACCGATAATGTTGGAGACGAAAGAGGGGATGCCTTCCGGGGCATCCCTAAGCTTAGTTGCTTGGATACTCCTTGAATATTACCTTGGGGTGCCTTGGGAATCCCCCAAGCTTAGGGTCTTGTCACTCCTTATTCTCCTCATATCGATATCTCACCCAAAAACTTGAAAACTTCAATCACACAAAACTGAACGAAAAACTCGTGAGATCCGTTAGTATGATAAAACAAATCATTCACTTTGGTACTGTCAAGACAAGATTCATAATTTTTATCACATGGTGCCTACTGTACCCTATCATTTGTACAATTTATATTAAGCAATATAAGCCATAGAAACTAGAAAACAAGCAAACTATGCATCAAAAACAGAATCTGTCAAAAACAGAACAGTCTGAAAAGGATCTGAATTGTGATCATACTTATGTTACTCCAAAAATTATGATAAATTAGGACAACGTAGAATTTTTTTATATCAATCTTATTTAAACAATTCAGAGTTTTTCCACGTTCCAGTGAATTTTCAAAATTCTGTTACTGGACGCAAAAGTTTCTGTTTTTGCACAGAATCAAATCAACTATCAACCACACTATCCCAAAGGCTTTACTTGGCAATTTATTGAAACAAAAGCTATAAAACATGATTACTACAGTAGCTTAATCATGTTAACACACAAAAACAGTAGGTAATAGTGTTGGGTTGTCTCCCAACAAACGCTTTTCTTTAATGCCTTTTTAGCTAGGCATGATGATATCAATGATGCTCACATAAAAATAAGAATTGAAACATAATGGGAGCATCATGAAGAATATAACTAGCACATTTAAGTCTAGCCCACTTCCTATGCATAGGGATTTTGTGAGCAAACAATTTCTGGGAACAAGAACCAACTAGCATAGGAAGGCAAAGCAAGGAAAACTTCAAGATTTTCAACACATAGAGAGGAAACTTGATATTATTGCAATATGTAGAAGCATATGTTCCTCTCTCATAATAATTTTAAGTAGCATCATGAATGAATTCAACAATATAACTATCACATAAAGCATTCTTTTCATGATCCACAAGCATAGAAATTTTATTACTCTCCACATAAGCAAATTTATTCTCATGAATAGTAGTGGGAGCAAACTCAACAAAATAACTATCATGTGAGGCATAATCCAATTGAAAATTAAAATCATGATGACAAGTTTCATGGTTATCATTATTCTTTATAGCATACATGTCATCACAATAATCATCATAGATAACAACTTTTTTTCTCATAATCAATTGGAACCTCTTCCAAAATAGCGGATTCATCACTAAATAAAGTCATGACCTCTCCAAATCCACTTTTATCAATATTGTGAAAAGATTCAACACCCTCCAAAATAGTGGGATCATTAACTAGAGTTGACACTCTTCCAAACCCACTTTCATCGATATAATCATCATATATAGGAGGCATGCTATCATCATAATAAATTTTCTCATCAAAACTTGGGGGACTAAAAACATCATCTTCATCAAATATAGCATCCCCAAGCTTATGGCTTTGCATATCATTAGCATCATGGATATTCAAAGAATTCATACAAACAACATTGCAATCATGCTCATCATTCAAATATTTTATGCCAAACATTTTATTAAATTCTTCTTCTAACACTTGAGCACAATTTTCCTTTCTATCATTTTCACGAAAGACATTAAAAAGATGAAGCATATGAGGCAACCTCAATTCCATTTTTTTGTAGTTTTATTTTATAGACTAAACTAGTGATAAAACAAGAAACTAAATGATTCAATTGCAAGATCTAAAGATATACCTTCAAGTACTCACCTCCCCGGCAACGGCGCCAGAAAAGAGCTTGATGTCTACTACGCAACCTTCTTCTTGTAGACTCGTGTTGCGCCTCCAAGCGCAGAGTTTTGTAGGACAGTAGCAATTTTCCCTCAAGTGGATGACCTAAGGTTTATCAATCCGTGGGAGGCGTAGGATGAAGATGGTCTCTCTCAAACAACCCTGCAACCAAATAACAAAGAGTCTCCTGTGTCCCCAACACACCCAATACAATGGTAAATTATATAGGTGCACTAGTTCGGCGAAGAGATGGTGATACAAGTGTAATATGGATAGTAGATATAGGTTTTTGTAATCTGAAAATATAAAAACAGCAAGGTAACTAGTAACAAAAGTGAGCAAAAACGGTATTGCAATGCTTGAAAACAAGACCTAGGGTTCATACTTTCACTAGTGCAAAGTCTCTCAACAATGATAACATAATTAAATCATATAGCAATCCCTCAACGTGCAACAAAGAATCACTCCCAAGTTCCTATCGGAGAACATTGGTCGAAAACGTAAATCAACCCATATGCATAGATTACCCTAATGTCACCTCGGGAATCCGCGAGTTGAGTGCCAAAACATACATCAAGTGAATCAATAGAACATCCCATTGTCACCACAGATATCCCATCGCAAGATATACATCAAGTGTTCACTAAAAAAAAGACACATCCATGACATTTTGGGCCGAACGAATTTTGTTCTGTCATGCTTATGACACTTCTATGACGATAATTGTGACAAAACCCGGTATCATCATAGTTGTGGTGGGCCCCTACTTCTATGACAAAAAATCATGACAGAAAATGGGCTTTTCATCCTAGGCGGGCTGGACACGCACCTGCATGACATTCTTTGGGCCGTCCATGACGGAAAAAATCGTGGTAGAAGCGAGGGCGAGGAAAATTTCAGGTAGTTCCCGGTTAGGGTGGGTGCTCGGGGCCGAGCGATGCACGGATGGACTGCGCGTTTCTCTCGTACACATACGCGTGTGTGTGCTAGGCGTTGGGCTCTAACTAAACCCGAGCGAGGCATTCGCTTACTGAACCCGAGCGATTGCACTAGCTACGTTACTGAACCCGAGTGCTACCTCTTGAGCATGCATTGGTTTTCCCTTGAATAGGAAAGGGTGATGCAACAAAGTAGCGTAAGTATTTCCCTCAGTTTTTGAAAACCAAGGTATCAATCCAGTAGGAGACAACACACAAGTCACCTAGTACCTGCACAAACAATCAAGAACCTTGCAACCAACGCGATAAAGGGGTTGTCAATCCCTTCACGGTCACTCGCAAAAGTGAGATCTAATAAAGATAGTAAAGTCAATATTTTTGGTATTTTTGTTGTATAGATTGGAAAGTAAAGATTGCAAAATAGTAAATGAGATGCGATGTAAATAAAAGAGATACAATATAATAGAAAAGAGACCCGGGGGCCATAGGTTTCACTAGTGGCTTCTCTCAAGATAGCATGTATTACGGTGGGTGAACAAATTACTGCCAAGCAATTGATAGAAAAGCGCATAGTTATGAATATATCTAAGGCAATGATCATGAATATAGGCATCACGTCTGTGTCAAGTAGACCGAAATGATTCTGCATCTACTACTATTACTCCACACATCGACCGCTATCTAGCATGCATCTAGAGTATTAAGTTCATAAGAACGAAGTAACGCATTAAGCAAGATGACATGATGTAGAGGGATAAACTCAAGCAATATGATATAAACCCCATCTTTTTATCCTCGATGGCAACAATACAATACGTGCCTTGCTGCCCCTACTATCACTGCGAAAGGACATCGCAAGATTGAACCCAAAGCTAAGCACTTCTCCCATTGCAAGAAAGATCAATCTAGTAGGCCAAACTAAACCGATAATTCAAAGATATTTGCAAAGATATCAAATCATGCATATAAGAATTCAGAGAAGAACCAAATAATATTCATAGATAATCTTGTTCATAAATCCACAATTCATCGGATCTCGGCAAACACACCGCAAAAGAGTATTACATCGAATAGATCTCCAAGAACATCGAGGAGAACTTTGTATTGAGAATCAAAGAGAGAGAAGAAGCCATCTAGCTAATAACTATGGACCCGAAGGTCTATGGTAAACTACTCACGCTTCATCGGAGAGGCAATGGTGTTGATGTAGAAGCCCTCCGTGATCGATTCCCCCTTTGGCAGATCGCCGAAAAAGGCCCCAAGATGGGATCTCACGGGTACAGAAGGTTGCGGCGGTGGAAAAGTGGTTTCGTGGCTCTCCCTGATGTTTCTAGGGTATAAGAGTATATATAGGTGAAAGAAGTACGTCGGTGGAGCTACGAGGGGCCCACGAGGGTGGGGGGCGCGCCTACCCCCCTGGGCGCGCCCTCCTACCTCGTGGCCTCCTCAAGGAGTTCCAGACTTCAACTCCAAGTCTTCTGGATTGCTTTCGGTCCAAGAAAGATCATCGCGAAGGTTTCATTCCGTTTGGACTCCGTTTGGTATTCCTTTTCTGCGAAACTCTAAAATAGGCAAAAAAAACAGAAACTGGCACTGGGCCTCCGGTTAATAGGTTAGTCCCAAAAATAATATAAAAGAGCATATTAAAGCCCATTAAACATCCAAAACAGATAATATAATAGCATGGAACAATAAAAAATTATAGATACGTTGGAGACGTATCAAGCATCCCCAAGCTTAATTCCTGCTCGTCCTCTAGTAGGTAAATGATAAAAACAGAATTTTTGATGTGGAATGCTACCTAACATAATTATCAATGTAATTTTCTTTATTGTGGCATGAATGTTCAGATCCGAAAGATTCAAGACAAAAGTTTAATATTGACATAAAAATAATAATACTTCAAGCATACTATCAAAGCAATCATGTCTTCTCAAAATAACATGGTCAAAGCAAGCTATCCCTACAAAATCATATAGTCTGGCTATGCTCTATCTTCATCACACAAAATATTTAAATCATGCACAACCCCGATGACAAGCTTTTTCATACTTTTGATGTTCTCAAACTTTTTCAATCTTCACGCAATATATGAGCGTGAGCCATGGACATAGCACTATAGGTGGAATAGAATGGTGGTTGTGGAGAAGACAAAAAGGAGAGTGATATCAATGTGAGTGAGTAGGGATTGCCATGCAACAGATGCACTAGAGCTATAAGTGTATGAAAGCTCAACAAAAGAAACTAAGTGGGTGTGCATCCAACTTGCTTGCTCAAGAAGACCTAGGGCATTTTGAGGAAGCCCATCATTGGAATATACAAGCCAAGTTCTATAATGAAAATTCCCACTAGTATATGAAAGTGACAACATAGGAGACTCTCTATCATGAAGATCATGGTGCTACTTTGAAGCACAGGTGTGGTAAAAGGATAGTAGCATTGTCCCTTCTCTCTTTTTCTCTCTTTTTTTTATTTGGGCCTTTCTCTTTTTTATGGCCTCTTTTTTTTTCTTCCTTTTTTTTATTTTTCGCCCGGAGTCTCATCCCGACTTGTGGGGGAATCATAGTCTCCATCATCCTTTCCTCACATGAGACAATGCTCTAATAATGAAGATCATCACACTTTTATTTACTTACAACTCAAGAATTACAACTTAATACTTAGAACAAAAATATGACTCTATGTGAATGCCTCCGGCGGTGTACCGGGATGTGCAATGATTCAAGAGTGACATGTATGAAAAAATTATGAATGGTGGCTTTGCCACAAATATGATGTCAACTACATGATCATGCAAATCAATATGACAATGATGGAGCGCGTCATAATAAACGGAATGGTGGAAAGTTGCATGGCAATATATCTCGGAATGGCTATGGAAATGCCATAATAGGTAGGTATGGTGGCTGTTTTGAGGAAGGTATATGGTGGGTGTATGGTACCGGCGAAATTTGCGCGGTACTAGAGAGGCTAGCAATGGTGGAAGGGTGAGAGTGCGTATAATCCATGGACTCAACATTAGTCATAAAGAACTCATATACTTATTGCAAAAATCTATTAGTTATCGAAACGAAGTACTACGCACATGCTCCTAGGGGGATAGATTGGTAGTAAAAGACCATCGCTCGTCCCCGACCGCCACTCATAAGGAAGACAATCAATAAATAAATCATGCTCCAACTTCATCACATAACGGTTCACCATACGTGCATGCTACGGGAATCACAAACTTTAACACAAGTATTTCTCAAATTCACAACTACTCTACTAGCATGACTCTAATATCACCATCTTCATATCTCAAAACTATCATCAAGCATCAAACTTCTCATAGTATTCAATGCACTTTATATGAAAGTTTTTATTATACCCATCTTGGATGCCCATCATATTAGGAGTAGTTTTATAGCCAAAGCAAATTACCATGCTGTTCTAAAATACTCTCAAAATAATATAAGTGAAGCATGAGAGATCAATAATTTCTATGAAATAAAACCACCACCGTGCTCTAAAAAGATATAAGTGAAGCACTAGAGCAAAATTATCTAGCTCAAAAGATATAAGTGAAGCACATAGAGTATTCTAATAAATTCTGATTCATGCATGTCTCTCCCAAAAGGTGTGTACAATAAGGATGATTGTGTTAAACTAAAAATCAAAGACTCAAATCATACAAGACGCTCCAAGCAAAACACATATCATGTGGTGAATAAAAATATTGCCTCAAGTAAAGTTACCGATAGACGAAGACAAAAGAGGGGATGCCTTCCGGGGCATCCCCAAGCTTAGGCTTTTGGTTGTCCTTGAATTTTACCTTGGGGTGCCTTGGGCATCCCCAAGCTTAGGCTCTTGCCACTCCTTATTCCAAAATCCATCAAATCTTTACCCAAAAACTTGAAAACTTCACAACACAAAACTTCAACAGAAAATCTCATGAGCTCCGTTAGTATAAGAAAATAAACCACCACTTCAAGGTACTGTAATGAACTCATTATTTATTTATATTGGTGTTAAACCTACTGTATTCCAACTTCTCTATGGTTCATACCCCCCGATAGTACTCATAGATTCATCAAAATAAGCAAACAACACACCAAAACAGAATCTGTCAAAAACAGAACAGTCTGTAGCAATCTGTATCTTTAGAATACTTATGTAACTAAAAAAATTCTAAAATAAAATTGTGGACGTGAGTAATTTGTATATTAATCATCTGCAAAAAGAATCAACCTAAAATCACTCCCCAGTAAAAAATGACAGCTAATCTCGTGAGCGCAAAAGTTTCTGTTTTTTACAGCAAGATCGCAAAGACTTCACCCAAGACTTCCCAAAGATTCTACTTGGCACAAACACTAATTAAAACATAAAACCACATCTAAACAGAAGCTAGATGAATTATTTATTGGAAAACAGCAAGGAAAAATATTGGGTTGTCTCCCAACAAGCGCTTTTCTTTAAAGCCTTTTAGCTAGGCATTGATAATTTCAATGATGCTCACATAAAAGAGAAGAATTGAAGCACAAAGAGAGCATCATAAAACACATGACAAACACATCTAAGTCTAACATACTTCCTATGCATAGGCATTTTATAAGCAAAGGAATTATCAAGGCAAGGAAAAACTAGCATATGCAAGGAAGAAGAAAGAGACGATAGCAATCTCAACATGAAGAGAGGTAATTTAGTAACATGAAAATTTCTACAACCATATTTTCCTCTCTCATAATAATTACATATAGGATCATAAGAAAATTCAACAATATAGCTATCACATAAAATATTCTCAACACGATCCACATGCATGCGAAGTTGACACTCTTCCAAAATAGTGGGATTAACATTAACTAAAGTCATGACCTCTCCAAACCCACTTTTATCAAAAAATTCATAAGATTGAATATTCTCCAAATATGTGGGATCTAAAGTTGACATTCTTCCAAACCCACTTTCAATATTATTGCAAACATCAATCTCATATTCATCATGGGGGTTAAATAATTTTTCAAGATCATAAGAAGAATCACCCCAATCATGATTATTGCAACAAGTAGTAGACATAGCAAAACTAGCATCCCCAAGCTTAGGGTTTTGCATATCATCAACACAATTGACATTAATAGAATTTATAATAACATCATTGCAATCGTGCTTTTCATTCAAGGAGCTATCATGAATCACTTTATAATTTTCTTGTTTCAACACTTCATCACAATTTTCAGATTCACGAATTTCAAGCAAAACCTCATAAAGATAATCTAGTGCACTCAACTCACTAGCAATAGGTTCATCATAATTGGATCTCTTAAAAAGATTAGCAAGTGGATGAGGATCCATAAATTTTTAGCAAGCGAAGATGCGAGCAAAAAGAAGGCACATGGTAACACAAGCAAACAAAAGATCGAACGGAAAGAAGGGCGAATAAAAAGGCAAATATTTTCGAAAATCATTTTAGAAGTGGGGGAGAGGAAAACGAGAGGCGAATGGTGAATAATCTAATGCAAGAGATTAGAGTTTATGATGGGTACTTGGTATGTCTTGACTTGGCGTAGATCTCCCCGGCAACGGCGCCAGAAATCCTTCTTGCTACCTCCTGAGCATGCGTTGGTTTTCCCTTGAAGAGGAAAGGGTGATGCAGCAAAGTAGCGTAAGTATTTCCCTCAGTTTTTGAGAACCAAGGTATCAATCCAGTAGGAGACAATGCACAAGTCACCTAGTACCTGCCCAAACAATCAAGAACCTTGCAACCAACATGATAAAGGGGTTGTCAATCCCTTCACGGTCACTCGCAAAAGTGAGATCTAATAAAGATAGTAAAGTAAATATTTTTGGTATTTTTGTTGTATAGATTGGAAAGTAAAGATTGCAAAATAGTAAATGAGATGTGATGTAAATAAAAGAGATGCAATATAATAGAAAAGAGACCCGGGGGCCATAGGTTTCACTAGTGGCTTCTCTCAAGATAGCATGTATTACGGTGGGTGAACAACTTACTGCCAAGCAATTGATAGAAAAGCACATAGTTATGAAAATATCTAAGGCAATGATCATGAATATATGCATCACGTCCATGTCAAGTAGACCGAAATGATTCTGCATCTACTACTATTACTCCACACATCGACCGCTATCCAGCATGCATCTAGAGTATTAATTCATAAGAACGGAGTAACGCATTAAGCAAGATGACATGATGTAGAGGGATAAACTCAAGCAATATGATATAAACCCCATATTTTTATCCTTGATGGCAACAATACAATACGTGCCTTGCTGCCCCTACTGTCACTGGGAAAGGACACCACAAGATTGAACCCAAAGCTAAGCACTTCTCCCATTGCAAGAAAGATCAATCTAGTAGGCCAAACTAAACCGATAATTCGAAGAGACTTGCAAAGATATCAAATCATGCATATAAGAATTCAGAGAAGAACCAAATAATATTCATAGATAATCTTGTTCATAAATCCACAATTCATCGGATCTCGGCAAACACAACGCAAAAGAGTATTACATCGAATAGATCTCCAAGAACATCGAGGAGAACTTTGTATTGAGAATCAAAGAGAGAGAAGAAGCCATCTAGCTAATAACTATGGACCCGAAGGTCTATGGTAAACTACTCATGCTTCATCGGAGAGGCAATGGTGTTGATGTAGAAGCCCTCCGTGATCGATTCCCCCTATGGCAGATCACCAAAAAAGGCCCCAAGATGGGATCTCACGGGTACAGAAGGTTGTGGCAGTGGAAAAGTGGTTTCGTGGCTCTCCCTGATGTTTCTAGGGTATAAGAGTATATATAGGCGAAAGAAGTACGTCGGTGGAGCTACGAGGGGCCCACGAGGGTGGGGAGCGTGCCTACCCCCCTGGGCGCGCCCTCCTGCCTCATGGCCTCCTCAAGGAGTTCCAGACTTCAACTCCAAGTCTTCTGGATTGCTTTCGGTCCAAGAAAGATCATCGCGAAGGTTTCATTCCGTTTGGACTCCGTTTGGTATTCCTTTTCTGCGAAACTCTAAAATAGGCAAAAAAAACATAAACTGGCACTGGGCCTCCGGTTAATGGGTTAGTCCCAAAAATAATATAAAAGAGCATATTAAAGCCCATTAAACATCCAAAATAGATAATATAATAGCATGGAACAATCAAAAATTATAGATACGTTGGAGACGTATCACCGAGCGATTGATCCCTTGGCTGTTAACTGAACCCGAGCGATTCCTTCACTACTGCTGCTAACTGAACCCGAGCGATCGATCGCTGTGCGCTGCTACCTCTTGATGAACAGTGAACATGAGGGTTGCGGTTGAATGAGTCGAGACATACGTGGTTGGGGTTGGATGAATAGTCCCGACAGGGGTTGGATGAACAGGACCCCGTGGTAGTATATAGGCCGTTGCCGCTGGATGAACAGGACCCCGAGAGGAGGCTGCCACAGCCGAGCTGGTTGGGGGTGGATGAATAGGACCCCATGGAGGGCTGGTTGAACTGTAGCCAGTGGAGGGCTAGATGAACAGTAGCCCATGGATGAACAGTAGCTGGTGGAGGCAGGAGGAAGACGTGGTGGATGAACAGTGCAGGTGGAGGCTGAAAGAACTCGACGGTGGGTGAACAGTAGCCCATGGAGTCCTGTTTTGCGGTACGCCACACCCCTCCGATGAACAAGACACCCGTTTCGACCGTAGCGCTCCAACACAAGTCCGTTTCCTCCGTTTTGCGGTACGCCACACCCCTCCCGATGAACAGGACCCCCGTTTCGACAGTAGCGCTCCAACACAAGTCCGTTTCCTCCGTTTTGCGGTACGCCACACCCCTCCCGATCAACAGGATATTGTTTCGACCGTAGCCGGTCGAACAGAAGGCCGTTTCGTCCGTATTGCGGTACGCCAGACCTGTTTTGACTGTTTCATCCAAGCCGGTTGGCTCCTGCTCAACAGGACGCATTTCGACCCAGTCTGTTGCCTCCCGATGAACAGGACGTTGTTTCTCCGTTCCGACCCAACCGGTTGGCTGCCCGATTGAAAGTGCAACTAATCCCCGGGTGGTTTTGGTAATTCATAACAACATATAGCTCATTGAACTAATATCCATGCAAGTTAAATATTTCAGAAAGTTCAATGATTGGCATGGCATGGACTAGAGATGTGGACCCCTCAAAATGCTAAGGACAAAGATTGGCAAAAGCTCAAGACTCTTCATTTTCATTTTAGTGATCCAAGATCACATTGAGTCCATAGGAAAGCCAATACTATTAAAAGGGGATGAGGTGTTGCTTAATGGTCTACTTGCTCAAAGTGCTTAGTGATATTGCTCCAAAACCCTCAACCACTTTCTCATTTCCACATATGTCCAAAACCCAAAGTCAAACTTGGCCCCACCGATTTGATCTATCCTACGCCACCGAGTTCTTTTGACATAGCCACTGCAAGAAACCCTAGACAATTCAGTCACACCGATACGGATCTCGGTCTCACCGAGATGGCCCTGCAAACTCTCTGTTTCCCTTTGTAACATTTCGGTCTCACCGACATGAGCGATCGGTCCCACTGAGTTTGCTTGACCAACTCTCTGTTTGCTTATTGCTGAAATCGGCCTCACCGAGTTCAAGCAATCGGCTTCACCGAGTTGACATTTGCCCTAAGCCCTAGCACATCGGTCCCACCGAGTTGATTCAGTCGGTCCCACCGAGATTCCTAACGTTCACATTTTGAACTAAATCGGTCTCACCGAGTTCCTCTATTCAGTCTGACCGAGTTGGGTCAAATGTGTGTAATGGTTGGATTTTGTGTGGAGGCTATAAATACCCTTCCACCCCCATCTCCATTCAAGAGAGAGCCATCAGAACGTGCCTACACTTCCACTACTCATTTTCTGAGAGAGAACCACCTACTCATGTGTTGAGACCTTGACATTCCAATCCAACCATAAGAATCTTGGTCTCTAGCCTTCACCAAGTTGCTTTCCACTCAAATCATCTTTCCACCATAGCCAAATCTATGAGAGAGAGTTGAGTGTTGGGGAGACTATCATTTGAAGCACAAGAGCAAGGAGTTCATCATCTACACACCATCTATTACCTTTTGGAGAGTGGTGTCTCCTAGATTGGTTAGGTGTCACTTGGGAGCCTCCGATAAGATTGTGGAGTTGAACCAAGGAGTTTGTAAGGGCAAGAAGATCGCCTACTTCGTGAAGATCTACCCGAGTGAGGCAAGTGCTTCATGGGTGATGGCCATGGTGGGATAGACAAGGCTGCTTCTTCATGGACCCTTAGTTGGTGGAAACCTCCGTGGACTCGCGCAACCATTACCCTTCATGGGTTGAAGTCTCCATGAACGTGGATGTACGATAGCACCACCTATCGGAACCACTCCAAAAATCTCCGTGTCTACATTGCGTTTGCCTTCTCCAAACCCTTCCCTTTACCTTCATATGCAATGTTTTACTTTCTGCTGCTACACTCTTAGAATTGCATGTGTAGGTTGATTGCTTGACTTGTACTAGTTGATAAATCTGCAAACACTTAAAATTGGGAAAAGGCTAGATTTTTATTTGGTCAAGTAGTCTAATCACCCCCCCCTCTAGACCTACTTTCGATCCTACAAGTGGTATCAGAGCTTTGGTCTCCATTTGCCTTGATTTTCATAGCTTTGGTGATCATAGCCTTGGTGTCACAACCTAGGAGAGTATGGCGTCTAGCGAGGGAAATTACCACTGTAGAGGTCCTTACTTTCATGGTACTAATTTTGCTAGTTGGAAGTATAAGATGAAAATGCATATTCTTGGTCATAACCCCGCCGTTTGGGCTATTGTGCATATTGGCTTGCAAGATGAATACTTCGAGGATGGAAGAGAACCGGATCGTGAAGCGTCTGCGGAAGAATTGAAGATGTTGCAATACAATGCTCAAGCTTGCGATATTCTCTTCGACGGATTGTGCCCCGAAGAATTCAACAAAATCAGCCGCCTTGAGAATGTAAAGGAAATTTGGGATACTTTGGTTGATATGCATGAAGGTACCGAGTCCGTCAAGGAATCCAAATTGGATGTGCTTCAAAGTCAACTTGACAAGTTCAAAATGAAGGATGGTGAAGGAGTCGCTGAAATGTACTATAGGCTTGCTCTCATCACAAATGAGATTGCCGGCTTGGGAAGCGAAGAGATGACCGACAGATTCATCATCAAGAAGAACCTAAGTGCCTTGGATGGAAAATATGATACTGTGTGCACATTGATCCAAATGATGCCCAACTACAAAGATCTCAAGCCAACGAAAGTCATTGGTAGAATTGTTGCTCATGAGATGTCACTCAAGGACAAGGAAGAGCTCCACAACAAGTCTAGTGGTGCTTATAAAGCTTCATGTGATGCTCCTACAACATCAAGTGAGAAGCAAGTCTTCAATGAAGAATTGAGCTTAATGGTGAAGAACTTCAACAAATTCTACAAGAGTAGAAGCAAAGAGAGAAGTTCCAAGTCAAGGTCCTACAATGACAAAAGATCTCTAGTCGCGATCGCAATTGCTACAATTGTGGAAGACCCGGACACTACTCAAATTAGTGTACGGCTCCCTACAAGAGAAGAGAAGATTCACCTAAAAGGAGAAGTAAAAGATATGAATCACCAGCAAGAGAGAGAAGGAGTAGAGATGACCGCTATGAATGAAGACCCTCTCGTAGAAGCAAGGATTCGGAAAGGAAGGACAAGACATCAAAGAGCTACACAAGACGAAGACATCAAGCTCATGTTGGTGAATGGGTATCCGGTTCCGACTCCGACAACAACTCCGAGAGAAGTTATCACTCCGACTCCGAATATACTCAAGATGAAGGTGTTGCCGGTCTTGCACTTGTATCATCCAACTCCTATGACATATTTGACTCACCAAATGAAGGAATTAGAAGATGCTTCATGGCTAAAGGCCCTAAGGTATCACACCCCGAGTATGTTGATTTAAATAGTGATGAAGATGATTTACTAGGTGATGATGATTTACTTGTTAACAACACTAGTGATGAACACTATGATAAAATTGCTATTAATCATGCTAATCAAGATGAAACGAATGACAATGATAAGAAGGAGATTGAGTGTCTAACTAAAGAACTAAACACTCTTAAGTTAGCTCATGAAACTACTCTAGAGGATCATCGAGAGCTTTTAAAGACTCATGAGAAGCTACGCTTTGAGAAGCTTAATTTAGAGCAAGAGCATGGGTTCTTAAAAGCAATCAATGATGATCTTCGAAAGAAAAGTTCTTCTTACATTGCCAAGCATTTACTCTTGTCTACTTATATGCCACAAGTAAAATCTAGGAACAAGAGCAAGAAATATTCTTCTTCTATTAGTAACAATAATCATGTTAAATCCAATATTGTTGCTTCTAGTAGTTCTCTTGATTCCACTAATGATTCTCTTAGCCAAGTTACACTTGAGCAAGAAAATAGCTTATTGAAGGGAATTATAGAGAAAGGTGTTTACAAGAGCCTTGCCGGAAGTAAGCAATTTGGGGAAATTGTATGCAAGCAAGGAAGGCACCGGAAGAATCAAGGTGTTGGTTTTGAACGAAAGTTCAATGCCAATGGAGTTGAGTGGGAAGAAGATCAATACCCCAAGACGAAGTTTGTTCCTCAACAAAAGAAGTATGACCCCACTTCTTTCAATAGAACACAAGCTCAAGATGATCTTCCACCACAAGACCACAAGCTCAAAGGCAAGGACAAGCTTCAAGAAGAGATTGACTCATTTGATGAAGCTCCTAAGGCCTTGGTCAAGTGGGTTCCCAAGACTACATCAAGTACGACTACAACTCCAAGGATTCCCATCAAGTTGATGTGGGTCCCAAAGAAGAAGACCTAGAGAGTTCTTGAGTGTGACTCCGCCAACATACTTCACTCATATTCATTTTTGCAAGGACAAGTGCAATCAACTTCCATATCTTACACTAGTTCAAGGAGTAACAAACCCTCTTCTTGGTAAGACAAGGGACTAGTTAGCCTAATGCATTCATGGACTTCATCATATGTATACTTCACTCT
Source organism: Thinopyrum elongatum (assembly GCA_011799875.1). Taxonomy (NCBI): domain Eukaryota; kingdom Viridiplantae; phylum Streptophyta; class Magnoliopsida; order Poales; family Poaceae; genus Thinopyrum; species Thinopyrum elongatum. The sequence goes on from CM022299.1 coordinate 584,734,601, forward strand.
ATGTCTATGGATATCCTTGTGTGTTCCTTGTGGGACTAACCCATGTAGGTATTGAAAGTGCAACTCACTCCAATGGATTGCTCCAAATGATCTACATCAACATTGAGCATCCACATCTTCAACACCTACATGAAGTCATCATCGACAAAACCCAAGGTTAGATCATCCCTCTAAGGGGGGATATCACATCTAGGGGGAGCTTTGCTCTAAGAATTGAGCTTAAGCAACTATAATGGTGTGAACACAACAATGCTTTATGTAAAAGTGGTAACCCCACTTGTGCTTAAACGATGAGTATGACCTACAATCAAATGTTCTCATTTGACTCCTCAGTCAATATACTCATATATAGATGACCTAGTCATCACCAATTGCTTGATAGATGCTAGAGTGCTTGTGCATGCTTTGCCACATGTTTTATTTGCCATCTTATTGTGTGAGCATGTTGATTGCATAATTTTATTCATTCGAGGACATCCATTTGTTGCTTTGATTGTTTGGTTTTTCTTTTTGCCAAATGGATGGACAAGAATGCCTAAGTACTCCCTCTAGCTATCTATGCTTTTCTCGTCTCAAACTCTATTCATGCTACATCACAAAGTTTGAACAAGTCGAATTCGGACACTCCGGGTGAGGAGCACTCGGAGCCACCGATCCGTCAAGGGCTTAACTTCCAAAACCTCTTAATCCATCTCGGTCAGACCAACTCACTCCTGCTCGGTCTCACCGAATTCATTAAGTTGATCTAGGTTTTTCACCTCGGTGCAACCAATTTGAACAATTCGGTCACACCGAGTTGCAGCAACTTCTAGCAGTTTTGCATCTCGGTGCCACCGAGTCGTTCCACTCGGTCACACCGACAGTGACTGGGTATATATACCGCGGGTTGAAAATTTGGAAATTCCTCCAAAAGACTCAACCGCGCCTCCCAGCTCTGCCACCCCCTTGGTCTCCGGATCATCACCGTCGTCGCCAGTGACCCCCTGCCGCTGGTCTCCGCCGCCATCAACGGGATTCTCACCGCCGTTGCCGCCGTAGCAAGTTCGTCGCCAAGTTAGGGTATGGACTTGACCTCTTTTTGTGTTCTATTATTCCGATTCTTGCACAAAGATCTTTGCCATTGTTCTTCCCACGTATGAGACAAATCTATTCACCAAAAGAATCCATTAGAATAGATTTGATGCAAAAACTTAGGGTTAGGTTTCCGCCGAACTCATCTTGGATCAACCGATCTGAGGATCTCGGTCTCACCGATTTGGCCCTGGCCATTCACAAGTACAACTCGGTCTGACCGAAGTGTACTAATCGGTGCGACCAAAATCACTTACTCTGTGAAACCCTAGCATCTCAGAGTCACCGAACTGCATTTCGGACTGACTGAAACTGTGTGTTTAGACTCTGTTTGTGCTTCGGTGTCACTGAGTTTGTCAAATCGGTAGCTCCGAAATGCTTTCTGTAGAAAACTAAAATTAAGTTTTTGTCTCAATATTTTTGCAAAATAGCTGTACTTTGTGATGCTCATCCACTCTATCTATACCCAACTATTCACAGGGTTAGTTTCAGCTATGTCAGAGGGCAGTGATAGCCAGAACAAGTCTGAAGAGCAGGTCAACCTCAGTGAGGGCACTAGTCCCTCAAGCAGTTATGATGAGGGGAGCAGAAGCACTCCTAGCAACTTGCCCAAGGCAGCAACTAGGCAAAGGAAGAAGAAAACATTTGAGTCAGAGGATGAGGACTTTGTCATTGAGGAGTAGGTGGCCTCCAAGAAGAAGGTGTTCAAGAAAGAGTATGCTGCTGCAACTGCCACCAAGCCTGGATTGCAGAAGAAAGCTCCTGCTAAGAGAGTTCCAATGTCAAAGGCCAGAGCCTCAACTCAAGCTGCTGCTGCTGCTGCACCTAATGGTGCTGGTGAGAAGAAGAAGGAAAGAAAAAGAGGAAGACGGTGCAAGCTAGTTGACCTAATGGCTGAATTTGAAAAGTTCACATCAGAAGAAGATGAGGAGGAGGAAGAGCGAGTTGCACCTCCTGCCAAGACACAAAAGCTTATGGGAGATGCCATAAGGACTGGGGCTGCTCCATCTAAGCCCAAGTCTGCCCCCAAGCCTTCAGCTCAAGCTCAAGCTCCAAAACCATCTGCACCAAAGAGATCAATGAGGAACATCCCTGCTGCTGAGAAAAACAAGGCCCCAGTGCCTGAAGCTCAAGAAGAGGAAGAGCCACTAGTGCTTAGAAAGCTGAAGCCCAAGATTCCAGATCATAGTGATGATCATCCTGTGGCAGAAAACATGAAAGAAAGGAAGGATGTAGGTCTGAGACTCTGAAGACAGACTGATCTCTATGCCATTAGGAGGAGAACTGTTGTAGACTATCGTTTCCACACCAAGGAACATCAGGATTGTTGGTCAGAAGTTGACAAAGTGGAACGATGAGATGATCATGCAATTCTATTCCACTGCTCACTTCTACCCAGATGGAAGATTGTCTGGATGACTGAAGGTACAAGATATCAATCTACAATCTCTAAATGGGCCAAGTTGATCAATGCCCCAAAGGAAGAGGAGAATGACACTAATGTATATGCCAAGCCTAGGAAGGATCACAACTCCATGGCCAACATGTACAAGGAAATTCCTGATAGTGCCCTGGAGACACACAAGCTTGGATCTCTCTACTTCCTGCTAGCTAACCTGACCACTATCAACACCATCTTGAGGCACACCCTTTTGCCCAAGTCAGGAGATCATAGGATGATCCGTGGTCACTCAATCAACTTGCTCCACATGTTTGATATACCTCAGAAGTTCAAGGTGATGAGTTTGATTGTTGAAACTGTGAAGAGAACAGCTGCTGATCAGAAGAGATCATGTGGATATGACCTTCACATACAGATGTTGATCAATTCCAAGATGGGAACCAGGACATATCTTCTTGATAAAGAGCATCTTCCCCTAAGGCCATAATTTGAGGACAACGAGGTTGTCATGGATGCATCTCATCCAACTTGAGCAGAAGCTCAGGAGAAGAGAGAGAGAGAGAGAGAGAGAGAGAGGGAGAGAGCAAAGGCTGCAAAAGCAGCCAGTGCAGTAGATGCTTCTACAGTGATGCTCAAGACCAAGCAGGATCAACTCAGTTATCTGCTTGAGGCTACAGTGAGAATTGAGAAGGGCTTGGCCACCCTGACTCAAAATCAAGAGAGTCTTGAGAGGATCATTGAGACAAAATTTCATGATCTAGATGTGAAGGTTACTGAGATCCAGACCACAGTGGAGAAGCTCCAGGAAGAAGTTGAGGACAGGAATGACAGACCTACCATAGATACTTTTCAGAGAGTGCCAAGGGCACAAAGGTCTTCAGCAGTGCCAGTTGTCAGTGACCCCTGGACTTCTATTTCAGCTCCTACAGCAACTACCATGATCGCACCTCCAGTTTCAACTCCTCCAGCTACACAGACCTCTACCAAAGCTTTTGCAGATGCCCTCCTCTCAACGCCATCTACGCACACCGGAGCAACTAGCTAGAAGACCCCTTCAGGATCTCCCGGAGATCGTGCCTAGAGTGTCGTATAGCACTATGCATTTTCAAGCTTTTTGGTAACTTGTTGCCAAAGGGGGAGAAAGTGTATAGATCATTAGGCTTGGAGAGAGAGAGAGTGTGTGTTTTGCCTTTTGTTGGTTTTATTTGCTTCTCTTGCTACTTTGATCATTTGCTTGTTTGATTCCTATGCTACTATGTTTGTTATGCTCGAGAGATACTCTTGTGATCATGCGTTTGATCGTACTATACCTTAATGTGTGCTTGCATGATGATATCTATGATATTTGTGTATGATCAATCATGTTTACCCTTGGTGATGAGTGCATGTTGTTTAACTCTTATCATTTTGAGCGCTCCACCAAGATGTATGTGACATGGAAGAGTGACCCATGATCCTAATCGATTGTGCATTTGCATTCAAACACAAATTTTAAATAATGCACAAATTTAGGGGGAGCTCTTGCTTATCACATACTTCTCAAAGCGACGATGTATTTCATGCATATTATCATTTGTCGAAGCTTTGATCTATATGTTGTCATCAATTACCAAAAAGGGGGAGATTGAAAGTGCAACTAATCCTCGGGTGGTTTTGTTAATTCATAACAACATATAGCTCATTGAACTAATATCCATTCAAGTTAAATATTTCAGAAAGTTCAATGATTGGCATGGCATGGACTAGAGATGTGGACCCCTCAAAATGCTAAGGACAAAGATTGGCAAAAGCTCAAGACTCTTCATTTTCATTTTAGTGATCCAAGATCACATTGAGTCCATAGGAAAGCCAATACTATTAAAAGGGGATGAGGTGTTGCTTAATGATCTACTTGCTCAAAGTGCTTAGTGATATTGCTCCAAAACCCTCAACCACTTTCTCATATCCACATATGTCCAAAACCCAAAGTCAAACTCAGCCCCACCGATTTGATCTATCCGGCGCCACTAAGTTCTTTTGACATAGCCACTGCCAGAAACCCTAGACAATTCGGCACACCGATACGGATCTCGGTCTCACCGAGATGGCCCTGCAAACCCTTTGTTTCCCATTGTAACATTTCGGTCTCACCGGGATGAGCGATTGGTCCCACCGAGTTTGCTTGACCAACTCTCTATTTGCTTGTTGCTGAAATCGGTCTCACCGAGTTCAAGCGACCGGTCTCACCGAGTTAAAGCAATCGGCTTCACCGAGTTGACATTTGCCCTAAGCCCTAGCACATCGGTCCCACCGAGATTCCTAACATTCACATTTTGAACTAAATCGGTCTCACCGAGTTCCTCTATTCGGTCTGACCGAGTTGGGTCAAATGTGTGTAACGGTTGGATTTTGTGTGGAGGCTATATATACCCCTCCACCCCCATCTCCATTCAAGAGAGAGCCATCAGAATGTGCCTACACTTCCACTACTCATTTTCTGAGAGAGAACCACCTACTCATGTGTTGAGACCAAGACATTCCAATCCAGCCATAAGAATCTTGATCTCTAGCCTTCCCCAAGTTGCTTTCCACTCAAATCATCTTTCCACCATAGCCAAATCTGTGAGAGAGAGAGTTGAGTGTTGGGGAGACTATCATTTGAAGCACAAGATCAAGGAGTTCATCATCTACACACCATCCATTACCTTTTGGAGAGTGGTGTCTCCTTGATTGGTTAGGTGTCACTTGGGAGCCTCCAACAAGATTGTGGTGTTGAACCAAGGAGTTTGTAAGGGCAAGGAGATCGCCTACTTCGTGAAGATCTACCCGAGTGAGGCAAGTCCTTCGTGGGTGATGGTCATGGTGGGATAGACAAGGTTGCTTCTTCGTGGACCCTTCGTGGGTGGAGGCCTCCGTGGACTCGCGCAAACTGTTACCCTTCGTGGGTTGAAGTCTCCATCAACATGGATGTACGATAGCACCACCTATCGGAACCACGCCAAAAATCTATGTGTCTACATTGCGTTTGCCTTCTCCAAACCCTTCCCTTTACCTTCATATGCAACTAGAAATGTCACCCGCGCATTGGTGCGGCTAGAATAACCCTTCTTGGTTATTTCCTCTTACCACTATACGGCCTCCCAATAAAATATTGTTTGATTTAACTGGACGCAAATTATTTATGTCATATAAAAAGATTATGGAGAAAACTGAAGTCATAATGAAACATCTAGTGCATTATATTCTTAAACAAATTGCTTTATCTGTGAGGTGGGAAGACTGATGCAATATCATATATGGGCTTTGATACATATCTTCACTTTTCTCCTATTTGAATGACTTCTCCTCTTCTCTCATTTTGTATTACTTTAGCAATATGTTTTTGAATGATCCCTCACCAAGAATTAAATGTAAACATGAACATCACATATGTCAAGTTATGTTCTCCCACTAAAGTCGATGATTGCTGCATTTTTAGATGCCTTTCTCTATTAACAAAATATCCTGCCTACCTACATAGGCGCCCATAGATGCTTCCCTTACTATCACCCCATATGGTTGTATATTGATAACTTTTAGATTAAATATTCTCTTTGATTCTTTCTCTTCAAATCTTATTCATGCTAATCATGTCTGTGATGCTTTGTATCATCTTGTATTTTATATGTTTTCATTAGTTATATGAATCATCAACTATTAATTGTATATATAATTTATTTTAAAGTTTATCTTCTCGTGAACAACAATTGTAGTTTGTTTCTTATTCAGAACGACAATTTCATTCCTAAAGTATGCTAATATTCTACACCTAGTAAGAATTTTATGTACTATGGGTCACTAACTATACTGTATTCGTTATCATATCAACCCAGAGTTTTACCTGCTATGGATTTTCATAAACATCTTAGTTGAACTACAGTTCTACAACATTTTAATCTCCACAACTGTGCAAAATATATTTCATCCTATTTCATCGAACATGGTGATTTCTTCTCGAATCATGTTAATATAAACTCTAAATAATCAAAGTTGGCCAAAGCTTAAAAATTTGGATTGAGAGCCACCATGATATGCAGATTTTTTCAACCTAATGTCGTGCCTTCTTTTTCATACTGATCGCTTTTATACTATAATATAATTGAGTACTCACCACAAAAAAGAAACTGAATAAACTGATGATTAGATGCAGGTATTTGATTATGGATTTGGCGTGTGTGATGGGTCCTTACGAACGTTTTTTTATTGTTGTCTTAACCTCCAAACATTGTGCCTTCATTGTAGTTGATCCATTTTAATATTCTTTTATGGGGTCAATTTTTAATCGTTGTTACTAATGGATATAATTCACACATTCTAGTTAATCATCCCATGGGCTGACTTCTTACCATAGAGTCATAGACTAATTATTCTTAAGTTCCTACAATCCATCCACCTCTTATTGAATGTGGACATGACATGATGTATTTGAAGAGTTGATGCATACAGTTCATGTGATCTCTACATTGTCGTGATGTTGTCAGTTTGTTCTTCTAGAATGGAATCTTAACCGCTCTCTTGCTAAGTTGGTTTTTAAACATTGTGGTGAATATGGATATATCTTTTTTGCTTCAAAAATGGAGGGATAATCCCTTCCCATCTGTTTAGGATGATGTACACAGCCAAGGGCATATCATTAAAGTAGATTCTTCCTCTCTAAAAAGAACGTCCTGCCTTGAAATACCTGCAATCTGTATTCATATAGTTTGGCTAAATTATTATTATCTGTGCTTTTTTTAACATGCTTCTTTTTCTTATAGGTTTCTCTCTAGCAGTGAGGAAAACCTTGATCTTTTAGATTTGCTTGTGGGTCAAAAAGATATGAATTGGATTTTATGGCATGCGAGACATAAGCTTTCTTTGATTACCACCCGTAAGAACCAAATCATCATGTTGTTTCTCAAGGGCATGGTCTTCCAAAGCCCAAGGATTCAGAAAAGATGCTCGAGAGCCATGCAATGACCTCTAGACTTTGATCTTGTCATACATCCATAAGTCCTCTACAAATCAACCTAGCTAGGTGCCATCAAACCAAATTTTGTATGGAACTGAACTCAAGTCTAGAGTCGATTTGTTTGATTAGAAAATAACTGGGTGGAGCATGAGTGTTATGCTCGCTCTTGTGTTTGCTGACTTGGGTCATCATCTATTCAAACAACTTCATGGCCTTCCGACATCGTCGCTTCTCGCCAGATCAATCTTGTCGTATTATATTGGACTCGTTGATATCGCCAAGCCAGGCTCGTCTTTTAAGAACATGTCACTTCTATGTCAATGGCAAGGGGACAACCTGGTTTGAAATCGTGATTAGGACTTGTTTTAGACCTTGCAAGTGACTCGCTAGTATTCTGACGGCTGGACTTGTTGGAAATCTTACCGCAGACTCAGGGCGACTTTGTGTGTTCATCAACTGCTTGCCGATGCGAGATCAATCATGGTTGTCGCTCGAACTCATCTGAGACTACTGTTTTGAAGTAACTATTGCTGGTGTTGCGCCGCGATGCCAAGATCTGCTCGATGGGCATTGTTCAAGGCTATTGCTGCTGCACGCATGCTTCTGAAGTTGTTTGGAAGCAACAGCGGTCACCTTATTTATCCCTCATGCACAACATGCAACGCATGATTGCTGAGATGAGATTGCCACCATGGTTATCATCTGAACGAAGCAACACGACGACTTTTCTAGGAGACTGTGACAGAGATGTTTTTTCTCGAGGTAAAGGTAGATCCATGGATGTCGTGCGATTTTGATTCAACGGGCGTCGTATGATTTTGATTCGATGGACCTCTGGACGTGTATCCTTTTGTAAGCTTGGCCTCCAGACTTGTATCGTTTCTGCATCCGTCTGAACTTCCATGTCCGTGTAGTTACCGGAAATCAAGCAATTGTATAGTAACTTTTCCTAAAAAGTATTAAATAGTTTCCATGTCCATGTGCTGCTCTAGGCCGTATTGCATAGGAATTGATCTTCCAATCATTTTTTCCTTTTGCTAGGATTGTGATCGTTCGTATTTTGCATAGGAATCGATCTTCCAATCAAATTTCTTTCCTTTTGCAAGGATTCTGATTGTTTTCAGATCATTTTTTTCTCTGCTTTTCTATAACATGGGTGCTTTACAAAGGATTCGTATTTCCGTACAATGCATATGGTGCATGACTTGCTCTCCTAGGCCTTCGCATCCAGACTATATCGTGACTTCTCTGTTGCCTTTTTTTTCATGGAGGATTCTAATTGTTTTTAGATCGGTTCTTATTTTTTTCTCTTCGTTTCTATAGTGTGGGTGCTTTATGTGTGCGTACGTACATGACTTGCTCTCCTAGGACATATGCATGACTTGCTCTCCTAGGACAACGCATCCGGATTATATCGTGACTTCTCTGCTGTTTTTTTTTCTCAATATTGACTAATGCATCTTTCCATTCACGCAGCTTATGCTTATACGCATATAACATGACAACATGGAAGTCCAATACTATTGCTACATATATTTTACAATGTTACATAAAATCTTTAAATCTCAGCCATCATTATTCTGATCAAATGGTGTAAAAAATATTAGCATATGTGGTTGAATGTGATGGCTTATTTGACTTCTGTTTTATGTATATAATAGATGTTTTACTTTCCGCTGCTACACTCTTAGAATTGCATGTGTAGGTTGATTGATTGACTTGTACTAGTTGCTAAAATCTGCCAACACTTAAAATTGGGAAAAGGCTAGATTTTTATTTGGTCAAGTAGTCTAATCACCCCCTCTCTAGACCTACTTTCGATCCTACAAGTGGTATCAGAGCTTTGGTCTACATTTTCCTTGATTTTCATAGCTTTGGTGATCATAGCCTTGGTTTCACAACCTAGAAGAGTATGGCATCTAGCGAGGGAAATTACCACCGTAGAGGTCCTTACTTTGATGGTACTAATTTTGCTAGTTGGAAGCATAAGATGAAAATGCATATTCTTGGTCATAACCCTGCCGTTTGGGCTATTGTGCGTATTGGCTTGCAAGGTGAATACTTCGAGGATGGAAGAGAACCGGATCGTGAAGCGTCTGCAGAAGAATTGAAGATATTGCAATACAATGCTCAAGCTTGCGATATTCTCTTCAACGGATTGTGCCCTGAAGAATTCAACAAAATCAGCCGCCTTGAAAATGCAAAGGAAGTTCGGGATACTTTGGTTGATATGCACGAAGGTACCGAGTCCGTCAAGGAATCCAAATTGGATGTGCTTCAAAGTCAACTTGACAAGTTCAAAATGAATGATAGTGAAGGAGCCGCTGAAATATACTCTAGGCTTGCTCTCATCACAAATGAGATTGCCGGCTTGGGAAGCGAAGAGATGATCGACAGATTCATCATCAAGAAGATCCTAAGAGCCTTGGATGGAAAATATGATACCGTGTGCACATTGATCCAAATGATTCCCAACTACAAAGATCTCAAGCCAATGAAAGTCATTGGTAAAATTTTTGCTCATGAGATGTCACTCAAGGATAAGGAAGAGCTCCACAACAAGTCTAGTGGTGCTTATAAAGCTTCATGTGATGCTCCTGCAACATCAAGTGAGAAGCAAGTCTTCAATGAAGAATTGAGCTTAATGGTGAAGAACTTCAACAAATTCTACAAGAGTAGAAGCAAAGAGAAAAATTTCAAGTCAAGGTCCTATAATGACAAAAGATCTTCTAGTTGTGATCGCAATTGCTACAATTGTTAAAGACCCGGACACTACTCAAATGAGTGTACGGCTCCCTACAAGAGAAGAGAAGATTCACCTAAAAGGAGAAGTAAAAGAGATGAATCACCACCAAGAGAGAGAAGGAGTAGAGATGATCGCTATGAAGGAAGACCCTCTCGTAGAAGCAAGGATTCGGAAAGGAAGGACAAGTCATCAAAGAGCTACACAAGACGAAGACATCAAGCTCACGTTGGTGAATGGGTATCCGGTTTTGACTCCGACAACTACTCCGAGAGAAGTTATCACTCCGACTCCAAATATACTCAAGATGAAGGTGTTGCTAGGCTTGCACTTGCGTCATCCAACTCCTAGGACATATTTGACTCACCAAATGAAGGAATTGGAAGATGCTTCATGGCTAAAGGCCCTAAGGTATCACACCCTGAGTATGTTGATTTAAATAGTGATGAAGATGATTTGCTAGGTGATGATGATTTACTTGTTGACAACACTAGTGATGAAAACTATGACAAAATTGCTATTAATCATGCTAATCAAGATGAAACGAATGACAATGATAAGAAGGAGATTGGGCGTCTATCTAAAGAACTAAACACTCTTAAGTTAGCTCATGAAACTACTCTAGAGGATCATCGAGAGCTTTTAAAGACTCATGAGAAGCTACGCTTTGAGAAGCTCAATTTAGAGCAAGAGCATGGGTTCTTAAAAGCAATCAATGATGATCTTCCAAAGAAAAGTTCTTCTTACATTGCCAAGCGTTTACTCTTGTCTATTTATATGCCACAAGTAAAATCTAGCAACAAGAGCAAGAAAGATTCTTCTTCTATTAGTAACAATAATCATATTAAATCCAATATTGTTGCTTCTAGTAGTTCTCTTGATTCCACTAATGATTCTCTTAGCCAAGTTATACTTGAGCAAGAAAATAGCTTATTGAAGGGAATTATAGAGAAAGGTGTTTACAAGAGCCTTACCGGAAGTAAGCAATTTGAGGAAATTGTATGCAAGCAAGGAAGGCACCGGAACAAGCAAGGTGTTGGTTTTGAACGAAAGTTCAATGCCAGTGGAGTTGAGTGGGAAGAAGATCAATACCCTAGGACGAAGTTTGTTCCTCAACAAGAGAAGTATGACCCCACTTCTTTCAATGGAACACAAGCTCAAGATGATCTTCCACCACAAGACCACAAGCTGAAAGGCAAGGACAAGCTTCAAGAAGATATTGACTAATTTGAAGAAGCTCCTAAGGCCTTGGTCAAGTGGGTTCCCAGGACTACATCAAGTTCTACTTCATCAAGTACGACTACAACTCCAAAAATTCTGATCAAGTTGATGTGGGTCCCAAAGAAGAAGAACTAAAGAGTTCTTGAGGGTGACTCCGCCAACATACTTCACTCATATTCATTTTGGCAAGGACAAGTGCAATCAACTTCCATATCTTGCACTAGTTCAAGGAGTCACAAACTCTCTTGTTGGTAAGACAAGGGACTAGGTAACCTAATGCTTTCATGTACATCATCATATGTATACTTCACTCTAAGTTTATGGATATCCTTGTGTGTTCCTTGTGGGACTAACCCATATAGGTATTGAAAGTGCAACTCACTCCAATGGATTGCTCCAAATGATCTACATCAACATTGAGCATCCACATCTTCAACACCTATATGAAGTCATCATCGAGAAAACCCAAGGTTAGTTCATCCCTCTAAGGAGGGATATCACATCTAGGGGGAGCTTTGCTCTAAGAATTAAGCTTAAGCAACTCTAATGGTGTGAACACAACAATGCTTTATGTAAAAGTGGTAACCCCACTTGTTCTTAAACTATGAGTACGACCTACGATCAAATGTTCTCATTTGACTCCTTAGTCAATATACTCATATATAGATGACCTAGTCATCGCCAATTGCTTGATAGATGCTACAGTGCTTGTGCATGCTTTGCCACATGTTTTATTTGCCTTCTTATTGTGTGAGCATGTTGATTGCATAATTTTCTTCATTCGAGGATATCCATTTGTTGCTTTGATTGTTTGGTTTTTCTTTTTACCAAATGGATGGACAAGAATGCCTAAGTACTCCCTCTAGCTATCTATGCTTTTCTTGTCTCAAACTCTATTCATGCTACATCACAAAGTTTGAACAAGTCGAATTCGGACCCTCCGGGTGAGGAGCACTCGGAGCCACCGATCCGTCAAGGGCATAACTTCCAAAACCTCTTAATACATCTTGGTCAGACCAACTCACTCCTGCTCAGTCTCACCAAATTCATTAAGTTGATCTAGGTTTTCACCTCGGTGCAACCGATTTGAAAAATCCGGTCACACCGAGTTGCAGCAACAGCTAGCAATTTTGCATCTCGGTGCCACCGAGTCGTTCCACTCGGTCACACCGACAGTGACTGGGTATATATACTGCGGGTTGTAAATTTGGAAATTCCTCCAAAAGACTCGACTGCGCCTCCCAGCTCTGCCACCCCCTTGGTCTCTGGATCATCGCCGTCGTCGCCAGTGACCCCCTGCCGCTGGTCTCCGCTGCCGTCAACGGGATTCTCACCACCGTTGCCGCCGTAGCAAGTTCATCACCAAGTTAGGGTACGGAATTGACCTCTTTGTGCGTTTTATTATTCCGATTCTTGCACAAAGATCTTTGCCATTATTCTTCCCACATATGAGACAAATTGATCCACCAAAAGAATCCATTAGAATAGATTTGATGCAAAAACTTAAGGTTAGGTTTCCGCCGAACTCATCTCAGACCGACCGATCTGAGGATCTCGGTCTCACCGATTTGGCCCTGGCCATTGCACAGGTACAACTCGGTCTGACCGAAGTGTACAAATCGGTGCGACCGAAATCACTTACTCTGTGAAATCCTAGCACCTCAGAGTCACCGAACTGCATTTCGTTCTGACCAAAACTGTGTGTTTAGACTCTGTTTGTGCTTCAGTGTCACCGAGTTCGTCGAATTGGTAGCTCGGAAATGCTTTTTGCAGAAAACTAAAATTAAGTTTTTGCAAAATAGCTGTACTTTGTGATGCTCATCCACTCTATCTATACCCAACTATTCACAGGGTCAGTTTCAGCTATGTGAGAGGGCAGTGATAGCCAGAACAAGTTTGAAGAGCAGTTCAACCTCAGTGAGGGCACTAGTCCCTCAAGCAGTTATGATGAGGGGAGCAGAAGCACTCCCAGCAACTTGCCCAAGGCAGCAACTAGGCAAAGGAAGAAGAAAACATCTGAGTCAGAGGATGAGGACTTTGTCATTGAGGAGGAGGTGACCTCCAAGAAGAAGGTGCTCAAGAAAGAGTATGCTGCTGCAGCTGCCACCAAGCCTGGATTGCAGAAGAAAGCTACTGCTAAGAGAGTTCCAATGTCAAAGGCCAGAGCCTCAACTCAAGTTGCTGCTGCTGCTGCACCTAGTGGTGCTGGTGAGAAGAAGAAGGAAAGAAAAAGAGGAAGATGGTGCAAGCTAGTTGACCAATGGCTGAATTAGAAAACCTCACATCAGAAGAAGATGAGTGCATGTTGTTTAACTCTTATCATTTTGAGCGCTCCACCAAGATGTATGTGACATGGAAGAGTGACCCATGATCCTAATCGATTGTGCATTTGCATTCAAACGCAAATTTTAAATGATGCACAAATTTAGGGAGAGCTCTTGCTTCTCACATACTTCTCAAAGTGATGATGTATTTCAATGATATTATCATTTGTCGAAGCTTTCATCTATATGTTTTCATCAATTACCAAAAAGGGGGAGATTGAAAGTGCAACTAATCCCTGGGTGGTTTTGGTAATTCATAACAACATATAGCTCATTGAACTAATATCCATTCAAGTTAAATATTTCAGAAAGTTCAATGATTGGCATGGCATGGACTAGAGATGTGGACCCCTTAAAATGCTAAGGACAAAGATTGGCAAAAGCTCAAGACTCTTCATTTTCATTTTAGTGATCCAAGATCACATTGAGTCCATAGGAAAGCCAATACTATTAAAAGGGGATGAGGTGTTGCTTAATGGTCTACTTGCTCAAAGTGCTTAGTGATATTTCTCCAAAACCCTCAACCACTTTCTCATTTCCACATATGTCCAAAACCCAAAGTCAAACTCGGCCCCACCAATTTGATCTATCCGGCGCCACCGAGTTCTTTTGACATAGCCACTGCCAGAAACCCTAGACAATTCGGCACATCGATACGGATCTCGGTCTCACCGAGATGGCCCTGCAAACCCTTTGTTTCCCTTTGTAATATTTCGGTCTCACCGAGATGAGCGATCGGTCCAACCGAGTTTGCTTGACCAACACTCTATTTGCTTGTTGCTGAAATCGGTCTCACCGAGTTCAAGCAATCGGCTTCACCGAGTTGACATTTGCCCTAAGCCCTAGCACATCGGTCCCACCGAGTTGATCCAGTCGGTCCCACTGAGATTCCTAACGTTCACATTTTGAACTAAATCGGTCTCACCGAGTTCCTCTATTCGGTCTGACCGAGTTGGGTCAAATGTGTGTAATGGTTGGATTTTGTGTGGAGGCTATATATACGCCTCCACCCCCATCTCCATTCAAGAGAGAGCCATCAGAATGTGCCTACACTTCCACTACTCATTTTCTGAGAGAGAACCACCTACTCATGTGTTGAGACCAAGGCATTCAAATCCAGCCATAACAATTTTGATCTCTAGCCTTCCCCAAGTTGCTTTCCACTCAAATCATCTTTCCACCATAGCCAAATCTGTGAGAGAGAGTTGAGTGTTGGGGAGACTATCATTTGAAGCACAAGAGCAAGGAGTTCATCATCTACACACCATCTATTACCTTTTGGAGAGTGGTGTCGCCTAGATTGGTTAGGTGTCACTTGGGAGCCTCCGACAAGATTGTGGAGGTGAACCAAGGAGTTTGTAAGGGCAAGGAGATCGCCTACTTCGTGAAGATCTACCCGAGTGTGGCAAGTCCTTCATGGGCGATGGCCATGGTGGGATAGACAAGGATGCTTCTTCGTGGACCCTTCGTGGGTCGAGCCCTCCGTGGACTCGCGCAACCGTTACCCTTCGTGGGTTGAAGTCTCCATCAACGTGGATGTACGATAGCACCACCTATCGGAACCACGCCAAACATCTCCGTGTCTACATTGCGTTTGCCTTCTCCAAACCCTTCCCTTTACCTTCATATGTAATGTTTTACTTTCCGCTGCAACACTCTTAGAATTGCATGTGTAGGTTGATTGCTTGACTTGTACTAGTTGGTAAAATCTGCCAACACTTAAAATTGGGAAAAAGGCTAGATTTTTATTTGGTCAAGTAGTCTAATCACCCCCCTCTAGACCTAGTTTCGATCCTACACCGATGAACAGGACGCCATTGCTGCCGTCCATTGCCTCTCCATGTACACGAGCCCTGTCCGTATGTATGCGCGAGTACGCGTTCGAGACCCCGCCCGTATGTACGTACATGGCCGTATTTTTTGGCATGTGGTTGTATGTACGTGTACACGGTTTAGAAGGGACTGTCTGAACTGCTACATCCCGGGCTTTACTACTACACATGTTGCTGCTTGCTCGGCCACGATTCATTGTTGTAGAGAGACCGATCGACCTGTATGTACGTACACGTTCGCAACAAGGCTACGTACGCTTCGACCAGGTGGGTCCCGGCTGTCAGGGAGGATAAGGAGGCACTTCCTTGTGTGCGAAGTTATTGATGGTGCGTCTGAGCTGTCGGGGGGAGGATTCATTTTTTTTCGTGCCTAATATGGAGGCACTTTCCTTGCGTCCGAAGATATAGCTGGTGGGTCCCAGTTGTCAGGGGGAAAACATTTTTTCGCAAAATACAGCTAAGCCAAAATACAAAGGCCCTTCCGGTAGGTCCCTACTGTCAAGTGGGGGAATCATTATTTTGCGCGTAATAAGGAGGCACTTCCTTGCTGCGGCCGTGGACCCAGCTGTCAGCCTCTCCACGTACAGTCCTCTTTTAATGTAAGTCATATCTTGACCATGTTGACCATGCCGCGCCGAGAGCACCAAGGCGGTGGACGACGGCGAGGCCTAGGAAGGGAATGACCTAGAGCGAGGGAAGACTCGGCAGTTGTTTCCCACGCGGAGGGGCGTACGAGGGTTTACTAGTTGGGCTGCAGTGTGAGGCTGCCATTGCCGGAGAATAACAGCAGGTCTGGTGAGTACAGGGATGGCCAGGCCAGCGATGGGAGTAGCGTGGGGCGGTGAGGCCTGCGCGGCAGCAGAGCCGGCCACGGGACACTAGTAGAAAACAGGGCTTTGGTCACAGCTCAATGTACACATTAGTCCCGGTTGCATCACGAACCGGAACTAATGTGAGCATTAGTTCCGGTTCGAGCGGCTAAGGCGTCGGGAAGGCATTAGTCCCGGTTCAAATGGGACCTTTAGTCCCGGTTTGAGACACGAACCGGGACTAAAGGGTGCGATGCCCTTTAGTCCCGGTTCGTGTCTCAAACCGGGACTAAAGGTTCAAATTCTGCCACCACCCCCCCCCTGTGTATCGCCTTTTCAGTTTTGTAAAAAACAAAAGAAAATGATAAAAACTTCAAAAATTAAAATCCTTCGAGATGTAGTTATGTTACTACATCTACTAGTTAGGAAAATTAAAAAACTTAAATTTGGACATGTTTTGCAAATTTTTAGAATCCTCAAATTCTGAAAGAAAAAAAAGATATGCCCAAATTTCAGTTTTTTTGATTTTTTGTTAAATCTGGTCAAACTGTGGTCAAATTATGGTCAAACTACTTATTCAAGAAATATTAGTGTTAATAAATAATTATTTTTAGTTTTTTGACTTTTGGTCAAACTATGGTCAAATCTGGTCAAACTATGGTCAAATTGTGGTCAAACTATGGTCAAACTACTTATTCAAGAAATATTAGTGTTAATAAATAATTATTGTTTTTTAGAATAATAATTTCAAACTCAAACGGTGCTTAATGCTCAAGTTCAACTCCTAAGGGTTAATAGGATTGACAGCTTAATATTGTCAGGAAAACAACAAGTGCAGACTTGGAAACTAGGGGGAATAGAACTCGAAAGTTAAGTGTGCTCAGGCTGGAGTAGTGAGAGGATGGGTGACCGGCCGGGAAGTTAGACGATTTGGAATGAGTGGTTCATAATTGAGCAGTGATGAGGGGTGATTAGAGATTGAATTGTCAAATAATTCAGAAATTTGAAAATAAGAAAATATTCAAAAAAAAATCAAAATTTTATTTTTCAAAAAAATTCAGAAAAACAAAATTTCAAAAAAATTCCTTCAGTCCCGGTTGGTGTTACCAACCGGGACTAAAGGTGGAGCTCCAGAGAGCGGCCACGTGGAGGGCCTTTAGTCCCGGTTCGTAACACAACCGGGACTAAAGGGGGGGCCTTTAGTCCCAACCCTTTAGTCCCGGTTTGGGAACCGGGACTAATGGGCCTTATGAACCAGGACTAATAGGCCTTTTTCTACTAGTGGGAGGCAGGAGCAGGCGGCACGAACGGCGCTGGTTTGGGCGGCTGGAGCAAGAAGACCAGAGGTTGAAGAAGCACTATGGCCGTTGGATGGACATCGTACGGTCACTGGAGCTAGAATCGTTCATATTGACTAAGTTGACAAAGCCCTCCGTCCGCGTCAACTTAGTAGGCCCACAAGGCAGCCTCCAACTATGGTGGGTCCCAGATAGCAGGGGGAGTATTTATTTTTTTGTGCATAATAAGGAGGCACTTCCTTGCGTGCGAAGATATAGCTGGTGGGTCCGAGCTGTCAGTGGGAGGAACATTTTTTTCGCGAAATACAGAGGCCCTTCCAGTGGGTCACGGCTGTCAGGTGGAGGAATCATTATTTTGCGCGTAGTAAGGAGGCACTTCCTTGCGTGCGGCCGTGCACCCAGCTGTCAGCTTCTCCATGTACAATCACCTTCCGATGGATGTCGTTCATTGACTACATTGACCACGCCGCGCCGAGAGCACCGGGGCGATGGACGACAGCAGGGCCTAGGAAGGGAACGACTCGGAGCCGGGGAAGACTCGACAGTTGTTGCCCACACGATGGGAAGTAAGAGGGTTTACTGGTTCGGCTGCCATCGCCGGAAAATAATAGGAGGTGTGGGTGAGTAGAGGAATGGCCTGGCTAGCGACGGAGTAGGGTGGGGTGGTGCGGCCTACGCGGCAGCACAGCTGGCCACGGGAGGAGGGAGCAGGTAGTCCCGCCGGCGCTGGTTTGAGCGGCTGGAGCAGGAAGAGCAGAGATTGAAGAAGCACGGCGGCCATTGGATGGACATCCAACAGTCACTGCTCTTGTGTGTTAACTAAGTTGACACGGCCTTGCATGCGCGTCAACCTTTTTTTTAGGAAAGCGTACGCGTCAACCTATAGTAGGTGCACAAGTCATCTCAAATCTGTGGAAAACAGCATACAGCCCATCTGCCATTATTTCTAATAATTTACAGCCCATTTGCTAATTCTTAAGGATTTTTTTTGGAGCCCATATTCTTTTTGTTAGCATTACAGCCCATATTGTGGCCACGGTTAAAAATTTCTACGAAATTTTGCATATTTTGGTGCGGTCCGAACTGTTTTTAATCCCGAAATTTCGTGTCACGTTCAAACTAATTTAAAAATAATAAATTTATATCAATTTAAAATCCAACATAATTTTCCTCGCAAAAAAAAATTAAATTCAAAATGTCGAAATCTTTAGAAAACGATATTTGAAACTAATTGCCGGTTTGCTGTGTTTATAAATTTACATCCCATTTCTTACTACTTCATTTTCTGGGCAAGCGAATACATCGCTCTCGTCTTGAAAGATTTGCAGCCCAGCAGGGCTGAGAAAGCAAGTAGGCCTCCATTGGGTATTTCTTTAAAAAAAGTATAACTGGGCTAGCCATTTTCAGCAAGAAAAAAACACAACTGGGCTCATGATGTGAGAAACATAAAATAAAACCCTGGCTAGACGGGCCACAGCCCCCGCACAGCCCCGTTGTTACCCTGATCCATCTCTTAAACTAGTAAATAACAACTGCTTGTTCCTAAAAAAAGTAAATAACAACTGCGCGACCTGCTGGGTCCCTGGTGTCAGCAGCTCGTTGTGTAATTCTCTCATTTATTGACTACATTGACAATGGCATGGGACCCAGATGTACAACCATTAGGAAGAACCATTTTTTTGGGCTTGTAATAACGAGGCACTTGCTTGCATACTGCCATGACCCTGGTGGGTCCCTACTGTCATCCTCTCCACATACAGTCATCTCCTTATTCCTCTCGGTTGTTGACCATGTTGACAACGCCAGACGGCGGCGCACCGCGCAGGCGAGCGAACCAAGGCGGAGGATGACGGTGAGGCCTCGGATAGAATGAACAGGAGCCGTGGAAGATGCACCAGTCTAGTCGCAGGCGGAGGGGGGTACGAGGGTTGACTGGTTCGGGTGCGGGTGCGTGTTGAAACCCAGATTACAAACTGTACAAAAGAATGAGGGTTAATTGTTCATCAGGTTTAGAAAAAACCCAGACTGAACATGCATGGCAATAACATCTAACCCAACCACTATTTTTGGCAGTCACAAAAAAAATGGGTCGGTCTGATCCATAAAATCAACATCCTGTGCCAAAAAGTTTACTAGCATATGACGACAAGTTGTTGTAAATAGAAGCCGAGCATGTTCGGAAGCCCATTTGTGGACCTGAAACTTCTTTTTTTTTTTTCAACATATCCATCCGTGAGAAATTTCTTGTTGAAAAACTTAAGCCTCATGGACAATAGTAACCTCGCATTCAACAGGAAGAATGTGACGAAGTTTCTGTTTGCCTGATTGGATGCATAACCTTCCATCGTTATTGTCCTCAAACGAATGTCATGAGAACTGAGAAAATCCTGCTGCTTATTATGCCACCGATTGGTTATATGTTTTTCTCCATGTGTTGCTGCCTACGTAGACATGAAGATTGAAAACAGGTTAGGTCTAAAAAAAGAGTATGTCGATATAGTGATTGCCGAACGGTAATTCTAGTACAATATATATGGGCTTTCAATGTGCATGAAATAATCACCTCTATATACAAATTCTCCAGACATGAAAAGCATCGCAGCAAGCCAATAATTGTGTTCAGATCAATACTAAACATTCCGATATATAAGATCTTGATAGAACCCAACACCATTGATAGGCTATCGATGGACGAACTCTTAATTGAGCATATAACATAATATTAGTATCCAAAGTGTACTCCAAGATGATATAAACTTATGCGCACAAATGAAAAATGCAGCTTGTGATTACAAAAGTGTAGATGATAATATACAATACCTGAATAAGTCTGGAGCCAAACACCATGTCGTGATGTCCAAACGGATCATGAATTACACCCAAGGCCTCAAGTTTAGGCGCAGAGATGACAGTTATTTGTGAAGGTTTATAACAATAATCAAGGAGCAACCTTTGAAGTGAAGGGGCATCTTCGATGATGAGCTGCTGTCCTTCAAAATAAATTCCAATGCTTTTAAGGTGAGGCGACTTTATTTGGAGACAATGGATACAGATTTCTAATCCGAAAACAGGCAGCAAGCGCTCCAGGGCAGGGCAACCGGATTGGATGATGCTGTTTAGTGAGGCCTCCGACAGATCAACCACCACAAGCAAAAGTCTTTTTAGCAGTGGGAGTCGAATCATTAGTACCAGATTGGCTGCTAGATGGCACCGGGCTATGGTGATGGTGTGGAGAGAGGAGGAAAACCATGAGATGGGCAACGATGGTGTGGGCACAAATACATGGAGTTAGGATTGCGGCATATATTTTTCGTAGTAATGGTAGAACTCAAGCTGCTGGAGTTTTTCGAATTCAGTGGATGTCAGCCAGGCGTCCACCGTGCGGGGTATGGACAGCAGGTAGTGTGTCGGGATGCAGAGGCATTGAACGGGGCCCTGGTGGGAGGAGACGATGGCTCTGAGGAGATCAAATTCAGGAAGGACAGATATCTGACGACATTCGAGATTAAGAGGCACGGTGCGCCAGAGAGTGCGCCACCGAGATGCGAGGACTTGTGTGCGGCAGCCATCCTTGGTGGGGAGAAGGTAGATGATCTCCCCAAGGATATCGTCCGGGATATCGCTGCTGCAGTCCACCGAAGATTCTACGGGTTTCTCAGATCCGGGTGTGGGGGGCTCGCCGCTCATCCCCGCGCTGCTGGGTGCGGGATCTACAACCGACGTCATCGCTGGCAGGAGCCTCATCATCTTGGCGCTGGGGCCAGCCAACTCCATTTTCCTTGCGGGTGTCATGCTGAGCTCACGGGTTTGAGTAGAGTAGCCAGAGATGAGCCTAGTGGCAGTGCGAGTGGGGAAGAAGGAGGGCTGGGGTTTTCTGTAGGAGTGGAAGAAGATGAGCAGGCGTTTTCTGTACGAGTGAGGAAGAAGGTGAGCGGGGGTTTTCTGTACGAGTGAGGAAGAAGGGGAGCGGGGGGAATTGGGGGGCGACGGAAGCAGGAGAGTCCAACAAGCTGCAATATAAGTGGAAGCGAGGAGGAAGGAGGGTTTTTCTAGGATCGCCCCTCTTCAAGAAATATGAGCTTTTCCTCACAAAAAAACAAATGGGCTTTAAGATGGATAGGCTTTTGTATCGGCCTAGCCGGTTGCTCGTGTTTCGTACTGGAGGGCCTTAACACTAGAGGCAGCCCATTAGAGACACTCTCCAGCTCTCCAGCTTATTGCCCATTCGAAAGAAAAAAAGAGACGCCTCCAGCTTAATTATGGCTCCTGATCGGTAACATTTTTCAACTTGAAAAAAAGTTATAGCTCCTTTTCGGGCCGGCTTGGCATCCACCAAATTAGAGGATGGTCTACTGCATGCAGACACTCACACTAGTCGTAGCGCGGCAAAATGAGGGGTCAAATAACATGCCCATAATATACATAAATTGTAAAGGGTGACACGCTAACATTCAAACTAAGCTTCACAAGATACGGTATGCATACTAGCTAACATTCACAAGCACTTAAGTTCAGCATGTTTACGTATCTAAATGATTCACAAGACTATAACCAAGACAAAGCTGTGAGAAGGTGTAGAAATAAAGAAAAAATGATCGATGCTTCTCTGAGCAAAGGGCCTCCCTACTCACGCATTAATTTCCTGGGCATGCTTCTTTCTGCTCAATGTTGCGTGCACTTTGAGCATGTTGGCAACTCCACAGCTAGCTTGATAGCTCATCCTGCAATTTACGCTGACACATTGCAGCAAACAGAGGTAATAGACATCACTCAACATCAGACCATTTTGTGCAATTCCACAGAAACAATCTTCATTGTCCTGAATGTGAAAAGATAGAAAAGCGTTGTACTTAAACGGTGTCGCAAAACAGTAGGACATATCAATAGCTCGGCATGACAAAACACGATCATCTGGACGAAGGGGATACTGACCTGCGTGAGGAAGATTATGCGTAATTTTATAGGTGGTTAGTTGATTTCCACCTTGGGATCTCCTATGATGGCACAGAGGAAATTCTATGCAATTGATGAGCGCAATTCCTTTTGTGTGCCTGTAGAAAATTTGTCCGACTAACCCCAATATATTTTTTGTGCAGTTCCACTAAAATAATGCACCGCTGTTTGCACGACCCCTACTCGCCGGCCAGGCCATCAATGACTAGGTCTCTTTTATCTTGCGTTGACGGTGAGGCTGCAGTGCTTGTTTGCTCCTCCACACATGACAGGCTCGTTCCACACTGCAAACAGC
Source organism: Thinopyrum elongatum (assembly GCA_011799875.1). Taxonomy (NCBI): domain Eukaryota; kingdom Viridiplantae; phylum Streptophyta; class Magnoliopsida; order Poales; family Poaceae; genus Thinopyrum; species Thinopyrum elongatum. Next base: position 584,757,518 of record CM022299.1, read on the forward strand.
AAGTCAACGTACGAATAAGCTAATTTCATCTTGCATTGGTCATTCTACCTAGTTACGAATGTAGGAACACCTGGAGCAACGTGAGGTCAGCTGACAGCAGGTTCCACTAAAATTGAGGCTTGTGCTTCCATTTGCACAAATAGACACCATATGGAGATGGACAACCCTGTTTGCACAAATATGTAATAGGGTTATTTAAGAAGTGTCATTTTTTTCAGTGGCATATGATTAACAACAGCATCTCATATGTTATCAATGGCATACATTGACAGTATGAAAAAGTGCCATTAACTAACAAGTGCCATCACATCAAATCAACACTAGCACTAGATTAACGGGGGCTTACATTAACATGCATAACAATTGCATTATGACTATGTGATGACAGATTGGGAGTAGCACTTGATCAGTACGTACGTGCACGGTTAACAGGAACGATCATTCTAACAAAGGGTGATACGGAAAGGAGAAACACATCGTCGTGTCAACCATTGCGCAATTAAATTTTGTGTAGTTCAATGGAGATGCAGCTATGTTACCAGTGTCAGAGTTTAGTGTAACGGTCTAAAACACTCTTTATGAGAAATAAGGCAAGACAGAAGCATTTCATAAAACGGTGGTGGCATTGATTCATTTTATCAATGGTAATAGATTGACAGCAGCATTACTTAACAGCGAAATCACATTAACAGTGGCATTGTTTCATTTTACCTGTGATGTTAGATTAACAGCAGCAGTAAGGGCATAGGAACAGGGGAGGCACAAGCACGTTTTACATCCACCGAGGCATAAACACTACAAAAAAAATACACTTTCGTGATGATACGTGTTTGTCATAGTAGGTCACATTTTCTGTCATGCATGTACATCCATGACGATTTTATGACAGAATCAAGATAGTCATACCTGTGTTGTCGTAGATGTGTTCCATGACATAACCAAAATTATCATCACGGAAGTGTCCACTTACATGACGATAAATGGCGTGTCATGGAAGTGCTTTCGTCAAGGGTAACCGACATGTGGCATCCATCGTAACGGGTCGCCGTTAAGCTATCGGGTCCGGTTTTGGATCCGATAACCCGTTAACAGCCCGGACCAATGGGGATTTTCCACGTGTAAAATTCTCATTGGCCGAAGGAAACACGTGTCAGCTCGTCATTGGGTCAGATAGGCGCCTATGATATGTCGACACGTGCGATGGCCCAACACTGGCCCATTTAGCTTACAAAGGCCAGCCCATTTGACTTGGTCAAAAGTTAGCAGGCCGGCCCATGAAAAGCCTGTTAACGGTCTGTTCGCATATAGCGAGCTTGGAAATCGGCCCAACAGCGTCATGTGAGCCGTCGAATATAACACCAGCCCGTTTCACTTTCAGCCCATGTATGGCCCACGACGTCTTTCGGCCCATATGAGGCCTTTCGTATCTTTAGGCCCTTTAGTGGCCGACGGTGACTCTAGCCCATAATGAACAGTAAATTTTTTTGTACCCATTAACGGCCCGTGATTCACATGGGCCATTTCCAGCCCGTGTTAGCTTTCGGCCTACTGACGGCCCATATGTTCTTTGGCTCCTTTTCGGCCCTCGATTACTTTCGGCCCATTACTGGCCTATTCCCCTAATGGGCCAAATTTGGCCCGTGGTTAGAATCGGCCCGTTTGTGGCCTGTTAACCCGTTACACCGTTTCCAGCCCATCCTATATTCTGGCCCATTAACAACCCGTTATGCCTGTGACAGAATTAAGCCTTTGCTGTCTTTCAGCCTGTTAACGGCCCATTACCGTGCTGGCTCGATACCAATTACGCCCGTTTACGGCCCATGTGGACCCATTTATCCGACGGCCCGAGGCCCACCGATTCTACGGCCCGTTGGAGGCCCATTTATCCGACGGCCCGTAGGAGGCCCATGGATCCTACGACATGTAGCAGGGTCAAGGTTACCACGGTCCGTATATGGCCCATGGTTCTTGTGGCCACTAGTAAACCAGGGAAAAAGAAGACTAGGAAATAAATAAGCCCGAAACTAACGCTAGGCTATTAAGGCGATTGCATAGATTACATCCACTGGGCATCAAAGTTCGCCACCAGTGCAAATATAGGGAACACCCTACACTATACAAAAATGGCTTGCTATTTTCTTCAGCCAGTGGCTGCACGTTAAGAACAAATTTTGTATCACAACAAAACAAATTACAACCATAAAACAAAAGGAAGGTTGGCATAAAAGTTAACAGTCTGGCAGATAAATGCACCACCAGAAGTTCAGAAGCTCAGTTCATTTGACCTGATTGTTACGTTTTCATACTGTACTGTTCGATGGAGCACCATAACCTTCGCCTTCATTTCTCCTAGGCTCCTGAACAACATAACAAATGTCTGATAGTCTGGTTTCAAAACCATGCATATCTTGACAACATCGAACAATGGCTGTCCTTGTTTCACAAAGGGTCTCTGTTAGGGAATGGACTTGTGTCTGGAGCATAGATATAACATTGTTTTGAGCTTGCATATCTTGATCATGAGGTAGTTTGGACGAGATTGCCTTAACAACCAACCCAGTATTACGCAGGAACGTGCTTTTGGCACTGTTAGTGGACAGGTACTGACCCACTGCAGCAAGAGGTGACCTTGCGGTTATAGTTGCCTCGTCACCTTCAGAAGGTGGCGGCTCCACCATTTTTTCCATAGCTTGCTGAAAAGTTGAGTTTTTACATTAGTAGTACCAGAACAGAAGATATTAAGGAGGCAGCAAAACCCAAACAAAATAGCTTTGGTCTATATACAGATCTTATTCTGGTGAACCCGTGTAAAATATTAGTTGTATTTTACTGCAAAGTACATCATAAAACCATGTTCCAAACAAATGACCATGTACCATGGCTAATGTATTGTCTATTTCTTCACATTGTATTGACAGCTAAGGATAAAGAGACAAAGTTTATAATACGGTAAGCATAGTATGACATCATTCATATCACAAAACAACTGAGAACAGACAAATAGGCAATTGTAATGTTGTGTGGGCAAGTCCAGCACGGAACTAGATTACAGATCAAGATCAAAGGAACATCACTCCTCTCTTTTAAACCTTGTAAGGTGCAATGATACGCTAAGACAATTGTGTATAAAATTGAAAAGAGTAATAGACATTGGCTGCAAACCATGCAGTTCAATGCACGAGTCAGAGTAAGTAGTAGTTAAAAGGCATGAGGATTAAGGACTTACAACAACGGCTTTGACTGGTGTAGTCATGCCCTTTGTCTTGCTGGTGTGACAGTCCTTGAAGATTTCCACAGCATTTGGTTCAGGTACTTTTTGGTCCTTGCGGGCTTTCCTCTGCATTTGGAACAAGTCAATATAGATCTAATAATATGGCACAGCAAAAAGAGTGAAACAACAGCTAATTACAAGAGCCTCGCAGTGTGCAATATAGCTACGAGATCCTGTCGTCTGTTGGAATTTCACTTTCGTACAGTTGGCCTTGTTCTTTGAACAGTTCACCTACAAGAAGATAGATTTGTGAGGCACATGCGTAAATAGGAGTTCAACATGTGATCTGATCACATACATATAACGTACCTGATACTTTGGATCATACCAGTGTTTAACGAGGCCTCTCCAGTCTTCATCCGATATATTTTCCACTGGAGATGTTTGGGCAAGTTCACTGTTAGCCTTGCCTTCAAAGTGAGTTTTCCTCAAGTTATACCGATACTGTCGAAGAGCAGACTTGAAAACATGGGTGCAAGCTTGTCTGGTTGCATCATCTTGGCTATCCAACTTGAACCTCATATGTTGAAAATTATGGGAGTCTCATTATCAGCAACCTAGAAAGTATGGGATAGAGCAAGACGATATTACTAGTTTCCATACATAACCATACTTACAGATAAATGGTCGAGGAAGGTGTTGAACTGGGTTTCGTCTTTGTCATTCCTGTACTGAATCCATGTTGGGAGGATACGTGCATGACACCTAACGGCAACCGCTGCCTCTGATACTAACTTGGCTGACTTTGTAGCATCACGTGGCCTTTTTAAACCTGCGTCAAAACGGATCTCCATTCTTCCTCCTCTAGATTTATTTAACCTATCGAGCATTATCCCTGATTTTTGTTACCTCTTGCGCCTAGGTGCTAGTCCAACAACGAACATAGGAAGTGTTAGTGTACATTAAACTATGAGACTACATATAAAGAAGCATGCAACTGTAACTTGACTCCAGCAACTACCTTCTTGTTGTTGAAGCTCACAAGGTTCATCTGATCTTGCCAAATCATCTTGTTTCAAGAGTGCTTCGGAAGTAGTGTCAGGTGGCAAGGGAGCTTGGGGTCGTGCTGCTAGCTGAGTTGACAAACGAGTAACTCGTGCAGTTGGTGGTACTGTGGAAGGTGTTGCAACAACTAGGGTTGTCTCTGCTTGTTTGGTGGCAGCTATTAGTTTATGTTTGGGTTGTTTTGCAGCTCGTGTAGCACGGGATACCGCGTTTGTACAATTTTTTGCTGGACTTTGACCTTCTATTGCACCATCAGTACTAGCAGAATCTGCATAATTCTTCCGCTTCCGTTTCCGTATGTCCTTAGTACTAACACCATCCCCTGTCATTCTGTGTTCCTTCCTCTTTCTCTATGCCATGTTAAGTCAAGCCGACAAGAAAAAGGAATAAAAATTTAGTTCTTCAGAACAAATTGATGTGTGATACAGACGAACTGAAACTTTGATGTTAGACAACCACATGATAGGAGGATGTAATATGTACGAAAAACAGGACGGCATGAGATAATCAGAAGTATGATGTGTAAACTAAGCAGAAGGCATTTCAATAAATTAGAATCAATGCAATGGAAGGTAGACACCATATGAAAGATGCTACAAATATCGCTCTGCCAAGTTAACAGTGTCTCGTCATAACTGGCGTGTAAACAAATGTGAAGCAGTACAAGAAATAAATCATATGCAAGATGCAAACAACATCACACTACCAAGTTAAAGGTCTCTCGTCATTAGTGCCATTGCATATTCACAGCTTATGATGTGTAAACTAAGCAGAAGGCATTTCAACAAATTAGAAGCAATGAAAGCTAGACACCATATGTAAGACGCAATGAATATCACTCTACCAAGTTAAAACTGTCTCATCATTAGTGCCATTTCAACAAATCAGTAGTACAAGCTAGAAAATAATGCGAGATGTAAACTATATCAGACTCCCAAGTTACACGTGTCTTGTGAAAAGTGATTGTTGCAGGTTACACAACAGTAGTACTTTGATGTAAGAACATGGTGTGATAGACAGATATTGTATGTTCTAGAAACAGGAACACGTGTCTTATTCACAAGTATAATGTGTAAAGTAAGCAGATGTAATTCAACAAATTTAGAAGCAATACAAGCTAGACATCATACATAACATGCAACCACATATAACAGTGCCATGTTAGAGGGAGCACCTGTGATGGTGGACAAGGGGGGACGTGCTCATCATCAACACAGCTACTTTGAGTGTCTATGCATGTGTTGTCTTCCAAATCTTGTTGGGGGGTGGCCGAGTAGAATGTGGAGAGGCCCTCCGTTTGGAAGAAGCACCTTAATCCACTGCCTTGCTAATTTCCTTCTGCTTTATTGATTTTGCATTGTCAAGTAAAACCGACAAGAAAAAGCAATAAAATTCACTCTTCAGAACTCATTCATGCATGATACTGACAATCACTATCTTGATGTAAGGCAAACACTTGATACGAGGATGGAATATGTACGAAAAACAGGACGGCATGGCATATTCACAACTATTTGTGTAAACTAAGCAGAAGTAATTTAATCAAATTACAAGCATTACAAGTGAGACACCATATGCAACATGCAAGACAATATCACACTGCCAAGCTAGAGAAAGCACCTGGGATGCCGGTTTCGCCGGAAGACCGCCATCAGTCCCTGCCTTATTTTTTTCCTTCCTATTTCTTAATTGTATTGCCTTGTCAAGTCAAACCCACCAGAAAAATGAATAAAAATTCACTTTTCAGAACTCAATGATGCAGGATGCTGACGAGCACTACTTTAATGTAAGGCGACCGCATGATAGGATGATTGAATGTGTAAGAAAAAAGGATAGCGTTGCATATTCACAGCTATGATGTGTAAACTAAGCAGAAGGCATTTCAACAAATTAGAAGCAATGAAAACTAGACACCATATGAAAGATGCAACAAATATCACTCTACCAAGTTAAAACTATATCGTCATAAGTGCCATTTCAACAAATTAGAAGTAGTACAAGCTAGAAAAGAATGCGAGATGTAACCTATATCACACTCCCAAGTCAAATGTGTCTTATGATAAGTGATTGTTGCAGGTTACACAACAGTAGTACTTTGATGTAAGAACATGGTGTGATAGATAGATATTGTATGTTCTAGAAACAGGAACATGTGTCTTATTCACAAGTATAATGTGTAAAGTAAGCAGATGAAATTCAACAAAATTAGAAGCAATACAAGCTAGACATCATACATAACATGCAACCATATATAACAGTGCCAAGTTAGAGGGAGCACCCTTGATGGTGCACTAGGGGGGACGTGCTCATCATCAACACAGCTACATTAAGTGTCTATGCATGTGTTATCTTGCAAATCTTCTTGGGGGGTGGCGGAGTAGAATCTGTAGAGGCTCTCCGTTTGGAAGGAGCACCTTTATGCACTGCCTTGCTAATTTCCTTTCGCTTTATTGATTTTGAATTGTCAAGTAAAACCGACAAGAAAAGGCAATAAAATTCACTCTTCAGAACTCATTCGTGCATGATACTGACAATCACTACTTTGATGTAAGGCAAACACATGATACCAGGATGGAATATGTACGAAAAACAGGATGGCATGGCATATTCACAACTGTTTGTGTAAACTAAGCAGAAGCCATTTCAACAAATAAGAAGCAATGCAATCTAGACACCACATGAAAGATGCAACCAATATGACTCTGCCAAGTTAAAAGCGTCCCATCATAAATGGCGTTTCAACAAATTAGAAGCAGCGCATGCTATAAATCATATGAAAGATGCAACTAATATCACACTGCATATACTAAAGGTGTCTCGTCATATTGATTGATGCGGGATACAAAAAAACAATAGTTTTATGTAAGGACATGCTTAATAGACAGATGTACTATGTACTAAAAACAGGTTGGCATGTCACATTAACAGGTATAATGTATAAACTAAGCAGAATAGCCCATGCAATTTAACCAGATTGGAAGAATTACAATCTAGACACCATATGCAACATGCAACCACATATCACGCTGCCAAGTTAGAGCAAGCACTTGTGATGCTGGTGTAGGGGAAATGCGGTCATCAACTATAGAGCTACGTTCACTATCTTCATCTAGCCTTGCTGTTTCTTGAGAATCATGTGGGGAGGCTGACACTGCATTCTTTAAAAGAGCGTATTTTCTCACAGTAACCCCCTGGCGTGATTGTCTCATCATAAGTGATTGATGAGGGATACACAAGAACATTAGTTTGATGTAAGAACATGGTTAATAAACAGATGTACTAGTATGTACCAAAAACAGGAAGGCATGTCATATTCAAAGGTATAATGTGTAAGCTAAGCAGATGCAATTTAACCAAATTGGAAGCAATACAAGCTAGACATCCAGCTGGAGTGGTGAGCATGATCATCGAGGACCTGAGAGCCTGGTGGGAGGCGGGCTACTTCGCCACCATCGTGGCTTTTTAGTTGGCTTCCAGGTGATGCCTGTCTGTGCTAGGCTTGTCACTGGCTTGGCCAGTGCTCTGACTAGCTATTTGTCTTCTGGTGCTCCCGGGATGGTGGTTCATGTAAAAAATATCTTTCCTTTTCTTAATAAAGACCGACTTCAGCCTTTCGAATACAAGCTAGACACCATATGCAACATGCAACCACATATGACACCACGAAGTTAAAGCAAGCACCTGGGATGGTGGTTCATGGCGAGCGAGATCATCAACTCTAGAGCTACGTTTACCGTCTCCATCTGTTGAACATGCAACCTTTAAAGCGCCGATACGTGTCTTGCCTGCCCGCGAAGAAAGCAGGAGCGACTTCTCTCTTTTATTTCGTGCTTCTATCAAGGCAGAGTCTGAAATACCCATGCATAAAAACACAATAGTGAGAGTATGGGTGAAGTGTGTGCAGAACTAGTGCACTGTAAAAGTAGCAGATAGCAGGTGGCTGAAAAATAAATGACTGGAGACATATGGTAGCTCTACAACATTGCATGGCAAACAAAATTAGATTCTACTCAGTATGATTTTGTAATATATGAGCACAAGGATGGCTGGGAAATGCAGGTACTCCTCCAACACACCACCACATGTGGTCCTATCAAAATAACAGTCGACTGAAAATAAATAGGTCAGTCGGTTCTTTTATGAACCGTCCGATCTATAAGGAACGGGCAGATGGCCTTCGCCTACCTCCCGGTAGTCACTGTTGACTATCTTTCTCGAACCGCCAGCGACCACCGGCCCAGACCCCTGCCTCCACTGCCCCGCCCTCCCCTCGACCTCACACCACCGCCGTGCTTGGCAGCGCCCCCCGGCCATCCCTTTAATCCCGGCCGACGTCCAGATCGGGCGCCAGCAGCTCCTAGGCCCCACACACCCCTAAGATAAACACCGAGGCACTGCTTCCCTGGCGTAATAGGCGGACTAGCGCCTGTTACATCGGGGAATGCTTCCTTTAATTGGGAATCAACTGACCAGGAATTGAAATCCAGGGGGGCGACGGACCTCTAGCTAAGGTGAAATAGTATGTGAGGAGAAACCTTGTGCATCGTGAGTTACTAGGAACATCTAGTATCAAGAAGAAGGTGTAGGAAGAAGCGGTCAACTAGTGTCTTCTGTGGGATGAATACCGAGCTAGCAGACACGTAAGATTTGCATGAATAAGGGAAGAGGAGTACCATTTCCGGTTGCCAGTGCTATGTGCTCCGGATATCGCAGCGATGTTCTTCTTTTTACCGGGGGAACCGATGTTTTGGAGGAGGGTGGAGCCTTGGACGAACCCATGGCCAAATTGTTGACTATGTTGCGGTGGCCATCTGTCGGCGGAGGGGAAGCAGATCCGAGGCGGCGAAGGACGGCGTAGCAGGAACAGCTACGATGTGGTGGACGGTGGTGACGTTGGAGCAGCAGCGGTGAGGCACAGGACGACGTGGTTGAATTGGCTCGGGTACGGCGCACGTCGACGTCCTAGAGGCAGCTCGGCCTCGGCCTTGGCTTCAACTACTAGCCGTGGAGGGTGTTGCGGTTGCGGTTGCGGTGGACGACGATGTCGGGGTATCGGCTCCGGCGTGATGGAGGAGGGCGGCGGTTGATGGGTGGGATGGGGTGGCGGATGGAGGACGCCGGGGTTTCACGGCTGGTGGAGAGGTAGTTTTGGCGCCCACGGAGTACGAATGGGGAATCGGACAGGGGGGTGGGGCAGGGGGAGCTAAGGGGGAACCATGTTTCGGTCTAGGACGCGCTTGTTTTTAGTTTTTTTGAACAGATGGGACACGCTTGTTTGAAATTTGGGAAAAGTACAAACTTTGCCCCCCCCCCCTTAAATTTCGGACCTACTGCGGGTTGGGGGTAGGACGGTAATCCTAGGTGTCCCAAATAGTGGGCGGGAGCGATTTCGGCTGAGCGAATGTGTGCTTAGGCGGCCATGGTGTATGAATGTTTTTCGGAGGCGGTTGCGTGGCGTCTAGATGAAGCTACAAACCTACCCCGGTTTAGACCTTTGGACGTCGGGCAGGTAGGTTTCACGGGTCGGAGTTAGAAAAGTAATTTCCTTCTACCAAACATTGGTCTCACGTGGTTTCGGGCGAGTAGAGGCTCTTTTGGCGCTTCATTCGAAATTTTGAAACAGAAGCATTAACATTTAGAGTACTCTTGAACTTTGAGGATTGACCTAAATAGACAACGTTAAATTTGACCTTGTATGTTTGAAAACCTCATTAAATTATGCGCTTCTTTTTGAAATTTTGACACTTGAAAATCCTATAACTACGATTATTTTGGAATGGAGGAGGTAAATTTGAATCTATTTTGTACACGACTATATATGCTATTATGTACAAAAGCAGAGCAAAGATTGGTGCCCCCATAATTTAGGTATGATTTACAAATGCCATGATATCGAATTCAAATAATTGAATGGACTTCATGTTGAATTCGAATTTTTTAAATCACCTTAAGTTGAATTCAAATGTATGCTAGTTCATAGCTAGCTATTTATAATGTTCGTTGTGTAACTTTTGTATGTATAATGTGCTTTACACACACAACATGAACTATACTCACGTTTATATTCGATTGCTAAAGTGATGCATTGTCTGAAGTTCAAGATACTAACTCTGTGGATCAATTATGTCGAATAATAACATAGACATGCTCAAATTTGATAGAATATAGATGTCTGATGGATCAATGACCGTTCCTTATGCGAATTGCAAATATCATGATCCCATCCTAATATTTGGATACAATTTATATTTTTAATCAATGTGTACATCAGTCTTTTACGTGTAGTTTCACTCTCCATCGGTGGTCTCTCACACATGCTCACACACTCTCTCCCGAGGTGTCTTTCTCGCAGACATGCTCTCGATATAATCCTCCCTCCCTCTCGTAACCATTTACGACTGTTTTCACTAACCTTTATCACAAGCACTCTTCCTCTCACAAGCATACACACGCACAATCCCCATCGACCCTTTCTATATACATAAACCTGCCTACGTGTCTCCCGCACGCACATTATCTTTAGGCTTGTCTCTCACGCATTGTCTCCACCTCTCTTCCTAATTGACGAGTATGATTCTAGCAGAGCATTCTGTAGGATGCCCCTTAAAGTTAGGTTGGATGAATAGTAATATCAGAGATAAGGGGTTACCTTAGTCCGAGGACCTAGGGTTACAAATCCTAGCCGGCTTTGTTAGTGGGCACAGAGTCCTTCACGACTCTGCTATCTTTCTCTTGTACGACAAGTCCTCCATGGGTCTCCCTAAATGCATCACGGGCCGACCAATGTGGCGCAGGACGGAACCGAACCAAGGGCCTCACCTCGGCCCACCGGACCTCACGCGGTGACACACCCTCTGCCCCCAGGTCTCGTTATCTTCTCACACCCACACATACCAACACAGACACCACACAAAATATTTTCTCCTCGTGCCTCTATCCCCTCCCCCCTTGCATATACACACTCAAGGGCATCTCTCGCCGTGACATCATATTTGTCTCTCTCTCTCTAGACCTCTCTCATTTCTCGTGCTATCTCTCCCAAGTCCCCCCCCTCCCCCCGGCCCCTCTATCCATGCCTCTCTCGAATACGTAATACACACACATACCTCTCTAGGCCCTGCCAAATACATCAAGCACATATTCACACATGTTACATCATGTACCCCATTGATCTAAAAAGGCCTCTCTTCACGTCTATTTCGCATACAACATTCCTTTTGAATAAAACCACACAAAGTGTGGCCAAAAAATTATTTTAGAATCTCTACATATATACAACATTACAAAGTTATATGACGGAGTATGAACGTTAATTTGCATTGCATGGTGCCCACAATGATATTTATTCCGCACTGTGAATTTTTATATTTTTATACTATATATAAAGTTATTCATAATAAAGAGAAATGAAGAGCATCTCTCTCTCCATCGTATACACCCCCTCTACGCCCCTTTCACGTACGCACACAAACTATCTCCAGGTCCTCTAAAAGTACGCCCCCAGCACATTCACGCATGTTTCATCTTTCTCTCGTGATATATACAGTGACGATCATTGTATTTGAAGCGAAAGCATGATACGTACATTGGACTTTAGAATCCACTCATTACGGTCACCATTTACGTTTTGTGGTTATTATACAGTCACGGGCTCACCGTACAGCTCTGTATTTGCTCAAGACACGACTAGTTGACCAGTTAAATGCTCCATGTGGCACCTCTAGTGTTGCATCACATTATCTCACTACCATTGGGCCCACCTCTTGGCGTGTATAAGAATGAAAACAAACGATAAAAAAATATTGAACGGTGGTTTGAAGTCATGACCGCGGGCACAGCGAACAAGGTGGTCTTGTATTGGTATGCTGAGCCGTCTGTTTTAACACACAGGAGCTGGTGTGGTGATTATACACACACGCACACATGCACACGAACTGCATGCATGCAACACTCACATGAACACACGCAGCCACGCACACATGCAGCACTCACATGTACACACATAGCCACGCACGCACGCAACACTCACACGCATGCATGCACGCATGCATGCACACACCACACGACCAACACACTCTCACGCTCAAGTGCTCAAGTGCTCAACCTACACGTGCATGCGCACACATCAGGCCCTGACAGACACATACACAACCAGGTGGTTCCCGCGCACGGGTTGGAGTCTTGTCGCGTCTGCGTAAATTTGTGTTTATCTGACCTTTTTCCTATGCGAACTAACAGGTGGGACCCACAAGGAACATGGTCAATTTAACTAGTCAACATAGTGCCACGCAGACTATTTGGCCGGTCAACAGAGTGCAATCCGATGCTGAACGGTGAGCAAGTGACCATATAATCACCGCAAAACATATATAGTGACCGTAATGAGCGTATTCTGAAGTCTGGTGACCGTATTACGCTTTTCGCTTGAAATACACTGACCGCCCGTGTATTTATCTCTTCTCTCGCTCTCTCTGTGGAGCCGAGTAGGCCACTGTGCCAGTGCCTAAATTGGCGCACGCCACCCCATTATTGATGTACTGGTTTTGTAAGAGCAAACAAGCATTCACGTCTACTGTACAAACTATAGATATGAGTTACAAATGCTATGAAGACGAATACAAATATTTGAATCCACTTTATGCCTAATTTCTCTCTATAGGCCCTTCAAAAGTACATCTCTACACATTCTCGCATGTTACATCTAACAACTATGCAATACAGCACTACTACTGCACTCTAACACAATAAATCATATGTGTTTTTAGTTTTACTAGATCTCATATTGTTACTTAATTATTCAGTTTGCATACATTAAAATTGCCTTTGAAATGTATGGCTAGTATCATCTACCGCGCAGAAAAAATCCCACCCTTGCCTGTTTAATCGGGTTTGTATCGATGGATCGTGCGAAACAGCAAAACTATAGTAGTATTATAGTACAAGTAACAGTTCACTGGGCCGCCGTGTCGTGTACTCCTCCTTCGTAAGAGTGGAGCGCTCGCTTTCATAAATGTTCTAGTCCCTTTCGCTGACATGTGGGACATCAAGCAACCGGGTCCACGTGCCATACCGAAATAACAGTGCAGAGCAGCAGGGGTGAAGCAGCCCAGTCATGGAGCCGGCGTAGTAATGAGCAATGAGGCGTCAAATCACGAAGCTGCACCTTTCCCGCAGTTAAGTTGGAGGGACGAAGTAATAATGCTAAAAAAAGAAGTTGGAGGGACGAAGCAACCATCATTTCACTCGTTGCTGAATCCGCTTCTCCCTCATCTTCTTCAAGTTAACCACGTGTTGCTTCTGCCGTTGTTCTGCCTCATGTGGGACGCGGATCGGCTTGGTAAAGCACTGACACGTGGGACCGCATGTTAGCAAACCACCAGGCCAACATCCTCTAAAAATAAGAAACCTTCCCCGCCATCCGCGTCGCAAAATCACCTCCTTTTTACTAATCTTGATACTATAATTTTTTAGATCAATATAATCGAGATTTGTATAGATAGCACACAGGAGTAAAACCAAGTGGTACAGTTAAGGGCATCCACAATGTGTAGCCAAATGTGAAAATAGCTTTTGGCATCGATGGGAACCATTGTGGACGGTGCTGCCAAAGCCAAAAAGATGGAACCAAAGCTTCCTAATTGATTGATTGAAGGAATAGAAAGATGCAACCTCTCTCCTCTTTCTTCTGTGCTTGGACGCATGTACAGTATAGAGCATAGAGTCTACTCCCATGTCCCTTCTATCACAAATCACAAAGCAGTGAGGCGTCAAATCACAAAGCACAGATGAAGCAACCATCATTTCACTCTTTGCTGACTTCGCTTCTCCATCGTCTTCTTCGAGAAACCACCTTACCGCACTAAGCTGGACGGACGATGCTATTATGTAGTACTAGTACATTTACGCGTCCTTTGGTTCAACGGACTTCCTGGATGCAAATAAGGCGGTTGTCTCGGCTTGCAGGCGACACTTGCGAACGACATATCGTAGTCTCCCTCAATGGTGTTCTCTGTCGAACGCACTTTGCCAAACCACAACATTCGAGATATCGTCGACGTCACCACAATGGGGAAGGAAGTCAAATAGTTACTACCTCCATTTTTTTGTACACAAGGCTAGTATATCAAAATTACAATTTGCAGAAGGCCACTAACACTAATCGAGGCAAAATTGATGGGGTTTGCCTCGTACTAGCAACCAAGGACATTAATATACCCTTGCATGCATGCGGAAGTGAGAAGGTTGGTTTTCATGGCGCTGCATTAATCAAGCGATGAGGAGTGAGATGGTTAGCTCTTTGGGCATTGGAGAAAAAAATACGCATTAATTGACATGTCAAACGAGGATTTGTATCGATCAATCCCGTGAAGGAAAACCCCACCTTTCTTTTTTAACACAAGTAGTACTCCTACGTACGTACTTGTATCCTATTTGGGTCTAGGCCTTTCATTGCCAAACTTCGCCACACATTTTTGCCAAGCTTGCCTAAAGTTTTCAAAATGAAAAGGAGGTACACTTGCGCACGGTTGTCGCGGTCGCACCGCACCCTCACACAGTCACTCCTGCACGCCGCAAACCCAACCAAGGGAACGCACCCTCACTGACACGTGCTACCGCATGTGATCAAACCAAACTCAGCCACCCTACGGCTGACACATAATTTCCGTTCATACAGTATGTTTATCCAACCGCATGTTGGGGAAGATCCGTACGGCCCATGCGGTGGTCTGTTGGGGAAGAAAAAGAGGTGAGGAAGAAGGGTTAGGAGACGTAGGATATTCATCCAACCGCCTGAAATGGTCGACTGACCCAAATGATGAAAGTCAGGCGACTTGCATAAATATATGTTTTTACACAGCAAAAGATCCCTAAAAACAACAACATAAAGAAAAACTATCACTGCTCGCGGAACGAGACGGCCTCGTCGTCTTTGGCTACCGGCACGAACCAGCCGTAGCTGCCGACATGTGTCTCCGCACCGTGGTTGTCCTCGGCCTCCAGCTACTCGTTCACGCGGAGCGTGCGGGTGCTCTGCACGGACGCGAGCACCGCCCGGTTCAAGTCTAGGACATCCGGTTCCGCCTGCAGGAGGGCCTCGATGGCAGCGGCATCCGCGCACTCCGCGTCGAGTTGAGCCTCCGCCGCCCGGTTCAAGTCCAGGACGTCCGGTTCCGCCTGCAGCAGGGCCTCGATGGCAGCGGCATCCGCACGCTCTGTGTCGAGTTGAGCCTCCGCCGCTCGGTTCAAGTCCAGGATGTCTGGTTTCGCCTGCAGGAGGGCCTCGACGGCAGCGGCATCCGCGCGCTCCGCGTCAAGTTGAGCCTCCGCCGCCCGGTTCACATCCACGACATCCGGTTCCACCTGCAGGAGGGCCTCGATGGTAGCGGCATGCGCGCACTCCGCGTCGAATTGAGCCTCCGCCTCCTGGTCCTCCTTTAGTATCGCCAGGTTGAACCACTGGTCTGCCTGCACCATGGGGGACCTGGACACCGGCACGAAGTCGATGTCCATCGTCTCATACGCATCGGGGGCCTTCTGCGCCGTGACCTCCGCCATGAACATTGGATCGGCTTCCTCCTCCTCGGAGCTTGGCTCCAGAGAACTCGGGGATTGGCCCGCCGCAAAGCGAGCTTGGGAACGGAGGTCTGTGGCACCGACCGCCGCCGCGATTTTTGCGCGGCGCTCCGGCGTCAGCATCTTGTAGTACATGATCTTGCGGCACACCATGGCTTTTCGGTGAACTAGGGGACGCTTGATGCAGGCTAGAGGATCGAAAGGTGGGGGAATGGGCTGGAGAGGAGGTGTGGTTTTGGGGCAGTGGCTGGCATAGGCCGAGCAGGAAGGTTCGGGTGTGAATAGTGGTTCCGGTGACGACCGGTCAATCGGTTTTGAGTGTACATCACTCTTCTCGCATTCGCGTTGCACCCCGGCATGCTGGACCCTCCACGTCGCTCACCGAATGGAACGCGCTTCCTCTTGCGTTTTTGCTTGCTTGCGGGACCGCAGTTGAGAGCAAACCGATGTCCCTCCCCCTCCCCCACCCGCGTCAAACTACTACTCCCTCCGTTTTATGCGGAGTAAATAAAAACAGAGGGAGTATACTACTAGTACTATGTGCACTGCATACTCTACTGCAGATGTTGTCAGTACTCCACTAGTACTATTGGACAGGGAGCTTAAAAAAGTTGCTATTGGACTAGCTATATGTGGTGAAATCCTAGTAGGAAGAGCATGCGCGAGAACAAGCACATTCACGTGTTTGAAAACAAATTGGAAACCATCTCTGCTTGAATACAAATCTAGGAGTACGTACGAATCTAACAATATTGATTGGGCGTTGTTGAATGTTGATACTTTTTTCTGTAAGTTTGATCAAAGTAGAGATACTTTGACTACACATAAAACTTATATGTAAACTAGAAAGGATCGGAGGGAGTATATTGTACGTTCAAAAGCAAAACGAACATTGAATACCCTTTATATATGATTTGTTGATGCTATGATCACCGGTTCAAAATTTTGAATCCGCCTTAGGTATCACACATGCACCCACTCGTTCTCTCTCGGTTTCATCTCGCGGTCCGGAGATCGATTGAAAGAGGACTAGGGTGGGTATAGTACATTCATTTCACTTTTGAACATACAATATACTCCCTCTGATCCCCACAGACCCCCCCCCCCGGGTCATTTCTATCATAGAAACAGACCAAACCTTTATCTCCTTGCACGACACGCAATTGATCTCTCAACATCAATCGATCTTGTCAAGATGTGTTGGGGCATGAACCGAATGGGATGTCAAAACCAAGATGGGAAGCGACACGTAGTGGAGGCAAAGTTAAACTTTAAACGAACTGTTTGTCTGTATGCATGTCGGACAAATTACAACATTGGAAATACAAGCATGGTCTAGGCCCACATGCGAATGATACTCGGCGGAATGTTCAAATGAGGCATGCGGGAGGATGGACTCGACCGGAGGGCGGCATGATCGATGGAGAAGAGGGTTGGAGAGGAATGAGAAATAAGCAACGCCACATGATTATACTTGAACGTCTCAAATAAACAATAAGTTGTCTCGTTTTCCCTTCCGTCCTGGTCACGGAGTAAGATACTCCCTCCATTTTTATTTACTCTGCATATTAGGTTTGACTGAAGTCAAACTTCATAAAATTTGACCAAATTTATATAAAAAATATGAACATTTACAATAGCAAATCTATATGATGTGAAAGTATATTCAATAAATAATGAATCTAATGGTATTGATTTGTTATTGTATATGTTATTATTTCTGTCTATAAACTTTGTCAAAGTTTACAAAGTTTGACTTTGAGCAAAGCTAAAATGCGGAGTAAATAAAAACAGAGGGAATACGCAGGGAATGGTATAGTTACTACTGCCGGAACATGGTAAGTTGGACCCCTAAATGCGGGCGCGGACCGGGCACACCTCAATTATTCCTTCAAACAGTCGGACACCTACGTTAGCACACCATCCGGCTACTTAATCAAGTGTCACGCTTCACTAGTTGAGAAGGAAAAGGGTGGTACCGTACCCAAAACCACCACACTTGGGGGCTCAGGTAACAACTTGGTACTGTACCACATTTGAACCAGGGCACAAAAACCACCTGTTATGCACCTAATGCGCAACGCGGAGCACTGACGCTCGAATTTGGCTGGGAAAACAAGGAAACCGACATGTGGGGCACACCTGTCGGGACGACGTGGTGCAGACTAGTCCAATGGAGGAGCTGGCCCATGATCTCCTCACCACCGGCAACCGTTCATGTGGGTCGTGGGGGCCAGCAATGTGGCGCAGCTCCCGCACCACCTCTGGACACGGCGACCGCGGTGAGCGACACGCTCATCGTCGCTGGACACGGTCGGCTTCAGGGTGCCGAGGGTGGCGTTAGCGTTGTGGCACGACCAGCAGATCAACACCTGGCTCATCGATGATGCATGGGGCGCCGAAGTGCGCGCGCGCCGTGACGCATCCGTGGAGTGTTGTAGCGCGGCCAATTGCATCCCCAGGACCTGAGACCATGCCGGGTCGTCTTGCTTTTTCAATGACACGTGGGGATCGCATGTGAGCAAAGGGCATCTCCAACATTGCCACGACCGCAGCTGACTACCCTGGCACACCAAAAACCCTCGTCCCTCGCGCCGTCGCGCGGTGTATTCCCAGCCGGCGTCTGCTGCCCGCATTCATGCCGTTCATCCGTATGTCGTCATTAAGAGGCTCGGTGCCCGAGGAACCAACTCCGGTGACTTAATGACGCACCCGGACACTTGGCCTCACTAGAATGCGCTACTTAAAGCGTCAACACCCAGCTAAACTCCACACCATAGTGCACCGTCCTGCTACCTGGCATCACATCCGCCATAACCGCGAGCGCGAACGCTCTGCGGGAGAGCTTGTCTTTGGGGATGAAGCTCGAGGTCGCCGCCCTCGCTCAAGTCGCCGCTCGCAACGCAATAGCGGCATAGCCAGACGCGGACGCGACCGCACAAGTGGTGGCCACGCTGGCGACCGACGACGGGAGCACCGTCAGCCACGCATCCTACTTGCCGCCGTCCAACGTTCGGTGGCGCATGTGGCAGGTGAAGCGACGGACCGTCCACGTCCATCATCATCGACCTCACATCCACCGGCACCGCAAAGGTCAGGGACTCCTCCGAGGATGAGTGGGGCATGGGAGGCGGCAGGGCATGGTGTACCAACTGGCCGGTCCGTCTCCCGTGTTCTACTCTTCCTCGCCGGAGACTGCACCTTCACTTCACGGGTCTTGAACCCCGCCCCCGTACATGGAGATCGCAGATGGAGGACATTGGTCGCCGTCGTAGAATAGGTTTAGGGTCGGGTTTCTTTTATTTTTCTGTCCTATAAAAGTTTGAAATGTAATGAAAATCTGCTGTGTTTGCATGAATCTCTTCCGGTGTATATGAACTTTCACAATAATAGTAAAATATATTGTAGGAGTATGAAAATATATGGAATGATGATTCATTTTTGTGTGTATAAACTTAGAAGGTTTGACCCGAGACAAAGCTAACATGCGAAGTAAATAAACACATAGGGTCTACATACAAAATTTATCTTAGGCACTCCAATAGTACGTCCACTACACATTCACGCATTTCACATCTTTCTACATCTACGGGAAGCTACGAAAGGGTTAACGTAAATTGCCTCTCTCTCTCTCTCCCCCCTGATTTTCATGGTGGTGGGCCCCTCCCTCCCCCCAATCTCCAATCAACAGATCACATGTTTCACATTACGTTAATTACGTAACTGGGATTACGTAGGTGTAGCATTACTCGTCCTAAAAAAACCAACTAAGCCAACCTCCCAGCATATCATGCGGGAAAAGACCCAGCCACGCCGTTTTAGTCGGGATTACCGGATTACTAGTAGTAATATCGATGGATCGCGTGAAGCACCAAGTTTAAAAGGAAAAAAGATGGTACAATCACATCACACCTGTCGCGGTCGCATTGCACCCCACACACGGTCGGTCCTGCACACGACTCACGCAAACGGAATGCGCTTCGGCTTGCCTCTTCACTGACACGTGGGGCTGCACTTGGAGAAACCGACCATGCGCCAAACTCTCCCGCCCACCGTGCGAAAATCCCCCCCCCCCCAAAAAAAATTCACCCCAAATACCAAATTCAACCGCCCTTCGGCCAACTAGCCAATAATATTCCCCAAACCTCCCTCCCCCCCGGCCCCCTCCACTCCATTCACTCCGCCAAAGCCGCCCTCCCCGCCGCGTCGATACGTCGGCACCGCGGTTCATTGAGGGGATGCACGGCGATCCTCTCGCTCCCACAGTACGCTCTCATAGACTGCCGTCCTCTAGCCGCGCCGCCACCGCTGGCGACATTCTTGTGGAGATGCACGGTAGTCAGCTTCTCCCACCGTACGTGCATTCTAGACTGAGGCCCCGTGCATGTCGAAGTAGCACTGAATGTTAGCTGATAGACGCTGTTAATCTCACTGTTTGCCGAAGTAGTTTACAGTCAACATGCTCTGCTTAAGAAGCTTCCTTGCCCTGTTCTGCACTCAATCTGCTTAGCTGAGATGGCATGCCATGCCCAATTAGTTGCTAAAATATCCCGCCATATATTTATTGTGACGTAGATTGCCATGGTCTAGTAGCCAATTTGTTAGGTGAAATAGCTCTACACCATTTTATACTCGATCTTTGTTGCTGAGATGGCCTCCGATGGATGTGTGCTCGGCCTCATTGACTGCTGAAACAACCTGCCATAATTTAGCACTCAAATCTGTTTGCTGAATTAGCTTTACATATATTTTGTTACTTAGATCTGCTTGTCCAAATATCTTGCCATAGGTTTAGACATCGACCTAGGTATTTTTTTTCTGGACTTCATAAAAAAGCATATATGTTTTTCCTGTAATATCTAGTAGAAGAACTAATTTGTATGTCTAACAGATGGATAGGACTTGGATAACTTCTGCTTGAAGATTCTCCGCTGCATATGTCGAGGGGGTTGAAAACTTCATGAACTTTATCATAGCTGAGTACGGTGGTCCGAAATCATATGTGCTCTGCCCATGTAGCAGCTGTATGAATTCAGTTACAAGACCCTAGTCAACTGTGCAAAATCATCTACACTTGTATGGGATGTCGGTCACATATACTTGGTGGGTTCATCATGGTGAAGCTGTGAACGTCAATGTTACTGACTATGTGGAAGCAGCAGATCACCATCTTGATCTACCTGATGCTGAGGTGGAAGAGGAGGAGGAGGTGGTGGTGGCGGAGCCAGTGAGTTTGACCAACATTGAAACAATGCTACGAAATGCTCGTGCATTTTGTGAACTTTCACCTACAGAAGAAAAATGGTGGTCCCGCATGTTGGAACAATGCAACGTGGCTGTCACCCCAGGAAATAAGCTGTCAGTATTCTCAGCTATGGTCTCCTTTCTTCAGGTGAAGACATCTGAGCGGATGACCAACAAATCATTCGATGCGATGTTGGCTGCTTTCCGCGAATTTTTTCCAGATGTGTCTGAGCTGCCACACACCTACAGTAAAATGAAGAATTTCCTTCGTGCAGTTGGAATTGGATATGATATGATCCATGTTTGTAAGAATAATTGTGTTCTGTTCCGGAAGGAATATGCCAACTTAAGTGAATGCCCAAAATGCAAATCATCAAGATGGAAAGATGGCGATGCTGTGAAGAGGATTCCTCATAATGTTCTGAGACATTTTCTAATTATACCAAGATTGCAGAGGTTGTTTCATGATGCTGAAACAAGAGAGGATGTACTGTGGCATTCTAGGAACTAGGAGTACAGAGATCACAATGTAATGAGCCATCCATCTCATGGTAGTGACTGGAAAAGCTTCAATCAGAAACACAAAAAGTTTGCTGCTGACCCAAGAAACATTAGACTTGGCTTAGCTTCAGATAGATTTAACCCATTTGGCCACCAGAGCGCCAGATATAGCATGTGGCCAATGCTTGTTATCCCTTACAACATGCCTCCAAATGTCTGCACCAAAGAATCAAACTACATGATGGCCTTGCTAATCCCAGGTCCAAAAAGTCCTGGAAAGGATTTTGATTTATTCATGGAGCCTCTTGTGGAGGAACTTCAACAGCTATGGAGGGGTGTTCTTACTCGAGACCTATATAGCAGCCCACCAGTTGATTTCTTTCTGCGTGCTGTTATAATTTGGTGCATCCATGATTATCCAGCTTTGGGCACTATGTCAGGGCGAACGACACATGGTTACAATGCATGTGTTCGATGTGACAGGAATCCGCTGTCATACGCAATACTTAGCAAGATCTGTTACATTGGACACTGTTGTTTCCTTGCCAAGGACAAGCCGTGTCCTACAAAATATCGAAGACATGTGTTCAATGCAAAGCATGAAAACCGTGATGCGCCAAAGAGGCTCACCGCCGATGAGTTGCAAGTGGAATTAGAGAAGGTCAGGCATATTACACCAGGAAACCATCCTGATAATGGTAGCGGGAAAAGGAAGCATGGCAGGGCAGAAGAGAGATTATTGTTTACCCGCAGGTCCACTTTGTGGGACTTGGAGTATTGGAAAGATTTAGATCTATGGCATAATCTTGATGTGATGCACATCGAGAAAAATATATGTGACAGCATTATTGGCACACTTCTTAATATTGAAGGCAAGACGAAAGATACCTTAAAATCTCGGATTGATTTGACACACCTGGGTATCAGAAATGATTTGCAAGTGGAAGATGAAGGTAAACCAAGGGATATGGCACGAGTTGTGTACGTCTTGGACAAGGTAAAAAGAAAAGAATTCTATGAGGTCCTGTCATGTGTGAGATTCCCACATGGATTTGCTTCCAACCCTGAAAGGAGAGTCAGTGCAGATGGAAACAAGGTACAAGGGTTGAAAACTCATGACTGCCACGTCCCACTTCAAAGGGTTTTACCTGTTATCCTTAGAGGATTGGGCCGCCCCGACTTATACAGAGCAGTTGCAGAGTTAGGACAATTCTTCAGGGAACTCTGAAGTAGAAATATCAGGATAGATGCTTTTGAGCATCTTAGAGACAAGATACCCTTACAACCTTGAGAAGATATATCCTCCAGCCTTCTTTGACGTGATGGTGCATTTGGCTGTTCATCTACCTGATGAGGCACTACTTAGAGGTCCAGTACAGTATGGCTGGATGTACCCTATTGAAAGGCGGCTAGGCACTTTCAAGGGCTATGTTAGGAACAAAGCTAGACCCGAGGGTTCCATTGCAGAGGCCTACATTGCTACAGAAGCGTTGACATTCTGCTCAAAATACATTGAAACAGCTGATCAGCTTAGCAAAGAGGTGGGTGAAGACAATCCCGGGCTCAATGTTTTTGATTGTTCTGTTCGAGTTACAGGGAAGAGTTGACAAGATGACAAACCTAAAGATTTGGACAAAATGGTTTGGTATGTGTTGAATAACTGTCATAAGATTCTACCTTATATCGAGTAAGTGCTAAGTACTGCAGCTTATACATCATAATCTACTAAACGTGCAGCACATTCTTATATATTTAGATGTTTGACGCGATCACTATGTTGTGCAGCATCTACAAAAAGGAGCCGCAAAATCCAAGAAACATTGACAAACTGGTTATGGCAGGATTTGCGAAATGGTTCAAAAGCCATGCAAGCTTTTGAATTGCACTGTCAGTTTTTTTAATATATTGAGTACATAACATGATCAGCTTGTCTATTTTCTAACCATAAGTTAAGAAGATGCGGGAGGATGGGCAGGCAGTTAATGATGCCCTTTACGCACTAGCAATGGGTCCTGATACTCGGGTAAGACATTATGAATCTTGCATTGTTGGAGATGTGCGCTACAACACCCTTGCACGCGACGAAGGTAGAAAGACACAAAACAGTGCCATCATGAGCACGGATAAGTACGGCGAAGAGACAACTGAAATGTATGCTAACATAACAGACATTATTCAGTTGCAGTATATCTCCAGTTTCGAGGTTCATCGGTGTGTGGTTCTGTTGTGCTGTCGTTGGTATAACTTGTTTTCCAGGATCGCAAAACCCAGAGCTGATGATTATTTCAAATCCATCAATGTCAAGGCGGCGTACCAGACCTACGAGCCTTTTATTTTGGCAAATCAAGAAACACAAATATTTTTCTTGGAAGACACATTTGCACGTAGCGATGACTGGAGAGTATTGCAAAGGTTTGAGCAGAGGAATTCGTTTAATGAAGTTGCACAACAAGATGATGCTTACACTGCTCCTGATGTAGAAGATTCCACATATGTTCCTAATATCTTTGAGAACCATCATGTCAATGACGCTGGTGAAAAGATTGCCTGTTGGGCTGTGGACATATGAGAGTTGATCAATAAGAAGCCAACGTTCGAGGACATTGAGGATGAAGAAGAAGATGACATTGGGGGGAATTACGATTCAGACTGATACACATGGCGAAGATGTTAACGCTGCTGCTGCGGATGATGATTAGATTGCTTTTGTCGTATTTGCCTATCAGAAGACATTTTTTTATCTACTATGTGAAATTGTGTTTGCTATGACAACTGAAACCTGATGAAGTTGTTGTTTAGTATTTTGCTGTGAGAACATCACTTACTATGTATGTTGATTTGTGTGGTGATTGTATGACGACTAAAACATGATGACATTGTTGTTTAGTTGTACTCATATTTGGTTGTGAAACTTGTATTTGATAACATAGTTTGCTGTTGGACTGCAATTTGCTCGACGTCTTCGAATGGGAACAAAGCTGACCCGACAGGGCCTCTGCTAATTTATTTATTTATTAGCAAAAGGGCCTTTGCTATTTATTTATTTACGAGCAAAAGGGGATACCCCCCGATTTTTGTTAATAGAAATCATTAGATGTTCACAACACTATGCCCAGCCTGCTAAACAGGTTTCATTCATTACTAGTTTCAGCAAAGTACTCATGTCATAGCCACTGAATACATCACGAGTGCTACATACACTGCAAATAAAGAGACAATCATCCTACAGAGCACATCGATTTTGACCTTTATCTTCACAAGCTCTTTCATCTCCTCATTGCTGTCAAGGCCGTTCAGCAGTTGTTGCTTGGCCATGATCAGAGGAACTGCATCTTTAACCTTCTGCTTTGCATCTTGCTCTTCTGCCGTTCCTTTAGTTACTTGTCCAACACCCCAACCTGCTGGTATTGGGATTCCTCGGCTAACCAAATAATCAGCGTAGTTGCATTCCCCCACATCAGCAACTTCCTAGAAATACAAATCACACGAATCTTCCCTTTTCTGCATGAATCAAATTGGAAGATCATCAACCAAACTATTAAAAAAATCAACAACTGAAAGCAGCAGAACAACACTTAAACATATTATTACCCCATGATTCGGGTATTTGTAGAAGACTCGGCCAGGGTTGAGGATTGTGGTTGAGACGCGACGGATGACTCTGCGTGATTTGCAGCAGTGGTACCACACCAACGGCAGCGGGTTGCGATGAAAAACCGGCTGCGGTGCGTGTGCCGGCGGGGGTGTGATGAGACCCACAGGTGATGGTATGGGTGGTGACTTGGCGCATATCTGGTTGTTGCCTGCTGAAGAGCAGGTGGATGAGCAACCAGCGGACATGGTTACCGTGGCCAGAGCTTCTGATGCTAGGCAGAGTAAGTAGAAAAGAGGAGAAGCGAACGTTGGATATGTCAGTTTCATTACTTGCAGAGTAGAATAGCACCATATATAGTCATAGTCTAGGTTTGGATTCGAACCAGCTATAGGAGCACGTCTCTCTTTTTTCTAAAACTCAGCAACATCTCTTTACTGGTACACTAGCTTGTTCTGTACGCCTTCTCAAGTCTTTGATTTTCTTTTTTTTGCGAGGAAGGAAGGAGGATAAAATTGAGGGTTCCTGGAACTCGAACCCAAGACCTCTCGGTTGAAAACCAAGGGTGCTAGTCACTTATGTGGCGAACGTTCCGTGGGAGGATGATGGCAGACAAATGCATTTTCCTTGCAGTTTTAGTTGCGACGCAAGATTGAATGGTCACAGTTTTGGGAATGTTATCAGGCGAACGAGCCCAGTTTTTATTTTCTTCCTATATATAAAAAAGTATGCTAGGTGTCGGCTTAGTCAACAAATGATTGTGCCAACCTTGATCGTTGGATTGACATTCAACGTCTGTCGTGTTTCTTTAGTCTCTTCTTCCTCCAGCCGCCAAAGCCAAACAAGCTTCGGCGGGACTGCCTGCTCCCGCCTCCCACGGCTGGCTGTGCTGCCACGCATGCATCGTGGCCACATCGCACCCTAAAACTCTGTGCATCTTCCCCGGCTCCTGTCCGTTCCCGTCCGAGGCCTCACCATCGTCCTCCGCCTTGGTTCGCTCGCCGCAGCGCCGCCCTCCGGTGTTGTTAACATGGTCAACAACCGAGAGGAATAAGAAGATGACTGTACATGGTGAGGATGACAGTAGGGACCCACCAGGATCATGGCAGTAGGCAAGCAAGTGCCTCCTTTATTACAAGAAAAAAAAAGGTTCCTCCTGATGGTTTCCTAACATCTAGGTCACACGCCACTGTCAACGTAGTCAATAAGCGAGATAACTGCACAAAGAGCGGCAGACACCCGGGACCCAGCAGCGCGCGTAGTATTTTTTTTTTTGGGACGGAGAAGGGTATCAACTAGGTTGTGCGGGAGCTGTGGCCCGTCTAGCCCAGGCTTTTATTTCATATGTTTACCACATGACCAGCCCAGTTTTTTTTTTCCTTTCTGAAAATGGCTAACCCAGCTATTTTGTTTTTTGCAGAATAACCAACGTAGGAATACTTGCTTTTCTACGCCCTGTTGGGCCGGAAATCTTTCAAGACAAGGAGGGATGCATTCGGGCTTGCCCATAAAATGGGCTATAAGTAATAAGAAATGGGCTATAAGTAATAATAAACGGGCTGTAAAATGAAAAAATACAGCAAACAGGCAATTAGTTCCAAATTACTTTTTTCTTTTGGATTTTGATATTTTAAATTTCATTGTTTTTGTGCGGGTAAAATTTCATTGGATTTAAATTAAGGTATGTTTAGTTTTTAAATTAATTTGAATCTGGCTAGAAATTTTGGGCTGTATGCTATTTGGGACAGATTTGGAGGCTGGCTTGTGGGTCGACTAGGTTGACGTGTACGAAAGGCTTTGTCAACTTAGTCCACAAATGATTCTAGCAGCAGTGACTGTTGGGTGTTAATCCAATGGCCATGCTGCTTCTTGAATATCTGATCTTCTTGCTCCAGCCGCCCAAACCAGCGCTGGTGGGACTGCCTGCTCCCGCCTCCCGTGGCCGGCTGCGCTGCCGCACAGGCCGCACCGCCCCACCCTACTCCATCGCTGGCCAGGCCATTCCTCTACTCACCCACACCTCCTGTTATTTTCCGGCGACGGCAGCCGAACCAGTAAACCCTCGTACTCCCCACCGCGTGGGCAACCACTATGAGTCTTCCCCGGCTCTGGGTCGTTCCCTTCCTAGGCCTCGCCGTAGTCCACCGCCCTGGTGCTCTCGGCGCGGCATGGTCAACGTGGTCAATGAACGAGGACTGTACGTGGAGAGGCTGACAGCTGGGTCCACGGCCGCACGCAAGGAAGTGCCTCCTTATTACGCGCAAAATAATGATTCCTCCACCTGACAACAGGGACCCACCGGAAGGGCCTCTGTATTTCGCAAAAAAAAGTTCCTCCCGCTGACAGCTCGGACCCACCAGCTATATCTTTGCACGGAAGGAAGTGCCTCCTTATTACGCACACAAAAATGAATACTCCCCCTGCTATCTGGGACACACCATAGTTGGAGGTTGACTTGTGGGCCTACTGATGCGGAGGGAGGGCTTTGTCAACTTAGTCAATATGAATGATTCTAGCTCCAGTGACCGTACGATGTCCATCCAACGGCCGTAGTGCTTCTTCAACCTCTGGTATTCTTGCTCCAGCCGCCCAAAGCAGCTCCGGTCGTGCCGCCTGCTCCTACCTCCCGTGGCCGGCTCTGCTGCCGCGCAGGCCTGACTGCCCCACCCTACTCCAACCTCTGGCCAGGCCATTGTCGGTGTCAAAACCGGCGGATCTCGGGTAGGGGTTCCCGAACTGTGCGTCTAAGGTCGATGGTAACAGGAAACGGGGGACACGATGTTTACCCAGGTTTGGGCCCTCTCTATGGAGGTAATACCCTACTTCCTGCTTGATTGATCTTGATGAATATGAGTATTACAAGAGTTGATCTACCACGAGATCGTAATGGCTAAAACCCTAGAAATCTAGCATGTCTGATTATGATTGCCTCTACGGACTAAACCCTCCGGTTTATATAGACACTGGAGGGGACTAGGGTTGTACAAAGTCGGTTACAGAGAAAGAAATCTTCATATCCAAACGCCAAGCTTGCCATCCACGCCAAGGAGAGTCCCATCTGGACACGGGAGAGAGTCTTCTGTTTTGTATCTTCGCGGCCCAGCAGTCCGGCCCACGTCACGTAGCCCGGACGCCCGAGGACCCCTTAATCCAGGACTCCCTCAGTAGCCCCCGAACCAGGCTTTCAATGATGATGTGTCCGGAGCGCAGATTGTCTTCGGCATTGCAAGGCGAGTTCCTCCTTCGATTACTTCAAAGTACCTGACTTAAGGAGCTGTATTCGGCCTTCCATTTAATGTCGTGCTCATCGGCTTCCACGCCTTCATGACTTCAGTTTCCACGTGTCGAGCGAATACGAGAGGTCGGGGTATCTTTGCACATAACTCCCTGTCCATGTAAGAAAGGCGTCTATTTAAAGAGATCGGGTCCTCAGATCCATTCCACGCCAAGCAGGAAATCCTCAAAGCTTGCTAGGAGAAACCATTCCAACATGGCTAGTGCTCCCAGTTCTTCCACCCGCCCCCACGGCTCCAAAAAAGGTGATTTGGAAAGATGTTATGTATCCCATGATCAGCTGGTGAAGCTCCAAACACAGGGATTTCTTCCCCCCGTGGATCTGGTCCCTGTTCGAGCAGGTTTGACCTCCTTCTCAGGCGAAGCTTTGGCGGAAAATTTCCCCAATCCAACCAGGGGGGAACGGGTGTGCTTCATTTCTTATTTGCCAAGAGGCGTTGTGTTTCCAATCCACCCTTTCCTCCGAGGACTCCTGGAGTATTACGGCCTCCAACTGCACAACCTCACGCCGGCATCTATCTTGCACATCGCGGGTTTTCTTGCCCTTTGCGAGCTTTTCCTAGGATGTGAAGCCCACTTTGATTTATCGAGAAAACTATTCTGCCTCGTCCCTCGTACCCAAGAGGGATCCATATTCGAGGTGGGCGGCGCCGAAATATGGCGCATAGCCGGGACCGGATACCTATCCGGCACACCGAAGAAGGCATCCGAGGAGTGGCCCTCAGAGTGGTTTTATATTGAGGATGTCGCTCTCCCTGACCCAATTCGAATGGGTCTCCCTGAATTTTCTAGCACTCCTTTGAAGAAACGCCACAGCTGGCGCCCTAGGAGCCTCGAGGAGGAAGATAGTGCGGAAATCCATCAATTAATGAGCAAGATAAAGACGCTCGCCCAGTCTGGATTATCAATAATCGAGGTAATGGCGATCTCCATAGTGCGGGGTGTCCAGCCACTCCAATTTAGAGGGCTCCCTATGTGGCACTACAACGGGGAAGATGACGCCTCACGCTGTGGCCGGAAAGGTCCGGACACCCCCGCCGCTCTGGCCAAAATATTGGCAGATCTGTACAAAGGGGAGAAAGAAGAATTTATTCGTCTTAAACGCCGAGAGGGATTTTCCATGTACAATCCTCCCAGCTGGGTGAGTTTTAATCCCACCACTATACTCAATCCTTTCCATGAGTCACTTTTGACTGATACTAACCCGTCCACTTGTAACAGGAATGGCAAAAGGTCATCACGGGGATCTACAGCCCTGCTCCACAGCCGGAGGACCATAACCGGGATCTTGACCCCGGATTCAAGGAGGATCCGGACATATTTGTGGAGCTTGAGGAGGGAGTATTTTACCAGGCGAGCTACGATGGCACAGAAGTGGCCATTATAGCCGACTATCCTGGCCTCCTTCCTGCCTCACACGTAAGTAATCAGGAGACCTCTCCTCCGAAAGAGCTCCCTCATTCTGCCTCACCCACCGCACTATCTCATGTTCCAAAGGGGAGGCGCTCGGCGCGCCATGTTACACCTGAGGCAACTCAAAAGAGAGCGGCGCCTACATCAGGCATGCCTTCGAAGAGGAAGGCAAACGAAGTCACGACCGAGCCGTCGTCAAAGAGGTATGACTTCGTAAATATGCCCCTTGGCAGTCACATCCAACTGTGACATTGTCCGTTTGTGTCTCATCAGGAAGAGCATTCACCGGACTATGTCCGGGGGTCCTGCCGGTCACGCTCCCAATAGCCAGGCTCCAGAACCTGCCATAAAGACGAGGGCCGATACGGGAGTGACGCCGGATTGTCCTTCGGCAGAGGATTCGGATGATGTATCCGTCACAAACTCAGAAGTGGAGAGCGCCATGAATCATCGGCACCGGAGGGCCGCTCTTCGTGACCCCGGCTTTACAAAAGAGGCATTCAATGCCTTCAGCTCGACTGATGCATACATCCGAGCTGCTCGAGACGGGCTTACCAGAGCCACAGACCAGCATTTGAAAGATATGCGGGTAAGTTCACATCATACAAACCTAATAATTGTATACCAGTAGCCCCCGAGACTTGAAGCAGTTGATACAACTAATTTAAGGATCATTGTATAATTAGGTGCTTACAGAGAAGAACAACCTGTTGTCTCAAGAACTGGAAAAGTGTCGGACTCAGCTAACTACTGCCACCACCGAATTGGAGAAATCCAAGAAGGCGTCGCCTGGTAATGTTCCCCTCCATCGAGAAAATATAATCATATACCAGCAAAGCTAACAGTGTTGCATCTCTCATGGCAGGATCTTCAGATCAGCTGAAGGAGGCACTTGAAATCGCGCAAGAGGATAAACAAGAAGCCAAAAGGCTACTGGCCGCGAGCGAACATGTGCTGACACGGGTCAGGGAGGATAAAAACAAGCTGCAGGATTCCAACACCCTGCTAGGCGAAGAACTGAAAGATGTGCGAGCCCAACTAGCTGACTCCGTGAAGGAAAATAAGAGGCTACGAGGCGGCATATTCAGTATGCTTTCGAACTTACCTCCGTGTAATTCGGCGAGGAAAGGAACTGATAGATTTATGTCAGCAGGTATGCTGACCGGCCGTCCCGAGGAGGAAATGTATGGATCTTCAGACGATCTGCTACAAGAGCTGTCGCAAATGAACAGGCGAGCTCGGCAGGCAATGCGGAGTGTTGCCAAGGCCTTGTGGCAATCCGCCTCCCCTGCAGAAAGTATGGAGGAACTTGTGCAGCTATTCAAAGGAGCGCGGAGGCGTTTCCGATTATGGAAGATATCGGCCTGCCGAGAAGGTGCGCGAGAGGCCTGGGCCATGGTGAAAACACGGTATACCAAGCTTGATCCGAATCATATGGCTCGGGTCGGACCTCGAGGATCAGACGGAAAAGAAGTTCCAGTTAGTTTAGTATATGACCAAGTAAAGGTAGCCGCCGAATTGTCCCAACATAATTGTAGGCTAGACAGCCTGTTGGACGACATAGAGGAAGAAGTTTTTGAGTCTAAGTGACTATGTGCTTTGATGGACAAATTTGTCCCTAGCCGGATTGTAAAACGATTGTCATGGCAGACCTTTTCGCTTCGACCTCCGTACCCGAAGGTGCAGAGTGTTTCCGAATACCGGCACGGTAATATAGACCGGGGTATGCGTGGAAACCAGGCGTAGGGGTCATAGTTGCTTGAACAGACAAGTTGTATCCGGCAAGCTATGTTATATTACATGTGATTGTAAGAAACATCTTCCGGAGAGAATAGTTCCGTTAAGGGTTCCTTTCCCTGGGTGAACATGCGTTAATGTTCATGTCCGAACTGTGACTAAAAAATCACAGTATACATAGCATCTGGGGGTTCATAGTGTAATGAGTGAAAAAACATCTTTAGTCCGCCGACAGAATATTCCCTTAAGAACGCTAGCTTTCGGCTTCACCCAGTCTGAGGTACACATCCGGATGACCCGGCAGTAACAATCGCAGAGGTGCTCCCTTTATGCCCTAGCCGAACTAACGGGAACGTAGGGCATAAGCACAGGAGCCAGGCA
This sequence comes from Thinopyrum elongatum, assembly GCA_011799875.1. NCBI lineage: Eukaryota > Viridiplantae > Streptophyta > Magnoliopsida > Poales > Poaceae > Thinopyrum > Thinopyrum elongatum. The sequence goes on from CM022299.1 coordinate 584,789,530, forward strand.
ACCCAGCTTGGCCAAAACTTAAGTCATAACGATGCATATAATGGCGAAGAAAAGGTACATATGTGGTGAGCTTGATGCTCGAAAAGTAATAATAATAAGCTTCTGTACAAGAAGCCCCCAGGTATTATAGACGTACATATTTAAGGATGTGTACGTCATACGTGTGCGGTTTAGCCACACAAGAGCTTAAAGCTAGGAAGAAAAAAAATGAAAGAGAGGAAAAAAAGGTAATGGACAAAAAGGGGGAAGAAGACGAACAAAGAGTCCGGCTCTAGGCGTAGAATCTTCGGAGTCTGGCGGCGTTCCATGGGTTCGGCTCCAAGCGATTGTCTGATGCATCACGTAGTCGGTACGCTCCTCCAGTGAGAACTTCGTCAATGATGAAGGGACCCTCCCATTTGGGCTTGAGTTTGTCCTTTTTCTTCTCTGGCAAGCATAGAACGAGTTTGCCAACATTATAAGTCTTGGCCCGCACTTCTCTGCTTTGATATCCGTGAGCCTGTTGTTGATACAATGCGGAACGGGCCTTTGCAATGTCACACTCCTCATCCAGGGCGTCTAAGCTGTCCTGCCAATCAAGCTCGGCATCTCTCTCTTCATACATGCGCACTCGTGGTGAGTCATGCATAATGTTGCAGGGCAACATGGCCTCTGCGCCATACACCATGAAGAACGGTGTGTATCCGGTAGTGCGGTTGGGCGTGGTCCGCAGCCCCCAGAGTACGGAGTCGAGCTCCTCAACCCAGTGCTTGTCTGATTCTTTCAAAGACCGCACTAGTCTGGGCTTAATGCCGCTCATAATAAGACCATTGGCTCGTTCGACTTGACCATTTGTTTGCGGGTGATAGACGGAGGCATAATCGAGCTTGATGCCCAGGCTAGCGCACCAGGTTTTCACCTCATCGGCTGTAAAGCTGGAGCCGTTGTCTGTGATAATGCTATGTGGAACACCATAACGGTGTACGACACCGGCTATAAAGTCTGTCACTAGTCCGGCTTCGGCCGTTTTAACCGGTTTGGCCTCAATCCACTTAGTGAATTTATCTACCATGACCAGCAGATATTTTTTATTGTGGCTTCCCCCTTTAAGGGGTCCGACCATATCAAGCCCCCAGACCGCGAAAGGCCATGTAATGGGGATTGTTTGTAGCGCAGTAGGTGGCATATGTCTTTGATTAGCGGAAAGCTGGCATCCGACACAACATTGGACAAGGTCCTGTGCATCTGCTCGGGCCGTAGGCCAAAAGAAACCTGTACGGAAGGCTTTACTCACAAGGGCCTGAGCCGCGGCGTGGTGACCGCCAAGGCCAGCATGGATTTCGGCCAGGAGCTACCGCCCCTCTTCTTCGGAGATACATCTTTGAAGGACTCTGGTAGCGCTTTTCTTGTAGAGCTCACCGTCATGGACCTTGTAGGCTTTCGAGCGCCGGACAATGCAGCGAGCCTCATTAGGATCCTGAGGGAGCTCTCGCCTATTAAGGTAGGCCAAGAAGGGTTCGGTCCATGGGGCAATTACTGCCATATGAGATGGGCCGATGGTGTTGCTTCGGTGGCTGAGCCCCCGATGATATCGGTATTGTGCTCAGACTCAGGGGGTATGATCGGGTCTGGGCTAGTGTTGCCGCTCTCATCCTGCCACACCACGGATGGCTTGAAGAGCCATTCCAGAAAGATGTTAGGCGGGACGGGGTTGCGCTTGGCTCCCATGCGAGCAAGGACATCCGCCGCTTGATTACTTTCTCGAGCCACATGATGAAACTCGAGTCCCTCGAACCGGGCTGATATTTTAAGTACGGTGTTACGATAGGCCGCCATTTTCGGATCTTTTGCGTCAAAGTCTCTGTTTATTTGGGATATTGCGAGATTTGAATCCCCGCGCACCTCCAGACGTTGTATGCCCAAGGAGACGGCCATCCGAAGACCATGTAGTAAGGCCTCGTATTTGGCTGCATTATTGGAGTCTGTATATAAGATTTGGAGTACGTACTGGACTGTGTCTCCCGTTGGGGATGTGAAGACGATGCCCGCTCCCAAACCGGCCAGCATCTTAGAGCCATCGAAGTACATGACCCAGTTGGAATATGTGCCATACTCTTTAGGGAGTTCGGCCTCTGTCCATTCGGCGATGAAGTCAGCCAACACTTATGATTTAATGGCTCGGCACGGTTTATACGTTATGTCGAATGGCAGGAGCTCAATAGCCCATTTGGCAATCCGGCCTGTAGCGTCGCGGTTGTTTATTATGTCATTGAGTGGTACTTCGAAAGCCATCGTGATCGAGCATTCTTGGAAGTAGTGTCGTAGCTTTCGGGATGCCATGAAGACCACGTATGCTATCTTTTGGTAATGAGGGTACCGGGATTTGCATGGTGTGAGGACAGTGGATACATAGTATACCGGCTTCTGAAGCGGGAATTTGTGTCCGTCCTCCTCTCGTTCAACGACGAGCACTGCGCTCACCACCTGGTGTGTCGCAGAGATGTATAACAACATTGGTTCGCCGATGTTTGGCGCGGCCAAGATTGGGTTGCTTGCTAAAAGAGCCTTTATTTCTTCCAGTCCGGCCGTTGCTGCATCCGTCCACTCGAAGTGGTCGGTGCGTCGGAGAAGGCAATAGAGTGGCAATGCTTTTTCTCCAAGTCCGGAGATAAAGCGGCTTAAAGCTGCCACGCATCCGGCTAGTTTTTGGACCTGTTTAAGGTCTGTTGGTGTAGCCAATTGTGACAAAGCTCGAATTTTGGCTGGATTTGCCTCAATTCCTCTACTGGAAACAATGAAGCCCAGCAGCTTTCCAGCGGGGACGCCGAAAACGCACTTTTCCGGGTTGAACTTGATGTCACATGCACGGAGGTTGTCGAATGTGAGACGTAAGTCGTCTATTAATGACTCGACGTGTCTAGTCTTGATGACGACATCATCCATGTATCCTTCAACTGTCTTGCCGATTTGCTTCTCCAGGCATGTTTGAATCATGCGTTGGTAGGTAGCGCCGGCGTTTTTAAGCCCAAAGGGCATAGTGTTGAAGCAGAAAGGCCCGTATGGGGTAATGAATGCCGTTGCGGCTTGATCGGACTCCTTCATTTTGATTTGATGGTATCCGAAGTATGCGTCGAGGAAACACAGTGAGTCGTGTCCTACAATAGCATCAATGATCTGATCAATGCGGGGGAGGGGGAAGGGGTCCTTGGGGTAGGCTTTGTTGAGGTCTTTGAAATCAACGCATAGGCGCCAGGATTTATCCTTCTTTGGTACCATCACCAGGTTAGCTAGCCAGTCCGGATGTTTTATTTCTCTGATGAATCTGGCCTCGATTAACTTGGCCAGCTACTCCCCCATAGCTTGTCGTTTGGGTTTGGAAAAACGCCGCAGTGTTTGTTTGACCGGCTTGTATCCCTTCAATATATTGAGGCTGTGTTCGACCAACCTGCGTGGGATTCCTGGCATATCAGAAGGGTGACAGGCAAATATGTCCCACTTTTCGCGTAGGAACGCTCGTAATGCGGCGTCAACCGTTGGGTCCAGCTGTGCCCCGATAGCGGTTGTCTTCTTGAGGTCCGTTGGGTGGACCTGAAATTTGACGATTTCGTCTGCTGGTTTGAAGGAGGTGGATTTGGGTCGCTTGTCCAGGATTACATCGTCCCTATCCACCGTGGAGCGTAGTGCGGCTAATTCTTCGGCCGCAAGGGCTTCGGAAAATGCCTCGAGGGCCAGGGATGCGGTTTTGTTTTCGGCGCGGAGTGCTATGTCCGGATCACTGGCAAGAGTGATAATACCATTGGGCCCGGGCATCTTGAGCTTCATGTACCCATAATGAGGTATAGCTTGGAAGCGTGTGAATGCATCTCGCCCCAATAGGGCGTGATATCCACTGTTGAAAGGGGCCACTTGGAAGGTCATCTCTTCGGACCGATAATTCTCCGGTGTGCCGAATACCACGTCGAATGTGATTTTTCCCGCGCACCGCGCCTCCTGACTGGGAATGATTCCTCGAAAGGTCGTGCTACTTTGCTCGATGCGGCTCCTGTCTATTTCCATTTTGTTGAGTGTGTCCTCATAGATGAGGTTTAGTCCGCTGCCGCCGTCCATGAGTACCTTGGTGAGCTGAAAGTCGTCCACGATTGGACTGAGGACCAAGGCAGCTGGTGCCCGGACTGTCCTGGATTTTGGTTCGTCACTGGCATTGAAAGTTATGGCCGTGTTGTTCCAGGGCTTTATTGCTGCGACTTGGCAGATTTCGGCGAGCTCGCGGAGTGCCCTTTTGCGCCTATTGTTTGAAGCGAAGGTCTCGAAGACCGTCAATACTCTGAGGTCGTCGTCTTCCGGGTGGTGTTGTTCTGAGGTGTTTCTGGTGAGGATATCCTTGCCGCTCTTGGCCACTTGCCGGAGTATAAAACATGCTCTAAGGCTGTGAGTTGGTACGGTATCCGATGTTGTGTGTATTTTGCATGGCCTATCGAGCCATCCCTCCAGAACGGTTCCACGCCTTGTAATGGGCTTAGATTTCTTTACTATTGGGTCGGGCACCCCATGGGGGTGCATCCTTTTTGCTCGGACGAGGCATTGAGTGGAAACCAGTGGTTCCCGACGAGCTGCCTAAGTTTTCCAAGCGCTTTCCATTGCGCAGTACTTCTGTACTATGGTTGCCAAGTCAGCGAAGTGTGATATGCGACGGCGGTTAATGGCGTTGAGGATTCCTTCGTCCGTGCAATTGCTGCAGAATGCTGAGATGGCGTCTTCGTCGCGGCAATCTTCAATCTTGTCTTTGACAAGGAGGAATCTGGCCCAAAAGTGATGGACTGTTTCCAGAGACTGCTGTCGTACGTACATGAGATCGCGTATATCTGGGTGGGTGGGTGGCTTTAAATCCAAACCCTGACCCAGTTTAGGATCCGGAGTTTGAGAAACTTCCGAGCTTAATAATTCGGGCTCCGGGATATCAACTGATTTTTCAGGCCCATTGTCCGATTCTAGGTTCGGAGGACAGGGTGTGCCGTTCCGCAGACAGGTATCCGGCTCTTCGAGCTCGGAAATCCAAACATAGTTCGTCCTCAACACAGGGGAAGAGTTGTTGTTTTGCTCCTCTACCACCGCTATCTGATGGGTGATCGGTGGAGATTTGATTTCTCTCTGATCAGGTTTAAGCCCAATCCGATTGTAGTCTGTAACGACCCCCAAGGCGGCAATGTGATCCAGGAGTTCATTTAAAGACGACAACTCCGTCGGATCCATCCGTTTGGAGTATTCGGAGTCAACGCGGAGGCGATTTTCGATGACCCGAGAAGTCATCGTCGGCTTAACGGCCGGACGGGCGGTCATGATAAAGCCGCCCAGCCGGAGGGTTTGGCCTGAGGCCAGGGCTCCTCCGGAGGTGATATTGTCCTTGATAACAAGGCGAGCCATCAACCATGTCTTCGACGTCACAGCGGAACTCTCAATGAAAGCACCAATGTTGGTGTCAAAACCGGCGGATCTCGGGTAGGGGGTCCCGAACTGTGCGTCTAAGGTCGATGGTAACAGGAGACGGGGGACACGATGTTTACCCAGGTTCGGGCCCTCTCTATGGAGGTAATACCCTACTTCCTGCTTGATTGATCTTGATGAATATGAGTATTACAAGAGTTGATCTACCACGAGATCATAATGGCTAAAACCCTAGAAGTCTAGCATGTCTGATTATGATTGCCTCTACGGACTAAACCCTCTGGTTTATATAGACACCGGAGGGGACTAGGGTTGTACAAAGTCGGTTACAGAGAAAGGAATCTTCGTATCCGAACGCCAAGCTTGCCATCCACGCCAAGGAGAGTCCCATCTGGACACGGGAGAGAGTCTTCTGTTTTGTATCTTCACGGTCCATCAGTCCGGCCCACATCACGTAGCCCGGACGCCAGAGGACCCCTTAATCCAGAACTCCCTCAGCCATCCCTCTACTCACCCACAACCCCTGTTATTCTGCGGCGACGGCAGCCTCGCACCGCAGCCGAACCAGTCAAACCTCATACTCCTCTCCGCGTGGGCATCCACTGCCGCATCTTCCCCGGCTCCGTGTCGTCCCCTTCCTAGGCCTTGCCGTCGTCCACCGCCTTAGTGCTCTCGGCGCGGCGTGGTCAATGTGGTCAAGGAACAACTTCCATCGGAAGAGTACTGTACGTGGAGAGGCTGACAGCTGGGTCCACGGCTTCAGCAAGGAAGTGCCTCCTTATTACGCGCAAAAAAATGATTCCTCCACCTGACAGCAGGGATCCACCAGACGGGCCATCGTATTTTGTGAAAAAAACATTTCCCCCCTGACTGCTGGGACCCACCAGCTACATGTTCGCACGCAAGGAAGTGCGTCCATATTACTGGCAAAAAATATGATTCTCCCCCTGAGAGCTGGGACCCACCAGCTATATCTTCGCACGCAAGGAAGTGCCTCCTTACCTCCCTGACAGCTGGGACCCACCCGATCGAACCGTACGTAGGGTTGTCTGTCTGGTCGCAAACGTGTACGTACATACTGGTCGATCGGTCTGTCTGCAGGCTGCAGCGATGAACCGTGGCCGAGTAAGGAAGGGCACGTGTCGTAGTAGAGGCGCGGACGTAGCATGTCACGCAGTCCCGTCAATATCGTGTACACGTACGTACAGCCAGGGTGTAAGAAAGTAAATACGGCCACGTACGTACATACGGGCGGGGTCTCAAACGCCTACTCGCATATACATATGGCTAGGGCTCGTGTACATGGAGAGGCAGCAGACAGCAGCAACGGTGTCCTGTTCATCGGCAGCCAACCGGCTGGGTCAGAACGGAGAAACTATGTTGTGTTCATCGGGAGCCAACGGAATGCATCCTGTTCATTGGGAGCCAACCGGCTTGGACGGAACAGCCGAAACGAGGCCTGGCATAACGCAGAACGGAGGAAACGGTCTTCTGTTCGACCACCTACGATCGAAATGGGATCCTGTTCACCGGGAGGGGTCTGGCGTACCGCAAAACGGAGGAAACAGACTTCTCTTCGACCTCCTATGGTCGAAATGGGGTCTCGTTGATCGGGAGGGGTGTGGCGTACCACAAAATGGAGGAAACAGACTTCTCTTCGACCTCCTACGGTCGAAATGGGGGTCCTGTTCATCGGGAGGGGTGTGGCGTACCGCAAAATGGGACTACATGGGCTACTATTCATCCACCGTCTACTGCCTTGCTCCAGCCTCCACGGGCTACTGTTCATCCACCGTCGACCTCCTCCAGCCTCCACCTGCGACTGTTCATCCACGGCATCTCCGTCCTGCCTCCATGCTACTTCTTGAGCTTGCGTTGGTTTTTCCCTTGAAGAGGAAAGGGTGATGCAGCAAAGTAGAGATAAGTATTTCCCTCAGTTTGAGAACCAAGGTATCAATCCAGTAGGAGACAACGCACAAGTCACCGAATACCTGCACAAACAATCAAACAACTTGCACCCAATGTGATAAAGGGGTTGTCAATTCCTTCACGGTTATTTGCAAAAGTGAGATCTGATAGAGATAGATAAATAAAACTAAACAAAAGATAAAATATTTTTGGGTTTTTTGGTTTATAGATCTGGAAATAAAAGATTGCAAAATAGTAGATCGAAAACTTATATGATGGAAAATAGACCCGGGGGCCATAGGTTTCACTAGAGGCTTCTCTCAAGATAGAAAATATTACGGTGGGTGAACAAATTACTGCCGAGCAATTGATAGAAAAGCGCAAAGTTATGACGATATCTAAGGCAATGATCATGAATATACACATCACGTCCGTATCAAGTAGACCGACTCCTGTCTGCATCTACTACTATTACTCCACACATCGACCGCTATCCAGCATGCATCTAGAGTATTAAGTTCATAAAGAACAGAGTAATGCATTAAGTAAGATGACAAGATGTAGAGGAATTAACTCAAGCAATATGATGAAAACCCCATCTTTTTATCCTCGATGGCAACAATACAATACGTGCCTTGCTGCCCCTACTGTCACTGGGAAAGGACATCGCAAGATTGAACCATAAGCTAAGCACTTCTCCCATTGCAAGAAAAACCAATCTAGTTAGCCAAACCAAATCGATAGTTCGAAGAGAATTACAAAGATATCAAATCATGCATAAAAGAATTTAGAGAAGATTCAAATAATATTCATAGATAAGCTGATCATAAATCCACAATTCATCAGATCTCGGCAAACACACCGCAAAAAAGTATTACATTGAATAGATCTCCAAGAACATCGAGGAGAACATGGTATTGAGAATCAAAGAGAGAGAAGAAGCCATCTAGCTACTAGCTACTGACCCGTAGGTCTGAGGTAAACTACTCACGCTTCATCAAAAGGGCAATGGTGTTGATGTAGAAGCCCTCCGTGATCGAATCCCCCTCCGACAGGATGCCGGAAAAGGCCCCTAGATGGGATCTCACGGGTACAGAAGGTTGCGGCGATGGAAAAGTATTTTCATGGCTCCCCCTGTTGGTTTGGGGATGTAAGATTATATATAGGCGAAGAAATTAGGCCAGGAGGTGCACGAGGGGCCCACAAGGGTGTGGGCGCGCCCTCCGTCCTTGTGGCCGCCTCATGGCTCCTCCGACTTCATCTCCAAGTCTTCTGGTTGTCTTCTGGTCCAAGAAAAATCATCGCGAAGGTTTTATTCCGTTTGGACTCTGTTTGGTATTCCTTTTCTGCGAAACTCAAAAACAAGGAAAAAACAGGAACTGGCACTGGGCTCTAGGTTGATAGGTTTGTCCCAAAAATAATATAAAATAGCATAATAATGCATATAAAACATTCAAAATAGATAATATAATAGCATGGAACAATCAAAAATTATAGATACGTTGGAGACGTATCACTCCACCAGCTACTGTTCATCCACGGGCTCCTGTTCATCCAGCCTTCACCGCTCCTCCACCGGCTACTGTTCAACCACCCCTCCACAGGCTACTATTCATCCAGCCCTCCACCAGCTACTGTTCATCCAGCCCTCCACGGGGTCCTGTTCATCCACCCCCAACCGGCTCGATCGGGGTCCTGTTCATCCAGCGGTAACGGCCTCTACTACCACGGGGTCCTATTCATCCAACCCCCACCAGGAACTGTTCATCCAACCCCCAATGATGCTCACTGTTCATCAAGAGGCAGTAGGTTCGATCGCCTTTAGTTAGTAGCAGTAGCGAAGGAATCGCTCGATCGGGTTCAGTTAACAGCCAGGGATCGATCGATCGCTCGGGTTCAGTAACGCGTAGCCAGTGCAATCGCTCGGGTTCAGTAGGTGAATGCCTCACTCGGGTTCAGTTAGAGCCCAATGCCTCACACCCACGCGCGTACGTGTACGAGAGAAACTCGCAATCTCTCCGTGCATCGCTCGGCCCCGACCACCCACCGTAACCGGGAACTCGCCGATATTTTCCTCGCCCTCGCTTCTACCACGGTTTTTTCCGTCATGGATGGCCCAAAGAATGTCATGCAGCTGCATCTCCGGCCCATCCAGGATGAAAAGCCCATTTTCTGTCATGATTTTTTGTCCTAGAAGTAGGAGCCCACCACATCTATGATGATACCGGGTTTTGTCACAATTATCGTCATAGAAGTGTTATAAGCATCACAGAAAAAAATTCGTTCGGCCCAAAATGTCACGGATGTGTCTTTTTTTTGTAGTGAAAGTGGTGAGGCAGAGGTGTTGCCGAGTGCGGCAAACATGCAAAGCATTTTTGGATTTGTGCGTTTTTTTGTTCTCGTCAGTGACCTTTCCTATGTGACCACAAGAAATCTAGACGTGCTCATTCTCGGTTGCATTGTCGACCCAACACCTCCCACTTTCTGTCCTTTTTCCACCAAGAGACCGGTAAGGCCAGCATCTTTATTTCCTTTCCAACCAAGAGATCAGTTCGTTAGCCAGTATCTGCAGTACCTTTTTCCTTTAATAGTAAAAATTTAGGTGGTGTTCAAGTGTTCGAGAAGCCGCGGACCTAGCTACATGGAGAGCTTTGTAATACTAGAAGAATATCCACATGCAGGATGTAGCGACATGGGGAGAAATCCTAACTTGATGAAAAAAAAGGGATGCAGCGACATGGGGAGCTGGGCCATTAGAACAAGGCCGGTTCTAAAATAAGTTATACCTCTGGTCGGCAGGATGTGGCGAGGCAAGCGGCGGGATCTGCCAACTCGACGGCCGGGAGCAAGGGTGAGAAGGACCTCCCATGCCGACGCCAGGTCAGAGAAGACGGCGCACGTCGGCTTCCTCCCTCACCACCGGCGACCACCAGTGGAAGGTATCTGGCCGGATCTGTGTCAACCGGAGAGAAGAGAGAGAAAAAGAGAGTGGACACCACCATCTTGTTTAGATCTGGAGAGGGTGAGAGAGTGAGAAGAAGAGAGCAACCGTAGCAAGCAAGTCCCGAAGTGGACTAGTGGAGTAGTAATTGTTTTTCTCTCCGTAGCGATCATTTTAAATTGAATACGCGCAGAGCCATCTTTTTCATTTAACATACCAGTAAAAAGAAACTCGATCAATAACCGCGCCACCGCGTTCAGGTCGCACTTGGTATGGCTGACATTAAGTGGACGACTAGATGTCTCAAATTGTCACGTTACATGCCTTTTCATGTGCAAATGCGCTCCACCGTGAGTGTACCCGCACGTGTGCGTGAGGGGAGAGTGAAGTCCGATTTATAAACCTTGAGGTTGTAGAGCTAGTCGTAAACAAACCCTCACCTTTAAATCCCTAAAGTTTGTACCCTGTCTCTGTAATCCCAGTCATTTTTAACCTTAAGGGCATGTGCGGTTCAAGGGGTTTTAACGGGGATTAACAGGGCTTGTGGGGGATTAAATCATGTACAAGCCAAATTCCCCTCCATTCCTCTCCAAACCCCTTGGGAGGAGGTTGAACCGAACAAGGCCTAGCTAGTTACTCATTCTATGAGTAACATCACACATACCAAAACAAAATGACTCTATCTATCTACTCTTATAAAAAACAGAGTTGGTGATGATGATGTGCCTGCCATCCTGCAATATAGGCCGTCCGATTTATATCTAACGGATAGGAAGGAAACTATGGAAATTTTGCAAAAAAATACCCACACCCCTCTCCACATTTGCAAATAAGGCCTTCTCTCATTCATCCTTTTCTCTTACAAGATAAACTACTCATACAAATGCATCTTGATGTTACATGCAATGCACGGGCATCTTGCTAGTTTTTATAAGAGAAGAAAGTAGAGAAGTAGAGAAGTAGAGAAAGTAGAGAGTAGAGAAACGGAGGGAGTACTAGTAACCTAATAAATGAAGCTTTGCATGACACTACACGTGCGATGACCACTGGAGCAATCCACTCAGGTTGTACGTAAACATGTTTATACTCTTCATTCATGATTTTTAGTATAAATAGGATGTACATGGCGATGTCATCCTCATACTAGCCACTATTGATGGATGGCCATGCAGCGTTGCCGTGCTCACCTGCAACTGCAATCCGAGTTGCGCATGCAGCAACTACGACTGCAATGGAGTACTAGACGCACAAGGCATGTTGTTGGTCCTGCTTCATGAGCTACTGAGCCTTCTAGATGAGCGCGCGGTAATGGCCATCACCTGCGGAATGAAGGACGTCGTTCTTTTGCCGTGTCCTGGCCATCACAAAGGTGGTGACGCACTTTGCAGGGTTGTCAGAGACGGAGTCCGTCGTCCCACTCCAGCGACGAACAGCGCTCGCCCGAGAGCGCGAACATGGACGCAAATTCGTGCAAACATGGCCGGATTTCATATAAACATGACAGATTTCATTACATTTACATTAAATAAGATGTGCTTGTCCAGAGCTAAAGGTAGAATTAATATACCTAATTTAAATGGTCGCCGGCCGATCTCTTTGTCCTCCTCCAGCATCCGGCTGAAGAAGAAAGGTGCAAGACACCGGCTATTTTCGCCGGCGTCGCCTCGACCGTGGCCTTCATGGGATACAATCGGCGGCGGCCTCCCGTGTTCTACTTCTCCTCGATGATGGCGGTGGCCAGGGACATGCTGGCCGTCACCTCGTCGACATCCGCGTAGCCGCGTCACCTCGTTGACATCCGCGGCGGCTTCTTTCTCTGCCTGCATGGCGCGGCTACGCGTGCGGCGACGGCGGATGGTGCAGTCGCAGGCACTGGAGGCGTTGTATGACATAGCGGCGTCAAGGGCAGCGATGATGCCCGTGCCCCTGTGCTCCCCGACAAGCCGGCATAGAGCAATTTGGCACTCTTCCTCGAGCAGGATTGGAGCGGCCAGCTGCGGAACCACGCGCTGGCTTAGGGCGGCAACTGGCTCTGTCTGGCTAGGCGATGTAGGTGGAGTAGCGAGCTGCCTCGCTCGTAACTGTCGGGATCAGCGGGCCACCCAGACGGCTTTTATGCCGGAGAACTGCTCTTCCTGCTCGTCAGATGCCGCTGAAAGAGTGGAGAAAATGGTGGAAGGAGGAGCTTGGCCGGCGTCCCGCTCCTGAACGGAGAGAGTACTTCCTCTAAATGATGTGCCGCTGCAAGAGCCGCCTATATTAATTTAACCATGCTCTAAAAAGGTGGCCTAGCTTTGGCTATAGTACTGTACTCCTACTAAAGGTTAGTACTAGGTGACCTTGCGCTTGGCTCTTCGCCTCTTCCGGAAGTCGAACAGTGATGATGGTACTACAGTAGTAGTACTACTACTGTATATACTTCTGGCAATCTGACACCGAATGAAGTGTTGCACGTCCACCGCTTGTATAAAGCAAAAGCTTCGCCTTGTGCTGCGAGCCACCGCGTGCGCGTGGGCGAGGGAGAGGGCATAGTAAGCAAGCTTCTTGTCGTTCTGTGAGTTGACGGGACACATCAAAGTTATTTAGTACTCTCTCCAAAAAGGGCCGACCATGTCCATGGCTACCATCCCGTGCTCCGTCATTGAGTACGTGCACGATTCACGTGCCATTGAGGAGAAAAAATATTGCGTAGTACGTGCCATCGAAGTGCACGACTCACTTACGCACTGCTTATCTCCATTTTCTTGCATGACATGTGCACCTTGATGCTAGATGTCCCGCGTGTTGGCAAAAGGATGAACAAAGCTCACGTAAAAAAAGAGTGGAAGAACATAGATTCCCGACGACCGAGAAGGAGCAAGTAACCTCGCAGTGGAACTTCACATGCTGTCGTAGTCAGCTTCCCTATTTCTTTTCTTTACTTTTCTCTAAGAAGTACAAGCCTGCCTTGTACGTGAATAAATCTTGCTTGCTGCACTTACGTACGTGGTATGACATGGTGTCCAATCTCCATTTAGTTACTAATGTTGTGTTACCAAAGAAAACACGGGGTTCATTTTTAAATTAAAGTAGTCAAAACCAGCATGGAGCTAATTAGTTACATTGAACATTCTTTTCTACCGGCAAAAAAAAGAACACTTTGTTCTGATATATTTGCAAAAAGATATATTCATAATCTCACAAGTTATTATCAACTACCCATCAGTTAATTTGTTACTATTTAGAGCATGCACAGTGGTTTTATCTTAAGCCTGTCACGTAATCTAGAGGAGACATCAAAATATGTTGTAGTGGGCATGCTTCTGTCAACTCAATGTTGCGTGCACTTTGAGCATGTTGGCAACTTCACTATTAGCTTGCTGGCTCATCTTGTAATTTACGCTGACACATTAAAGCACTCCTGCAAGGCCCAGAGGTTAATTTGACAACAAGTACACAGAGGTTAATTTGACAGACATGACTTATAAGTTGACAGAAGGCATATCACTTTTTTTGAAACATGTCGTAAAGTAACGCGATGGACCTTCTTTCACGCCAATTAGCATGTGTTCAAAAAACAAAAAGTAACGCGATAGACCTTCGATTAACATGTGTTCAAAAAAACAAAAAAGGTCAAAAATTACAAAACAAGGACCTCGAGGTTAATTCAACTGATAGGACGGAGCACTACATACATTTAAGTTAATTAAGTGTTTACAGTGACCCATAACATCAGTTAATTTAACATCGAGGCCACTTCCCATCCGGTCACCCATCCGATCACTACTCAAGCCTCAGCACAGTTAACTTGGGAGTTCTGTTAGATGAGCTATCGGTGGGGAAGCTGGTCCTTGCTGATATATGATGCCTCTTCGCGTCCTTCATGGCGTACCCGGATGACCGCCTGTTGCCGCCCAATGGCCACTACCACGCCCCCGCGAATTTAGAAGCGTCCCTCCCTCGTCTAGCTGGTTCCCACGTTTTCCCCTATTTTTTGCCGCATGCCCACCTATAGAACTGCCTCGCGCCGGCCAATTCCTCTCCAAACACCTAGGGAGGCGATTGAACTGAACAAGTCTAGACTTGTTTCTAGTGGATTCGTTTGATGTGGCACCGGAAGGGTATGATAGCTGACTCTGACAAAATAATTGACTACCATGTTGGCATACATGAACATGGGGCCCACTTGTCAGTGTGCTGGATGGAGGAAGTAACGCAAGACAAAATGGAGCACAGAAGGGTTTGAATCGATTGGCTCATGTGTGATGACCGCTGGAGCAATCCACTCAGATTGTACATAAACAAATTCGTGCAAACACGGCCGGATTTACATTTACATAAAATAACCGGTTTCCACGCGGAGTCGTTTTCTCGGATTTCATGCGGGTTTAATGTAGGCATTTAAATGCGGCGAGGAGGCTCGTTTAGCCGGGCGTGCAGCGGGCGGCGCCCTCGGCCAGCGCGCCGCTTCAATGGCGGACACAGTGAGAGGTCACGTCCGCCCTGTGCCGCCTTGACAGTGGACCTTAGTACATTAGTCGTTTGATTCATAGGATTGAATCCTATTGGAATTTTTACTACTCCCTCCATTCCTAAATATAAGTGTTTTTAGACATTTCAAATGGACTACAACATACAATGTATGTAGACATATTTTAGAGTATAGATTCACTCATTTTGCTCCGTATGTAGTCACTTGTTGGAATCTCTAGAAAGACTTATATTTGGGAACGGAGGGAGTAGTATGGAATCACGTGTACTACTACAACATTTCATTGGAAATCTAGAATCTGCTCCAACTTTTTTTTCACTTCCTTTTTCTCTCCTATGGCATCAAACACTCAGTGCTAATACTATGGGATTCAAGTGGACATGCCACTCGAATCCTTTGTTTTTCCTATTCCTGCGTTTTAAGAATCCTAGTACTTGCTTGTGGCACCGCGGCTCAGAGAACTGGTTTACCAGTGTTTCCAACCCAGAGATCAAGTCTTCTGGAAACACACAACAACTTGGAACAGAACATAGCTGAACTTTTATTGATACCGTCGAGTACAAGCTCATATTTTACAGGATCTTCGAGGCAAAAAGCACATCTAGTGCTGTGACAATATCTACATTATTTATCTAACATATCAGGGCCTCGGTATTACTACGAAATACTACAGCGGAAGACTACTGCGTAGCGGAACATGATAGAAACTCCATCCATAGGGACACCGCTATGGACACATCCTAGGCATCGCAACATGGTCCTCGGGACCTCCATCTTAGTCTTCTCCTACATCTAGCATGATACGCCAGGTGAGTACTTTGAATGTACTCGCAAGCACATGACAACCACATATGCAGCAAATAATAGCATGGCATTGAGCATGTTAAAACTTAGGTAATTCACTTACTGTCACCAACTTACTCATCTCCGGGTTGTCTCACAACCCCCAGAGTACTTTATCTCAACGAGTATTACTGCTCATAAGACAAGTTCTTCAACCACTACTAAGGTTGTTACGGTTGATCACCTAAAGAGGTCTGGTCGGGCTGTCCAATACCGTGGACGCGGCTATTCGAATAGATTTTACACTCTGCAGAGGTTGCGCACTTTCCCACACTATGGAGCACTGACCTCGTGATCCCATTCGGGTGGACCAGCGTTGCTCCAACGAAACCTGCCTGACCCATGACTCTTCCATCGTACCACCGGCAATCATCCTCCCCCGGAGTCCTGCCCTGGGTGGCCCCTGTGTCACTCCTGACACCTGCCACCATCGTGGCCAAACAAAACTGTCCCAAATAGGGACGGGTACCCAAACAACTCAACTGGGCCCACAGGGTTATCGCCGTCTACCTGATCAGGGCAGCACACATGCATAACCCTCCCTGTCTGGAGGTACCGGTGAAAGAGCACGAAGCCAGACCAAGTCAAGGCCGTCCCATACCGGCAAATGTGGTTGCACGAATAAGCCCGGACAGGTGACTCGTGATCAACCAACTAGATTCAACTTAGCCATCAAGGTTATTTCAACAAGTTAACTTAGTTGGTCACATTAAGCATTTGAAATATTTCCTTGGAATTAACTATGTTTAATTAAAATGTAAGAAATGCATATGAATTATGCAATGCTATGAAATGCTTCATAATATGGATGTCCTGGCTTGCCTTGATCAGTTGGGTTGTTCAGAAACTCCGGGTCCTCAAATCCACAAGATTCTCCTTCTGAAAATATTTTTAAATAGCAAACGAAAATGTCACATAAAGCATTCTTATTTGCCAACAATTCTGTGAGTGTGAGAAAAATACCAAACTTGGTGGAAAAATAAAGGAGTTTAATACAAACACAATGCAAAAAGAATCAGGTCAATTGGACCTTTTTGTTAAAAGTTATTCACAGTCAAAGTTTCTGGTCAACTCTGTTTATTAAATCAAATTTGAATAAAACAGAAAATTCCAGGCCGGCCCACGTCGAAGGCGTAAAAGTCCAGTACGCCTCCACTTACCCCTTCACTTAAAAGGCTGACAGTGGGGCCCGGCTTGATTAAAACAGAAGGAGGAGGAAGAGAACAGAGAGGGGCGGAGCTCCGGCAGCGCTCACCGGCGATAGGGATGGCGGTTGGGCTCGTGGATGGTGGGGATGGATCGGGCGTACGACGGCGGTCCTCCCTGTACCCGTAGCTCCTCCGGAGACGGCCGGACGGCGTGGTGCCCTTCTTCTTCGGCGGACAGTAGCTACGGTGGTCGACAGAGACGAGGATTCCGGCGACGGTTCGACCCGGGGAGGGGTCTGGAAGCACCAGTGAGGCACTGCGAACTCGACGGTGGGCTTGGGCGGAGCTGGGATGGGGTGGAGAGGACTCGTGGTGGAGCTCAGTTGGCGGCAAAGCTCCGGCGAAGCTCAAGGCCAGAGGGCCTCTCGGCCTTGGCTCTTGCTCTGAGGGGGCGATTGTGGAGGAGGGAGAGGGATGAGGAACTAGGCAAGGCCGGGCGGGGCTTTATATAGGCGGAAGGGGGCACTCGTCGAGCTCTCTAGATGCGGCGAGATGCGGCCATGGCGTCGGCGAGACGTATGCCACGCTGGCTGGCTACTTGCGGGTGAGGGGACGTGAGCGAGCAGAGCATTAAATACTTGAAGGGATTGCTTAGGGGGAAGGCGACGAGCAGCGCCACAACTGGGCCACACGGGTCTCACAGTGCAGCGACGGTGTGGCGACCGGCGAGGGCATCTCCGGCGAGGGCGAAGGCACTGGAAGGGCTGCGTGTCACCCAGGGACGATGTCGGCATGCCTAGACAACGCACGACTACGCGGGTGCTCAGCTCCGACGCGACCCGAGCCTGGCGTGGCACAGAGCGCGGCGACAGACATGCCAGCGCCGTGCTCACCATGGTGCTTGGCACCAGGAGGCCACGCAAGCCTGGCAAACTTTGTCCATCTCGTCGACCGTCGAACCCTCACTTCACCTGCAGCGTTGGTTTTGCTAGATTCAAGCAGAATTGAGAGGTAGAGTCACCAACAGGTTCTGACAGGGATCTTGGAGAGGTTCTGAAGCATAGGTGAGGTGAAGATGAAGCCAAAGCTGGTGTCTGGAGTAATCTACATTGGAATAACTACAAACTGGTCAAGTTTGAAGTGGTTTGGACAAGAAATGAGGGTAGTTCATGTGTAAGTGGCAAAACTGGTCCAGAATAGAGATGTTGATGTGCTGCTCACTTAGATGATCTTCAGATGCTGAAACTTGGTGGAGGGAAGTCATTTGTAGGTGTCCTCATGCCACAAAAATTTCAGAGCAGTTGGACAAACCTAGCAAGTACTTCTTTCACAAGGGTTCAGTTTGAACAGAAGCAAGACTGAATTATTTTGCAAAATATTTGAACTAGGTCATGGGATATTTTTGGATATTGGGGCAAGATATGATCCAAAGTATTTTAGGGAATTATTTGGGAATTTTCTGAGCATCATAGCTATAGGTTGCTTCACAACCCATAGTAATGCCCTAAATCCCCAAATAAAAGAAAAGAGTTATTGAAAATGATTTAAAATGGGATTTGGGTTCTTGAGGTGCTTGGCAGAGTTTTGGCAAGGTGGTGAGACTTTGGATCACTTGGAAAGAATTCAAAAATGTCCAAGTCCAAATGAAAAGGTTCAAAACCATTCAAATTCAAATAAAACCAGGAAATTTTTGAAAAGAAAAAGTTGTCAAAATCAGGGTGTCACAAACCTACCCCCCTTAGGATGAATCTCGTCCTCGAGATTCGGTTGCTCAGGGAACAAATATGGGTAAGCGGATCTCAGAAAATCTTCTCTTTCCTAAGTAGCCTCTTATTCAGTGTGGTGCTCCCATAGTACCTTGTAGAATCGTATCACCTTACTCCTTGTGGTTCTTTCCATCTCATCCAAAATCCTGACAGGTCTTTCCTCATAAGTTAAATCCTTAGCCAATTCTAATTCACTCATATCCGCTTGCTTGGCTGGGGGTGCAATGCATTTCCTTAGCTGTGAGATGTGAAAGACATCATGAACGTCTGACAATTCTGGTGGCAATTCCAACTGATATGCAACTCTGCCCTTCCTACCAATCACTGGAAAGGGACCGATGTATCTTGGGGCTAACTTTCCTCGAGTACCAAACCTCTTTACTCCCTTCATAGGAGTTACTCTTAGATAAGCATAGTCTCCGGGTTCAAAAGTTACTTCCCGGTGCTTTGGGTCGTAATAGCTTTTCTGTCCGGACTTGGCTGCTCGAAGTCGTTCTTGAATATCTTTGACTTTCCTTTCAGCCTCAAGCATCAAGTCCGTACCAAAAATGTGACTGTCTCTTGTTTGAGACCAGTTCAGCGGTGTGCGACACTTTCGTCCGTACAATGCCTCAAAAGGCGACATCTTGAGACTTGTCTGATAACTGTTGTTGTAAGAGAATTCAGCATATGGCAGACTATCCTCCCATTTTGGTCCATGGGAGAGAGCACATGACCGAAGCATATCCTCTAATATTTGATTCATTCGCTCAGTCTGTCCATCTGTCTGCGGATGATATGCTGTGCTATGTTTCAGTATGGTTCCCAAAGCTTGATGTAGCCGTAGCCAAAATGCTGAGGTAAATAGGGAACCCCTATCTGAAGTGATTGACTTGGGTACTCCGTGCAGACTGACTATCCGGGACATGTAGAGTTGTGCCAGCTGATTTGCATTGAAAGTGGTCTTTACTAGGATAAAGTGAGCCACTTTCGTGAGAATATCTACAATGACCCAAATAGCATCATTGCCTCTCGTGGACTTGGGCAATCCCACAATAAAATCCATACATATGTCGTCCCACTTCCACTGGGGTACTGGTAAAGGTTGCAGTTGCCCAGCAGGTTTCTGATGTTCTGCTTTGACCTTGTTGCAAATGTCACAGCAGGCGACGTAGTATGCTATATCTTTCCGCATTCCATACAACCAAAAGGTTTCTCTCAAGTCTTGATACATCTTAGTACCTCCTGGGTGTATTGAATATGCAGACTCATGTGCTTCCTTGAGTATTTGTTGCCTCAAGTTGTTCTGACTCGGCACACAAATTCGCTTCTCGAACCACACGGTACCTTGTTCATCTATGCGGAAGGACTTGGCCTTCCCTTGCTGAATTAACTCCTTGATCTTCTGAGTTTCTTCATCTGACTTTTGTGCTTCCTTGATTTCCTCCATGAGGGTTGGATTAATTTCCAACGTATCTGGAGTCATTGGGCTGCAGAGCATCATGTTGAGCTTGACAAACTCTTCTTGTAAGCTCAGATGTACGCCCTCAATTAGGGTATACATAGCAGCTTGCTTTCTGCTCAGGGCGTCAGCGACCACATTCGCTTTCCATGGATGATAGTTTATCCCAACATCATAGTCCTTAACTAGCTTAAGCCATCTTCGCTGCCTGAGGTTCAGGTCGGGTTGCATGAAAATATACTTGAGACTCTTATGGTCTGTATATATTTTACATCGTTGTCCGATGAGGTAATGTCTCCAAATCTTCAAGGCATGAACCACAGCAGCTAGCTCCAAATCATGTGTGGGATAGTTCTCTTCATGAGGTCATAGCTGTCGTGATGCATAAGCTACAACCTTCCCTTCTTGCATCAGCACGCATCCAATTCCACGTCTGGATGCATCACAATATATGTCAAAATTCTTGTGAATGTCCGGAAGGACTAAGACAGGGGTTGTGGTTAGCCTCGTCTTTAATTCCTGGAAACTGCTGTCGCACTCGGTTGTCCAGATAAACCTTTGGTTCTTTTTCAACAATTCTGTCAGTGGCTTGGCTATCTTAGAAAAGCCTTCAATGAAGCGACGGTAGTAGCCTGCCAAGCCCAGGAAACTACGGACTTCAGTCACCGTGGCTGGTGTCTTCCAGTTTAAGAGTGCAGTAACCTTACTGGGATCAACCGCTATTCCTTTTTCCGACAGAATATGCCCAAGGAATCCCACGTCTTTCAGCCAAAATTCACACTTACTGAACATGGCGTATAAGCGATGGGTTCTCAATCTTTCCAGGACAGCTCTGAGATGTTGCTTATGTTCCTCTTCATTCTTGGAGTATATCAGTATGTCATCAATGAACACCACTACGAACTTGTCCAGAAAGTCCATGAAAACTTTATTCATCATACTCATGAAATAGGCTGGACCGTTGGTCAACCCAAACGCCATAACTGTAAATTCATACAGTCCATATCGAGTGGTGAACGCTGTCTTGGGAATATCCTCCTTTCGGATTTCCAGTTGATGATATCCCATTCTGAAGTCGATCTTAGAAAATACCCGTGCTCCACTCAACTGGTCGAATAAGTCATCAATTCGAGGAAGCGGGTACTTGTTCTTGATAGTGACCTCATTAAGCTGGCGATAGTCTATGCACATTCATAGACTTCCATCCTTTTTCTTAACAAATAATACTGGTGTCCCCCATGGCGAGATGCTTGGACGAATGTATCCTTTTTGTAGCAACTCTTCCAACTGCTTCTTTAGTTCTGCAAGCTCTGGGCCTGGCATACGATAATATTTCTTGTATATTGGAGCCGTACCAGGAATCACTTCAATGACAAACTCCAATTCTCGATCGGGTGGCATTCCTGGTAATTCCTCAGGAAACACATCCGGAAATTCACCCACTACTGGAATCAGATTCATATCTGTAACAGTGGTCTGATATGTCGTGCCCTTTCTTGTTATCATTCTACTGGCCAGAAATTGAACAGTCTGTCCGGCGGGATTCACCATTGTCACTGTTCTGGTGGCACAGTTGATGCATACTTGGTGCGGTGCCAACCAGTCCATTCCCAGTATTATATCCAACCCTGGGGATTCAATAGCAACAAGGGTAGCTGGAAATTTGACTCCATGAATTGAGATTTCCAGATCCTTGTATACTATATTTTTTCTGAGCATTGAGCCAGGGGATTGTACCACCATGATTTTGTCCAAAAGTGAAGAAGAAAATTTATGCAAGGTGGCGAAACTCCGCGAAATAAACGAGTGGGAAGCCCGAGAATCAAATAAAATTACTGCAGGTATGTTATGGACAGAAAACATACCAAGGACAACGTCTGGAGCTTCGCAGACTTCTTCGGCAGAGATCTGATGGACGCATCCGTGGTTGAAGTTGTGGTCGGGGCGGCATCCAAGGTGATTGACTTGTGGCTTGTGGTCAGTTGCTTGCTTTCCGTTATTAGTAGGACACTGTTTGGCATAGTGTCCACTCTGGCCACAAGAGAAACAAGTGTTGTTGCGGCGACAGTCTTCTATAACTGGCTGCTTGCCAAAGGTCTTGTTCTGGTTGGCTGGCTTGTTATTGTAGTTGCCACCATTGTTCCATACAGGTTTGTTCTTAGATGGCCCTGGCTGCCAACTGCGCAGCTTTTGTGCATATGGTTCCTTGTTGTCCTTCTTGGGCTCGAACTTCCTCTTACGATCATCATTTCCAGACTTGTGTTCTCGTTCGGCGATGAAGGCCTTATCCACCAATGTCTGGAAATCAGGGAAGTCCAACATGCATAGCTGACATCGGAGGGCGTGATTAAGTCCTCCGAGGAACCTATCTATTTTCCTCTCTTCGGTGGCCACATCAAAAGGAGAGTACCGGGCCAAGTTGTTGAATTTGTTTAGGTATTCTCCCACAGTCATGTTGCCTTGTGTGAGGGCCAAAAATTCCCTCTATTTCACTTTCATGATACCTGTGGGAATATGATACTTACGGAACATCTCCTTGAATTTCTCCCAGGAAATCTCTTCAGCAGGCCATATTATCTTGGTGTTATCCCACCATATGGCTGCCGGGCCTTCAAGATAATGGGTGGCAAATGGAACTTTATCTGCTTCATCACAATGAGCGATATCCAATTTCTTTTCCATGGCCCTCAACCAATCATCAGCCTCAATAGGATCCACAGCCTGACCAAAATTGGGTGGCTTGGTGCGCTGGAAGTCAGTCAGTTTAGAACGCACCCCATTGCCATTATTCTGACCTACTATTGTCTGCATACTCTTGAGAATTTCCATGAGGCCTTGGTTTCTCTTTTCCTCAAACATTCTCATTATCTGATCTGTGTTTGGTGCTTGAGGTGGTGGTGGTGGTAAGTCTTCGGGCGGTTGCCCTGCCTGCCTGGCAGATCGACGGACGGGGTTTCCATCGCCGCCTTGACTGCTACTTCCTTTCTTCATCCTAATTTTTGTTCCCATAGGAAAGACCGAATCGATGAGCAACATCCATAAGGAGAAATACGATAATATGACACCAAAAGAAAATTCATGAAAAAGGCAAATTATGAGAGCAACATAATTATACAGAATAACCCAACATCATACATGGCAAGCTAGTAGGGGAATATCATGGCTAAACTGCTCATACGGCAGTTGACATATGCAAAGATGCATGCATTACTACTCTAGCTCCAGTCTAGTAGCGTCGGTGACACAAACACTGCCCATCTGAAGAGTCCTCGTCACCAGATCCTGAGTCAGAATCAGAACTGATGATGTGAGTCACCGGGTCAAAGGAAACACGACGCCGCTGTTGAGACGGCTCTCCTTCCGCGGGAGAAAGAGCGCGTCGCCTAAGCATGAGTGGAGTAGGAGTGGCTAGAAGTGAGGCCCACTCAGCTGAGGTCTCAAGTCGACTACCAGACGATAATCCTGATGGTCCGAAAGAACCAGAAGGGGTATCAATCATGCGCGGAGGTGGAACTGGTGGTGGAACTATGAGAGGAGGTGCTGGAGTCACTGCTGCAAGTGCCCCCTGAACACAACACAACTCCTTAGCCAAGGAAATGATCATACGGTAACTGGCATTCAGGTAGCGAGACAGAACACTAGCCGCATGATCACACGATGGGTCAACGGGTGAGAAAAGGACTCGCCCTGTCGCAGGCGACAGGGTGGGATAGTGGTGGAAACCTGGATGGGTCTGCATCTCAGCCTCATGGAAGCGCAAGTCAGTAATAGCCTCCATGGCAGCAAACTGGATCGCTAGCTCTGGAGTAGAAGCCACTCCGCCCTTGGAAGAGCGAGAAAAGCTTCCAATATCCGAAGTCGCGGTCAGGTAAGCCACTGCATGTTACTCATATACCAACTCGCCTAGCTGTTCCCGAAACACCTGGTACACAGGTTCATCACTGTAGGGATACAGCCGAAACTAGACGCTACGAAGCAAAACTGGAAAAGTGTGGGCTTCTGGCTCATGATGGTAGTGAAATGGAACTAGTGCCATCTACACTCACAATGCCAAGGGTTAGTAACATAATGAACTATGACACATGAGGCATGGCATGCAACAATCCAAATGGAACAACAGAATGCACACTCAAGGTCCTATGCTAATCGTGGTCCTAGCGTGGTTTACCTAGGGTGTCCTACAGTCAGCCTGGCTCTGATACCAAGTGTTGTGGCACCCCGGCTCAGAGAACCGGTTTACCAGTGTTTCCAACCCAGAGATCAAGTCTTCTAGAAACACACAACAACTTGGAACAGAACATAGCTGAACTTTTATTGATACCGTCGAGTACAAGCTCATATTTTACAGGATCTTCGAGGCCAAAAGCACATCTAGTGCTGTGACAATATCTACATTATTTATCTAACATATCAGGGCCTCGTTATTACTATGGAATACTACAGCGGAAGACTACTGCGTAGGGGAACATGATAGAAACTCCACCCACAGGGACACCGTTGTGGACACATCCTAGGCATCGCAACATGGTCCTCGGGACCTCCACCTTAGTCTTCTCCTACATCTAGCATGATACGCCAGGTGAGTACTTTGAATGTACTCGCAAGCACATGACAACCAAATATGCAGCAAATAATAGCATGGCATTGAGCATGTTAAAACTTAGGTAATTCACTTACTGTCACCAACTTACTCATCTCCGGGTTGTCTCACAACCCCCAGAGTACTTTATCTCAACGAGTATTACTGCTCATAAGACAAGTTCTTCAACCACTACTAAGGTTGTTACGGTTGATCACCTAAAGAGGTCTGGTCGGGCTGTCCAATACCGTGGACGCGGCTATTCGAATAGATTTTACACTCTACAGAGGTTGCGCACTTTACCCGCACTATGGAGCACTGACCTCGTGATCCTATTCGGGTGGACCAGCGTTGCTCCAATGAAACCTGCCTGACCCGTGACTCTTCCATCGTACCATAGCCAATCATCCTCCCCCTGAGTCCTGCCCTGGGTGGCCCCTGTGTCACTCCTGACACCTGCCACCATCGTGGCCAAACAAAACTGTCCCAAACGGGGACGGGTACCCAAACAACTCAACTGGGCTCACAGGGTTATCGCCGTCTACCTGATCAGGGCAGCACGCACGCATAACCCTCCCTGTCTGGAGGTACCGGTGAAAGAGCACGGAGCCAGACCAAGTCAAGGCCATCCCATACCGGCAAATGAGGTTGCACGAATAAGCCCGGACAGGTGACTCATGATCAACCAACTAGATTCAACTTAGCCATCAAGGTTATTTCAACAAGTTAACTTAGTTGGTCACATTAAGCATTTGAAATATTTCCTTGGAATTAACTATGTTTAATTAAAATGTAAGAAATGCATATGAATTATGCAATGCTATGAAATGCTTCATAATATGGATGTCCTGGCTTGCCTTGATCAGTTGGGTTGTTCAGAAACTCCGGGTCTTCAAATCCACAAGATTCTCCTTCTGAAAATATTTTTAAATAGCAAACGAAAATGTCACATAAAGCATTCTTATTTGCCAACAATTCTATGAGTGTGAGAAAAATACCAAACTTGGTGGAAAAACAAAGGAGTTTAATACAAACACAATGCAAAAAGAATCAGTTCAATTGGACCTTTCTGTTAAAAGTTATTCACAGTCAAAGTTTCTGGTCAACTCTGTTTATTAAATCAAATTTGAATAAAACAGAAAATTCCAGGCCGGCCCACGTCGAAGGCGTAAAAGCCCAGTAAGCCTCCACTTACCCCTTCGCTTAAGAGGCTGACAGTGGGGCCCGGCTCGATTAAACCAGAAGGAGGAGGGAGAGAACAGAGAGGGGCGGAGCTCCGGCAGCGCTCACCGGTGATAGGGACGGCGGTTGGGCTCGTGGATGGTGGGGATGGATCGGGCGTACGACGGTGGTCCTCCCTGTACCCGTAGCTCCTTCGGAGACGGCCGGACGGCGTGGCGCCCTTCTTCTCCGGCGGACAGCAACTACGGTGGTCGACGGAGACGAGGATTCTAGCGACGGTTCGACTCGGGGAGGGGTCTGGAAGCACCAGTGAGGCACTGCGAACTCGACGGTGGGCTTGGGCGGAGCTGGGATGGGGTGGAGAGGACTCGTGGTGGAGCTCAGTTGGTGGCAAAGCTCCAGCGAAGCTCAAGGCCAGAGGGCCTCTCGGCCTTGGCTCTTGCTCTGAGGGGGCGATTGTGGAGGAGGGAGAGGGGTGAGGAGCTAGGCAAGGCCGGGCGGGGCTTTATATAGGCGGAAGGGGGCACTCGTCGAGCTCTCTTGATGCGGCGAGATGCGGCCATGGCGCCGGCGAGACGTACACCGCGCTGGCTGGCTGCTTGCGGGCGAGGGGACGTGAGCGAGCAGAGCATTTAATGCTTGAAGGGATTGCTCAGGGGGAAGGCGACGAGCAGCGCCGCAACTGGGACCGCACGGGTCTCACAATGCGGCGACGGTGTGGCGACCGGCAAGGGCATCTCCGGCGAGGGCGAAGGCACTGGAAGGGCTGCGTGTCACCCAGGGACGATGTCGGCATGCCTAGACAACGCACGACTGCGCAGGTGCTCAGCTCCGACGCGACCCGAGCCTGGCGTGGCACAGAGCGCGGCGACAGACATGCCAGTGTCGTGCTCACCACGGTGCTTGGCACCAGGAGGTCACGCAAGCCTGGCAAACTTTGTCCAGCTCGTCGACCGTCGAACCCTCACTTCACCTGCAGCGTTGGTTTGGCTAGATTCAAGCAGAATTGAGAGGTAGAGTCACCAACAGGTTCTGACAGGGATCTTGGAGAGGTTCTGGAGCATAGGTGAGGTCAATGTTGAGGATATCGCTTATCATTATCGTCTCGGTCAGCTAGGGATTAGAGATTAATTGGAAATTGAATGATTAATTGATTTTATCGGTCGACTATTAATCGGATTTTTTTTGCAAATCTCAGGTTCCCAACACTAAAATACGCTATATTCAACACCAAAACAATATTTGACAGAAGTGTTACCTTGATTTCTAGCCTTTGAATCCTCGTATAATGACAAACAAAATAGGACAATAGTACATATTCCATAACAAGGTCCGCAAAACATAAATAAACATAGTTTTTGCAAACATAGTGCTATGAATAGGTCCGATTTATCGGTAGATACCCGATAAATCGCTTGTCAGAACGATAAATCGGTCCAAAAGATAAATGACAAAGATAAGGCATAATCTTATCGGTCACCCCTCGATTAGCGATAAATCGGAAGATTAATCGGTGAATCGGAAGATTTCTTGAACAGTGGGTGAGGTGAAGATGAAGCCAAAGCTGGTGTCTGGAGTAATCTACGTTGGAAGAACTACTAACTGGTCAAGTTTGAAGTGGTTTGGACAAGAAATGAGGGTAATTCATGTGTAAGTGGCAAAACTGGTCCAGAATAGAGATGTTGATGTGCTGCTCACTTAGATGATCTTTAGATGCTAAAACTTGGTGGAGGGAAGTCATTTGTAGGTGTCCTCATGCCACAAAAATTTCAGAGCAGTTGGACAAACCTAGCAAGAACTTCCTTCACAAGGGTTCAGTTTGAATAGAAGCAAGACTGAATTATTTTGCAAAATATTTGAACTAGGTCATGGGATATTTTTGGATATTGGGGCAAGATATGATCCAAAGTATTTTAGGGAATTATTTGGGAATTTTCTGAGCATCATAGCTATAGGTTGCTTCACAACCCATAGTAATGCCCTAAATCCCCAAATAAAAGAAAAGAGATATTGAAAATGATTTAAAATGGGATTTGGGTTCTTGAGGTGCTTGGCAGAGTTTTGGCAAGGTGGTGAGACTTTGGATCACTTGGAAAGAATTCAAAAATGTCCAAGTCCAAATGAAAAGGTTCAAAACCATTCAAATTCAAATAAAACCAGGAAATTTTTTAAAAGAAAAGGTTGTCAAAATCAGGGTGTCACATTGCTCTAAATGATGTGTGAATCAAAGAAAGAAACAGAGGGAGTACTTGCTCTAAATGATGTGGAGTTCCATTCCTCTTGGTCAATGTGTAATTCTCTATATGTACCGTCTTTCACGGACGGAGGGAGTAGGTCGAGAGCATGAGCGTGTGTATTGCATCATGTGCTGTGTGCCGCATGGATGCGTGCGTGCATGTGTACGTGTGAGTGTTGCATGCATGCATGAGGCTTTGCCGGGGCCGGGACACGAAATCCCAGAAATTTAACCCCTCGTGTTACCACCAGCCCAGGATTACTATTACTGGTGGACACGCCCTTGTTACAGATTACCAAGCTATTACAAAAATTGGATACAAGACCATAAAGGTCTAATGATACAATGGTGTTTCCGGTGGTGGATGATGGAAATGACTAGTGGTTCTCCAACGTCGATGGGGCTCCATTCCCACAGGAACAGCTGACCCGGATAATTCCTATCCGCGTGGCCGCTAATCCTAGGCTCCGCACGGACGTCGTGGTAGTCCTCCTTGCTGAATTCCTGACCTGGCCATGTAAATAGCCAGGGACAAGCCTATGAGTACGTTTGAATGTACTCGCAGACATCATGAACAAAAGATATACCGAATGCAACAGATATTATGTGATCATAATGAACCAAACTATATGCTCATGCTCATGCTGGACTATATATATATATTTAATTGCACGAAGACAACAATTAAATCATGGCATAATATAATATTGGCATGAACAAATAAATGAATATATAAAAATGTTAGTGATAAACAAGGATAGTTAAAGGAAAAATAAAATAAAAAGAAATGCCAGTCGGATGTCTAAAGTGACACCACGGTAGGTCTTGAAGAGAAATGCCAAACGGGTGTCTAAAAGGAAATTCGGACGAGACAGGACCGCCCGAGAATCCAAGCGACGCCACGAAAGGTCTTGAGAAGAAATGCCAGTCGGGTGTCAAAGTGACGCCACGGTCGGTCTTGAAAAGAAATGACAATCGGGTATCCACAAGAGTAGTGGCGTGACAGACCGCCTAATAACTCAAGGGACACCACGGAGAGGTCTTGAAAATAAAACTGAATGCCCGGGGTAGTCTAGCCAGCCCCTGAGACATTCAGGAAAATAAAATAAGAGAAAAACAGGTTAGTCCACAATAATATGCATAACCAAAAACAATATTAACATGTATAGCAAAATAACCACGGTAGCATCAGGGCGACAATAATTATTCTGCAAAGTATTTCAGGCACAATTTAATTATTTCCTTTGGAGACCGACACTAAGACCGACACTTGACCCACCCAGACTGTAATTCCTTGACCGCGGACACGGCTATTCGAATAGGTTTAAACTCTGCAGAGGGTGTACTCTTTACCCACAAGTAAAGGATTTCTTTAGACAGTATCATGACACTGTCTAATTCCCATTACGGTCTTTGGGTTGAAACACACCTGACCAGCACACACCAGATTAACCGTCCGGATGCCAGGAATCACCCAAAGCATCATTTTAGAAAAACTCTAAGTCTGGGAGACAACAATCTCGAGTAGCATGGGATCACTATTCGTACGCGCGGATTCCAAGGGGTGCCCCCCTCTCGGCTACATCTAGCCGGATACACCCATGCCCCCTGACTCGATGACAGGATTTAGTCCAAGGCCTCTGGAAACCCTCAACGTGGCCCTCTGTATGGTGTGTACCTGGACAGGGGTTATCAACTTACTAAACCATACCCCACCTGCGGTAGGGACAAGTGGCAGCACGAATCAAGTATGGGGGTTACCGGAACAAGACTCGATCTACGGTCGACTCAGGAGGTTCAAGTATTTTCTGCAACGGTTAGCACAAGATAAATCCTTGGTAGTACCCAACAGGGTCACCACCTGACATGTCCCGACATGCCCTTTTTGATAATTCTCGTCACCATGAGAATTCAGTCTCACGGTCACTTTACTCGAGACTGATTCTTTCCTGCAGTTTAGTCCAGATCAACACGGTGTGTATGACAAGTGCAAGTAACCGCACTTACTCATACTACGAAGATGTCAGCAAAATGGTCATGGATCATGCATGCCAAGCTAGCTATATGCCAAAATTTATTCGAATTCAACATACTCATGATTTAATTATTCTTGCAAATAATTCAACCATGCAATCACCATATCAATTGTTCAAGATGCTTGCCTTGAGCATGGAGAAGTGTGGGGTGCACTCCAAAAGTTTGAAACACTTATCTTCCCTCCATTCCCTATTTCAAAAATATTTAAATCACCACATAATTCTAAAACAGTACTAAAAAGTATCCCAAGTAATTTTTAAATAAATACTATAATAAACTAGATGAAAAATGAAAAATAACAGAAAAAGAATCAATTCATTTGGAGTTCAAATGAATAAATTATGGAATTTCTAAGATGGAAAGAATAAAGAAAATTACTACTTAATAGATCCAGTAGATACTAAACTTTAGGAAAATGTTCACCTAGTCTAGATAAATAGAAAAATGATTTTATAAGACTGCAGAAATTTGAATCATCAATTTTGGAGATGAATTGGTGGCTGTGGAATTAATGGGGTACTTACTGAAAAAGAGAAAGGAAAGAGAACAGAGAAGCGCTCTGAGCGATATATAACCTCCTGGCGCTACTGGGCCGAGCCCAACTGATCGGCTGCGTGGGAGACTGCGACGTCGAAGGCGTAATCAGGAAACATGTTTCCCGTGAGCGAAAACGGCCTCCCTGAAACCCGTCTTCACTTAATCCGAGCTCGCGTGGCGCTTGGGTCACTGACCGTGGGCCCCGCCTGGCCCACCTGTCATGTTTGACCGGTCCTCGTCAGCTCCTTCTCCCTCCTCTTCCTGGCCGAAATGGGACGGTGTGCCGGCGATGATAGCCAGAGAACGGTGGCCCCCCTCGCGAAACTGAGGCCACCTACGCGTACAAGGGAGCAAGGTGGTCCTCCCGGTGTAAGGCATGCCCGCCGGCGAGCTCTGTATCACCGGTGCCATGATCTCCGGCGGACGGCCTCTTCGGAAGAAAGAGGGGTTTCGCCCATGGCTAGTCCCGAGCAAAATTGAGGGTGGGGATGGATTCGTGGAGTTGAGAGGAAGTGGATGGTGAGAAGAGTGGGGAAGGAGATGCTCCAGTGACGTTGGAATCGACCGGAAAATGGCGAAGACCGTGGCTACTGGAGGCGGGGAAGATGACCGTTTCCGGTCATTTTGCTGCTCGGGGAAGCTCACAGAGAAGGAGGGGAGCGGTGTGGTTAGCTGGAAGAGCTCAGGGTGGCTTTTATAGCCCCGTGAGGTCGGTTCCCGTGAGTTCCAAGGATAATCACGACGGCGGCGGTCATTCATGGCACCGTCAAGGTCGATAAGGGGTCGGTGGTGGTCGGCGGGGTTTGGTGATGGCGGGTGGTTAGCCATTAAGTAGGGGAGGGCGTGCTGGCGAGGCCGAGTGGCTCGGGCGGTATCGTGCCCGAGCTGACTGCGGCGGCGGCCATTGATGGCAGATGAGGTGGTGTCAAGGTCAGCAGGGTCTGCGCGTGGCCGGTGGAGGTAGGCGAGGGCGGTGGCGGCTGCAGTTATGCCCGGGAGGAGCTGGACGGCTCGGAGGAGAGCCACGCATCATGGGCGGTGGCGTGTCCGAGACGGCGGCGGCTGGTCGGTGGCTGGCCGGCACCAGGCGACGAGAAAGGGTGTCGGTGGGGTTTAGTGGTGACGTGGCGATCCAGCAGAGGATCGGGATGGGCGGGGCAAGGAGCTGGGAAGCTACAGGGGCTCGGGTGCCGGCGGCTGCGGTTCGGGCGCGCTGCTCGCGCTCTGGACATGCCCGCAGCGTGCTCGATGTAATGCCAGAGGGCTCTAGAGGGGCTTGTTGCAAGAGGGACTTAACGGGAGTGGAACACCGAGGATTTCAAGGTTGGTAGACATGGTTGTTTGTCAGGAGGATCAAGCCCCTAATGTAGTTTTGATAGGTAGCCAAATTCTGTCATGCCTGCAAGGTGTTTGACAGAATGCCATGGGGATCTAGGGGATTTTGTTGAGTGTGAAAATTACCAGGATGATGCTTCATTGGATGGAGAGAAGTGTGGTGGAGTTAGTCTGGCAAAAAGAAGAACTTGATAGTGCAAGTTTTGGTGAATTTAGTCTCTGGACAGAAACTTTAGAGGAATATTTGGTGAACTTAAAAGATGCAAATGGAGCTGATATTATGGACTTAAGGGTTTGGTTGGAAGGACTAAGTGGGAAAATTTTCAGAATTTTTGGAGTAAGGAAAATTGAGGTTGTAGTGTAAAGTTGGATCTGGACCAGAAAAGAAAAGAGGATGTTTCACTCAAAATTTTCAAAACACCAAGTTGGGTTTTTGCATAAAAGTGATTTATATGCATCACATGACCTCCCATAATTTTTGTGGGATTTTAAAACAATTATTTAAAGTGGTTGCAGTGCAACAGAGGCATTTAAAGTATTGAAAATGCTATTAAAAGAATTGTGTTGGGCAAAATTTTATTCTAAAAATAATTCTTATTGTTGTTAAGGTAATAATGAAATGGTTGAAGAAAACTACCACAGCCACAGTATTATTTTCAAAAATTTCTATATGGAGGGAAGAATATTGAAAAACAGAAACAGAAAATATTCTGAAAACAATAAAGGACTTACTTATAAATCAAAAAATTTATTTCTGGAAAATTTTATTTAGTAAAAACATGATTAAATTTTTGGAGTGTTACAGGCTTCTACTCCTTCCCATTGACATGTTCATATTTCAAGCTTCATTAGAACGTTGGATGCAAGAATTAAGAGAAAACTCACCGATGCATGTAAAAGTTTTGGTCTTTTGTTCTTCACGCATGCACGCATGCATTCCAATTAATACGTTCGTAAAAACAATTTTCTTGAGGAAAACGAGCCCATTATTGAGTACTACTTTTGGAAAAAAAATCTTTCGGGCACTCATCATTTACTACTACCTTGGTTGATGATTTTTTTATTGACCTATATATAAACCAGAAGGAGGGAGTAGTTGTGCCTTGGCCAATGGTTCTTGTTGTTGGACAGGATGAGAGTAGAGGCATAGGGATACTATAGATAGGAAGTCTTGGTGATCCATTATTCCCCATCTCGGTTAGAGAGAACTACTTATTCACCTAGTCAGTGAAGTGACAATACACGCTGGCTGATGGGACACTCAATTAATAAGCTCAGCCAGCGTGTTGGTGTTACTAAATCAGCCTTACCCTGTACTACCATCATGTTTGCCAGTGGAGCACGCTTCCGCAAGAGGTTTGCTTCCGCAAATACGCCTACGCACCTCTCTCTTCCATTAACTGACATATGGGCCCTCTTGTGGTAGACCCACATGTCATTGGCTTAACTATTTACACTCCGAAGGACGGAGGGCCACGGAGTTGCAAAATCATTAAATGAAGGATGCTTAGCACCAACAAGTTAAGCACCTAGTATGCATTGGGGGCTTTAGTTGCTAAAGTTTTTAATGTGCCTAGCACCTCATGTAAGCACCAATGCATTGGAAGTATAGCCGGTTGTGCACCGTGACCAAGGTGAAGGGGAAAACGAGAGATTTTAATGCTTATTTGCTAATTAATAGCATTGCATGCAATGAACTTACCACTGCATTTCTACTACTCTTATAAAAAACAGAGTTGGTGATGATGGTGTGCCTACCATCCTGCAATATAGGCCGTTCGATTTATATCTGACGGATAGGAAGGAAACTATGGCAATTTTGCAAAAAGATACCCACACCCCTCTCCACATTTGCAAATTAGGCCTTCCCTCATTCATCATTTTCTCCCACAAGATAAACTACTCATACAAATGCATCTTGATGTTCCGTGCAACGCATGGGCCTCTTGCTAGTCGTGTTTGAAAGTCTAAGTCATTGATGTCATACACGCCCCACATCTCTTATTGGTTGATTCCTTTATTTATGTCAAGAAACAAGAAACGAGGTGAAAGTTAATGCACCACATCCAAGTGTTTTGGGGTTATTTGGTTTTCATAAGATCTACACCTAGACGGAGGGAGTACCATCCCTTGCTCCGTCATTGAGTGCGTGCATGATTCACGTTCCATTGAAGAAAATAATGTTGCGTACATGCCATTGAATAGAATAACTTCATTTATAAATAACGCGCCACTGCGTCATGGTCGAACTTTGATTCGTTCACGCATGGTTCCTGACCCACCACTGACAACTACTACACTCACCAAAAGAGTAGTACCTGCATCGGTGCCTGCACCTCTTCCCTTCGCGCATGTATTCCTTTTTCTTGGATGATTCGTGCACGTACTCCACCTACGTTCGTGACCGTTGGTGAGTCTCTCCTACTTACTCCATTTTCTTGCATGACCCGTGGACCTGGATGCTAGATGTCCCACGTGTCGGCAAAACAAAGAAGAACGCTTTCCGATGACCGAGAAGGAGCAAGGAACCTCGCGGTGGAGCGTTCTGGACTCTTAATATATTTTATATACTCAGTGATATAAAATCAACCCAATCTTCTCCACATCAGTAGACCTCCGAAACACGGCAGCCCAGTGTACTTTACATCATACATGGCCCACCTCACGCTATCACCATATTTCTTCGCCTCCGTGCGACACCTAGCTCTAGTAATCCACCAGCTCGTATCACTTCTCACTCCTCATCTCTCTCAAAGTGCGGCGGGCTGGCGATTTTGCCGTCTAATATTAAGGTTCGTTAACTCACACTCACTCCCACATGTTAGCGACATGCCAAGAGCATTCTAAAAAAATTACTATACTCTATTGTTATGCCAAGAAGAGGAATCGCTTTGACCGACGGACCAAACGAGACAGGCGTGCCGTGCCGTGAGTGGGTCCAGTCTAAAAAAATTACTGTACTCTATTGTTATGCCAAGACGTTCTTGTTTATTGTAGTACTCCTCACGCATGCATGCGTTGCGATTAATACTACTACCTTCATCCATATATATATAGGGCCTAATGTATTCTTCGAGGTTGCCTTTGACTATTGATAAGATTTTATATAATTTGAAAATTATATCATTCGAAGATACTTTCACCGTTTCACGTACGAAATTGACGGTATGCTCTGAGCAACTTGCATGTCCTATACGTACGACTGAACTGCTGCACATCCACCGCGTGGGCGACGGCGAGGGAGAGGGAGAGGGCACTGTAGTCAAAACCCTCTCCTCGTCCTATGAGCCACCGCGTGCGTGGGCGAGGGAGAGGGCATAGGCGTACGTAGGCCCTAGCTGGACAGAGGGAGTACATGATACTACTAGCAAATGCTCACCATCTCTAGTAGTTCATTGGTTGGTTTCGATTTTTGAATTGAGTAGTGAGTACACTTGATGCTGTGCTGCTACCGTCCAATATTCGCGTGTGGTGGTTTCTAGAATAAAAAAAGAGGTACTTACTGTGGGAAAGGTGAAGTGATGGTTGCTTCGTCCGAGCAAGCGAATATTGGAGTACCACCGGATTCAACGAAGAGTGAAATGATGGTTGCTTCGTCCGAGCAACTTATTATTGTGGCGAAGATGGGGCTCTGTGATTTGACTACTCACTAGTCATTATTACTACGGTGCAATGACCAGGGTGAATCTCCCTTGCAGTTGTGCACTCAATATTGGTGCATGGCAGGTGGAGCCAGATGAAGGATGTCCCACATGTCGGCGAAACAAAGTTGAATGGTTTCTGGCATAATTTTCTAGCATAATGAAATTGTACTGGAATGCTATGAAGGTTCCAACTTTGGTTCCCACAGAAAAAAAAAGGTTTCAACTTAGGATTCATGTGTCCTCTTGCCTCAACATTGTCTCGTTACAGCATTCCATCAAATACAAATGAAACTACCATGGCTGCTAATGCATCTCAATGATTCGCAGATCAGCGCCAATATTCACATCACAACTGAAGACAAAGTTGTGAGAAGGTGTCAAATAAAGAAAAATGGAGTATAATTGATCGATTCTATTCGTAGGCATGGCTCCATTTACTGGCCACGGTTTTCATTGGTTGGCAACTAGTTTCACGTGGCTCTGTAGCCAAGAAAGAGGTGTATATAGGACATCACAATCCGATAATTTTGTGAAGTTCCACTAAAATCAAGCTTATCATCCTTGTTTGCAAAGATATTCAGTTAATGTGATTACAATAATAGTTGAACTAGATGATGAAACATAACACTCACAAATAGAAGCTTATCACCTCTGCGATCTCTCTTTAAGACTAACTACTTGTTGGAGAAGATTAGGCTCAGAGTTGGATGAGGAGGATAGCAAAACCAATCTCCCTTTCTGCAGTCCCACAGAAATGTAAAAACGTTGCCCGTGTGACATTTTGGCGGAACTGCACAAAACACGCTTAAGAAAAAAGTGATTTGTGCAGTTCACCAAAAGTTCACAAAAGCAACGAGGTGAAATGGATAGCCCTGTTTGCAAAAAGAGGTAGAAAGGAAACAATTACTGTCCAATAAAGGGTTGAAGACACATACGCCGACAAAAAAGAAGCATATTCCATGTCATAAGGGAAAGATAGCAGCATGGTGGATTATCAAAAACGGTGTGAGGACGAGATTGCAAGATGGAAAGTACGCCGGACGAGCTACGTTTTGGGCAAAGAACTAGGGAAGATCAAGATGGGCAGTGGAGCAAGGCTGGAGGAAGCTGTACCTGAGGGTCGTCAGGATGTAACTAGGAGGGCACCGGCGGCCGGGATCTGCCCATACGGCGGCAGCGAGCAAGTGGCAAAGTCCCTACCACACCAGAGCTTGGTCAAAGAGAACGGCGGGTACCACAGATCGGGACGTGCTGCTTCGACGCCGTCGAACGGAGAAACGATGCACAACCTCCCTTTCCACCGGCGGACGGGATGCGGCCGGATCAGTGACCAACGGTGAGAGAGAGATAGGCCACCGCCGCCTTGTGTGAGATAGTGTGATGGGAGACAAACCCCAGCAGGCAGGCTCCATTGTATATAGTGGAGCGGATTTTTTTCCCGATGACAATCGTTTTATATTCTGTATGTGCTATTGAGGAATATAACTTTATTTAATACTAATGCGTCAAGTCAAACTTTGTTCCGTGTACGCATGGTACACGACCCTCCTTCGAGTAAACAACCGCTACACGCGTCAAATTATCACTTGGGCTGCCTTTTCATACAGAAATGAACTCCACCGTATACCCGTGCGGGTGTGGCCGGGAACGAGACATGAGTACGTGCATCGTGCATGCACCTCTTCTTTACGTGCAGGTACGTACGTGGGTGGGTGTGAGAGAGATGGTTTGTGCGAAATAGAGGCAATGTGTCGATGATATCTCAAACAAAAAAATGTAACATATGCAATGTGTGTGAAACAGAGTCATAGATATATCATATATAGAGGGAGCGATCCACAAGAAGAGAGCGGAGGGATCATCGGCATGAGATATCCATAGAATCAAAAACAGGGATAAAGTGTGTGGGTGCGCGATCGATAAAGAGTGCCATCGAATTTGTGTTTGCCCACGTCAAAGATACAAGGCGGCTGGCCTACTGGAATTTGAGAGGGAAGAGATGCAGTTTGTCCCTGTGGCATGGATACCAACCTACAACGTTCGACTATCGGTGTGTGCGGGGGGGGGGGGGGGCGAGGGGGCAGAGACCTAACTATAGAGAGGTAGATCGACTAGTATATGTGTGGAGAAGGAGAGAGACCTACCTATGTATTGAGGGAGATCGATCGGCATCCATGCATATGTGTAGCAGAGGAATAAGGTTAGGAGAGAGACAAAGGTAGAGTGCCGGCCTGCTAGACAAACAGAGGGTACGAGTGCAATATCAATAAGAGAGGGGATGTCTGCCTGTCTATGCACGTGCGTGTGAGAGACGGGTCAGGAGGTATGCAAGGATGATGAGGGGGGCGATACGATTGTGGTAAGCAGACGTAACTACATAGGAAGATCAATCATCATGTGTCGGAGAAAGGGAGAGACATAACTAGTGAGGTACGTTGATCGATGTGTGGGGAAAAAGACTTATAGTCGACCTAGCTATATGTAGGGAGATCGGTAGGTATACATGCATGCATGTGTTAGAAGCAAATAAGGTCCGGAGAGATGGACAGGGGGAGAGGGATGCGGCTAGGAGGTGGTGTGAGAGGCCTACTATATCAAGGGGGAGGAGTGTGCGAGTATGAGATCGATGAAAAGAGGGGTGGGAGTGTGCACCTGCGTGGAGCCGTATTGTACATAGGGGGGCATGGACGGTGAGAAGAGAAGAGGGAAAGTGTGTTTTTGTGGTAGGCACACTTGGCTAGAGAGCTATATCGACCGGTGTGTGCCGGAAAGAAGGAGCCGGGGGGCCTACACACACCGTGGGTGAACGACCTAAAGAGAAATAACAAATGTGCGCGATGGAGGGGACGCTGAGGGAGGGTGAGAGGGGGGCTGGCGTGTGCATGCACGATAGAAAGTTAGCGCTAGCTACAAACAGAAGAGGATTGTGTGGGTGTAAAAGACGAACAAAGATCATAATTCATTATAAAAAAGTGGATTCGAATATTTGAAGAAGATATCATAGTGTTTTAAACCGACGCATGCATGAATATATATAATGGTGATACGCATGGTGTGGTTATGAACATGTTATATTACATATAATATATAGAACATTTATTTGAATTTGTGATAATGTGTGGCTTTTGCAGCTCAGGGCTAAATACTTGTCATAATGTAGGAGGCGGGGCACTATACTTTGTGTGATAAACATAGTGTACATATGAAACATGGTTTAGATTATGAAGATCTAGTTAGTACATCAAATGTACTATTATTTGGAATCAACATCAACTGTATTCAAAATATTGAATTCGAGTTCATATAGTACACATAGTTCATATCTATCTCTATAGTAATCATGTGGTGTGTTGTTAAGATAATATACGAATGATGGTTTAACTTGGCAACAATCATGATTGTAGATTCTTATTCAAATAGAGAAACGAATTCAAATTTAGTTCGAATTGCAGCGGTAGTATAGACATTTGGAATGCACTAAAATGTTTGTATAAGTAGGTTACATGCATTATACAGCCAGCAAAAAAATTTAATTGGACATAACATGGATTCATAGCTTTGAATAGCATTTGTACAGTAAAACAGGACAAGACTCTTTGTTTGTGTGGTGCGAATAGTTTTATTTTTTTCATTTTTTCGTTGAGGAAAGTGCGAATTGATTTGGTACGTACAATTACACGTTAGGCTTGTCCCTAAAATTCAACCCGCGCCTTCTTATCCCGAAAATTCAGATATCGTGCTCCCAAAACTCGCGCCTTCATAACCCGCGCCTTGCTATCCTGAAATTACAACGCGCGCGAAAACTCCCTCCAGCTGCCAAATCCCGACACGTGAAATCCCCCTTCTAACCCTGAGCCAATAGGGCCACTAGATCAAATCGATGGGGGTACTTTTGTAACACGCCCTATATTTTGGACAAGCGTGTCCCTAAGTCATGGTTCCCCCCTTTCATCACCTCCTTTTCACCATTCGGAATCCCAGGCCGCCATAACCTCTCTGCTCCAGCCGCGAAACCCCACCCTCCTCCGTCTGCCACCCCACCGCTACCCAGCGGGTCCTCTTCCCCGATGAAATCATCCACCGCAACAGCTCGATGTCCCTCATCCACCGCCCCGGATGAGGATCCATCGTCGATCTCATCGTCCCGCCGGTTCAACCGCCCCATCCTCCACCTTCAAGGAGCTGCTCCGATGATCGCCTCGTCTATGGCGGCTGCTCCATCCCCACAGCGCCGCCTTAACCTGCTCCACCAGAACAACAGCATCCTCCCCGACTCCTCAGACAAAGCCGAGGCCTACTCGGCGCCACCAAAGAGGTTGTACACTCATCGCATCGCACCTTCTCCTTAACTTGACCTCCCAGTGTCGCCGATGCTCGATACCGCTCCCCCATGGCGCAGCTACCTCATAGTCGGCGCCGCCGGTGACATCTCTATGGCGGCCCTCCCCCAGTGCGAGGCTCCCTCGGCGGCGGCGTCCATACCAGCCGAAGCTGCTACTGCTGCTCCAGCTCTCGCTCGCTCGCGCTGCTGCTGCTGCTATGGCTCGCGTTGGCTCGCGTTGCTGCTGCTCTGTCTCTCGCTCGGTCGCGCTATTGCTCTGCTCTCCCCCTCGCTCATGCTGCTGCTCTGCTCTTGCTCTCGCTCGCGCTGCTGATGCTGGTACACAGGCTACTGCAGCTACACGAGTTGCTGCTATGGCTCTAGTTCGCGCTGCTCCTCTAGGCGCTGCTGCTCCGGCTGCTATCGGCTATTGTGTTCCCCGCCGATCGCCTACTGATTTAGATAACTGTTTCTCTACTACTAGTGCTCGAGACGCCTAAACAACATATGAAGTGCCTCTCTGCTACCAGTGCGTTCAGTTTCGACAGTAATATTCAGATTCCATAGTAAATTTCTGTTTCGACAGTTAAGTTCAGAGTCAACAGTTTTACCTCATTTGCTGTAGTCAGGTGTTTTTTCGTGATGTAAATTTTACATCTAACACTTTTTGGTAATGTATTTTACATCATCTATTGGAGATGCTATTAGAATCCCACTTGAGATTAATGATGCCAGTCTTGTACTGCATCAGCCTCGATGTCTTACGGCTTACCGGAGCTACTCCAATGACGGAACCATCCATCACAACAGAGCAGTGCCCTGGACGTCGTCTACAGACGCCTCAGATCTTCCTCCACACCTCCGACAGCCACCTCTGCCGCAACTTCTTCAGCGACCAACCCAATGATGCTGAGGTCGACATGGCTATGCCAAAGAGGTTGTACACTTGTCGCATCACTTATTACTCTACATTCATGTCAATCCATTAGGGCTATTTTGGTTCAAAGGAAAAAGTGAAGGAAAAACATAGCAATAGGAAATTTTCCTATGGCACTCTACTATTCAATTATTCATGCATTTCGTTGAAAGGAATAGAGAAAAACATCCACCTGGACCTACTTTTCAAAATCCTATGCATGAAAACAAGACTAAGTGCATTAGTGGCAGAATAACATTCTAACTATACACACTTTCATATGGTTTCACTTTAATTTGGCCATGTTTCTTTGCATTCCTCTGCTCTTCCAATTCCTGTGAACCAAACACCCAAGTTGACAGAAATCCTGTGTTTACAAATGCTCTATTTCCCACGTGCACTCCTATCCTATTCCGGTGTTTTTCCTATCCCTGCGTTTTTAGAATCCTGCAAGCCAAAGGAGCCCTTACAGAATTACTTCAGTTACAGATAGGTGTCGAAGAAAACTTTGTGTGGTTTGTCCTGCTCTTGCCGCGACGTCGTCCACCTCACCTGAGCTGCTCCATCGACAGAAGCATCCACCAAACCAGACATCACGACTCCTGACCGTCTTTCGCTGCCTCAGATCTCCTTCCCTACCACCAGCACCCACCGTAACTGCATCACCATCATCGACTCAGCAGATGAACCTGAGGAGTACACGGGTCCACAAGAGAGGTCGCATTCTTTTGTTTCGGCTTATGTTATGCATTGCTTAATATTACCTGCTACTTTATCGTCCTGTTCACCTCTTAGACTCCAAGTCAGGTCCAAATTAATGTTCAAACTTGAGTTTTAAAATTACTTGTGGGGCACATATCAAGGCAGCAATGAATAGTATCTCTGTCTATTATCTGGTTAACTGTAGCGACCCGACCTCAAATGGTCAAGCCTCTGTGTATCCGTGCCATCCCTCGATCAGTATGCTGGCACATACAGTACATCAATGTATATATCAAAGTGCAATCACATGTATAAATAACGTAAAACTGGTATATACCTCATAATTGTCAACGGAAACAAATAGTCGGGTGTGGAGTCCCATCAACGCCATCGGCAGGTTGAGTGTAGACCGTAACCCTGTACCGTACTCTTACTCGTCGGAAGAAAGTATCTGCAACATGATACGTTGCAGCCGTGTAGGTCAGTACATTGAATGTACCGGCAAGATCACAACATGAGAAAACAGATGATAAAACTATACTATATGCAAATTGGCTTTGTGGCTCTGTGTCTGAGTTTTGTTTTGCGTAAAAGCTGGTTTTATTTTCCCTACATCAAAGGAATATCAGGAGTCTGTACTACAGAGTTTTCTATCATGACATGGTTCCGCCAACCGATGTCTCATAGCCCAGAACAATCATAAGTTGCCCACAATTATGTTATCAATCCGGTGTTGAGAGTTCCGAGATAGATCCAAGTCCAGAGGCTCAAGTTGTCCGTAACCAGGGACACGGCTAATCGATTAGGTTTAAACCCTCTGCAGAGGTTTGTACACTTTACCCGCAAGATTCGATCCCTCCCATTTTGTCCTCGCACTTCATGATGTTTGAGAACAGGACGATCGAAACATGGTCTTCCGAAGAGTTCCTCTGACCACTGTCCGGTGCTCATCCAATCCTACCGTAGTTCTACATCTGCTAGCACCGTCCCAGCCAGAGTCACCACTAAGGTCAACCAAGCCAGAGCCCATAGTGACTTGCGGTTGCACAGGTAAGCTTCCGGGCATGAAGTATTCTTCCGTCTCTTTGAGTCTGGGTGAACCTTTCCGCAAGATGTCATGGCACTTCTCCATGCATCCCGGCCATCCACTGGTTGCTCCAGGGTGCCCGTCAACCGTCCTTCACCCAGTAGTGTGTATTGAATTCTTGTATCTAGTCTTGAAATCTTGAGGTCTTCAGGATGCAGTCCTTGCAGATGCCATCATGGAGTTGTCGTCTTTGACATAGAGTCCTTCATTCTCACACCACTCTCGTGCGCTCATACCAAACCCGTCTACTATAGCGTAGCATTTAAAA
Organism: Thinopyrum elongatum; assembly: GCA_011799875.1. Lineage (NCBI taxonomy): Eukaryota > Viridiplantae > Streptophyta > Magnoliopsida > Poales > Poaceae > Thinopyrum > Thinopyrum elongatum. The sequence continues at coordinate 584,832,313 of CM022299.1, forward strand.
TACTAACACTCAAAATAAAAAATAAAACAACAAATAAAAACTCAATAATAAAACTCCAACAAATTCCAAAGAAGCTTCAAATAAAACTAGAAAGAAAAACTACTAACGAAAATCTATGACTTTGCTACAAACATCTAACATAGTTTTGCCCTAAGTAAAAACTTAACAGCAATTAAAACACTAAACTAATAAGTTAACATAAAATCAAAGTAACAACTAGTTAACAGAAAGTATTTTCATAAAATTTTATTTTCAAAAAGAAACAAATAAAAAGCTTTTATGAAACTCTAACTATGACCTATACAAGTTTTCATACAAAACTAAATGAAATAAATTTTTAATAAAAAAAATAAAATTTCTTTCTGTTGAATAACAGAAACAAAACTAAATTTGTGAAAAGTGACAAAAAGAAATAATTAAAAAAAATTAAAACTATAAAGAAAAGATTAAAACAAAACTAGAACTAAAAAATTACTGTTTTGCCTAAAACCCTAATTTAATATAAACTAAAAATAAATAACTATATTCTACTGGATAGACAAAACAATAACAAAATAGTAGCAAAAGGAATCAATCAAAAATCTATTCTAGAATTCAAACTAGAGCCAAAACAGTGTTTGAATCATATTTGAAATAATTCAAATTTAAACTACTCAAATTTGGAAACTAAGTGTACAAACAGAAACTTCAACAAATTTGTGACACAAAGCAAAAAGAATCACTCAATTTGGATCTAAAACATAGAAGTTATAAGCAATCTAAAACAGAAACTATTTTCTGAAATTAAAAACAGAAACGAAAAAAAAAACGGTAGGTGCTACGCGGCCTATTGCTACTGGGCCAGAAGATGGGCGTTCGGTAACTAAACTGCGCCCGGCCGATGCTTAACAAAACCACACGTGCTAGTAAAAGAAAACCGACCGGCTAAACCGCTTAGATCTAAACCGTAAATAAACCGAAGCTAACCGATCTAGTAAAAAAAAACATAACCGTTCACTGCGATCTAATCTACAACGTTGAAGGGAGATCGGACGGTCAAGGGCTTACCGCGGCGGTGGAAGAGCTCCGGCGAGGTCTTCGTCGGTGGTGGCGGCTCAGGGGATGACGCAGGCGAGGCCTCCGGTGATCCTCGGCGACGGGGAAAACGCCCAGGCGATGCGGAAGACAACGGCGATGACGATGGTGGTCGACGGTGAGCTCGAGGACGGCGGATTGGAGCGGGGCGAACTCGACGGCGGCGGTGGTGTTCAGTGGTGAAGGGGGCAAAGGTTCCAGTGGCTCTCGAGCTCGGGGCGGTGGTCGGGGAGATGCAGGTCGCCGAGGGGGTTGTGGTGGTGGCTTCGAAGAAGGGCGAGTTGGTCTGGGTCGCTCGGTGGGGCGGCAAATGGCGCGGCGGCGGCTTCTGGCTCCGGCGAGCAATCGAGGAGGCGGCGGTGTTCGGCAGTGCGGGGAAAAGAGGGGGACAGGTCGAGGGAGGAGGTATAAATAGAGGGAAGGGATGCTTGGAGGAGGGGGCGAATCGGGGAGAGATCCCGAGAAAACCGGGATTCGGTGGCGGCGACGATGTTGCCCGCGGCTTGCGGAGGTGGAAGACGGAGGTGGGGCCGGGCGTCTGTGGGCGCGGGAGCGAGAGAAGCGAGCGGGCGACCGAGGCGAAGCGGCGGCGGGAGCGAGGCCGTAGGGTCGGTGGCCATGGGCCGGCCTGCTGGCCTAGTGGGTTACGGCGCTAGGTTAGGTTAGCTAGGGTTTTCTCTTTTCTTCTTTTTTTTTGGTAGATGACAAAACAAAAATAAACAAAAAATAATAAAAATTATATATAGACATATAATATATCAAAATGTTCATAAAAAGAAGTCCTAAAACATGGACTATTTTTCAAGTCCAAATAAAATCAAGAAAAATTCAAATAATGCAAACAGTGCTACTGTTGCAAATAAACCCAATAAAAGTCATTTTTAAAATACCAAAATGATTCCAAATTTATTTTCTCCTATTTTCCATTGAAGGAATCATTTTACCCTTATTTCAATTTATTTATTTTTAGGAGAAAAATAATTTGGATAAAGCCAATAACTCCAACTTGAAAGTGGGTTTCAAATAACTTCAAAGGACTTTCAATTTGATTCTTTTAAACTTTCAACTCTATTTCATATAATTTGAAGAAGTCATTTTATCTTCTCTCATGAAAATCATTGAGTTGTATAAAGTTTCGAATTTGAAATATTTTCAGATAGAATTCAAATCTTTTCAAAACCCTTTTCATTTCAAATGGAAGAAGTCATATCATCTTCACTCTAGAGTTTTGTGATGGAAGGAATTTGAATTCATGGACATCAAGTTGCAAGGATGAAAGTTTTGGGAAAGTCCTTTTATTCCCTCTCATTCAACTTTCAAAAAGTTTCAAATTTCACTCAATTCACACAATCAATCCCTCAACAATCAAACAAACAAACATAATTATTTATTTGATATAACATTCCAAAATTTAAAATTTTGGGATGTTACAAACCTACCACACTTAAAATGAATCTCGTCCTCGAGATTCGAAGAGGCTAGCAAGAAAAAGGTAAGGGTTTGGGGTCTTCCAGCAATACCATTGATCAGAATGGTCTAGTGTGCTACCACACTTAAAAGTAGGGTTATGGTTCCAACAAAACCTTATGTACTCCATCCTCAGAGTTGACGGTGTCGGTCTTCTCAAATCTTTGGGATAACTCCTACATTGAGGCTCTTCTGGTAGAGGCATAACCTTTTCCTCAATATCATGTGTCCTTTTATCATGGTATGGTTCTTTCGAGGCTGAGTCTTCATATCTGGCAGGTCTGTCGCCAATACTAAACAACTATCGATATCTCATGGCGGTCAACCATGTATGGTTTCTACTGCAGGAAATGGGTCTGGGCTAAATCTCACCGTATATCCTACGGTTGGCACGGTTGCATGTACATGGATCATTCGTCCTACCATTCTATGGTTTAAACAAGGTTTTGACATCGTCGTCTCTCTACTATGGGTAAGTCACTCAGATTTACCATCCCAAATAGCAAGAGCGAATGGTATGAGTAAGCGAGTATGGTGATCAATCCATTCCGCACCCAAATCATTACCCTGTATAAGGTTCAGCGAATCTCGCAGTTCTAACACTCGGGCATTCTGACAAGCATTGCAGAATTTCTCTTGTCGACGAACTGAGTTCAGATAAATCCATTGATTCTGCAAGCTGAATAAAACATCTATTGTTCTTCACAACTCTCGGGTTTTCGTAACCTCCTAAGAAACGTCTGCTGATCAATTCACAACTTCTTCCAAAATTTCTTCTTCCAGGTGGGGGGGGGGGGTACTCGATCCTTATTAATTCCTGGGCCTGTGGGTTATGGGTCCACTTCAATACTTGCACAACTTTAACTTATCCTGGGAGTTACAATTGTTCCATATTCCAACATTACATCTCCTTTAAATCCAATAGTAGTCCATTTCTTCATAACTATCGTATCAAAAGCAAAACTCCAACTATTTTTTTTTGTCCGAACTCCAGTCTGTGGAATACAATTATCCTTTCCATTGGTCAGGTGTTCCCACAGGGTACTACCACCCTTAAAATGTAATACACAAATCCATCTGTAGACCATATTTCTCATATCCTCGAAAATGGTCAACATATGTGTTCGTAAAGTAATAACTCATGCAATTCAACATATGAAATCATGACACATTAACTTTCTTGATTTCATGAATTCATTACAATCTCTGAGCACCCATTACATAGCTCAACTCATCGTACTCATAAAAATAAATTGCTTCCTACTACACTTATTACCAATATCAAAATTCCAACTACTTAGCTCCAGCTTTCATCTGATCTGAACATTCCCTAGCAAAATGTCCTGCTTCCTTGCAGCGAAAACAAATGACTTTCGACATGTCTTGGGGCTGCTTTGTGATTATGTAGGCTCCTTGGATTTTTAGCTTCTTTTCTGGGCATTTATCAGCGTAGTGACCCAAATCCTTGCACCGGTAACAAGTGATATTACTCAGGTCCTTCTCCGCAGAAATTGGGTTGTTCTGGGGATGCCTTTGTCTTCTCTTCTTAGGTCTCTCCGTAATTATCAGAGCTTCTATTTCCTGAGGGTTAAACTTCACTTCTGCTGTCTGGAAGTCTCCGAGATACTCTTGGCTTTCCTTCGGGCAATACTGTGAGAAATGTCCTTCTTCTCCACATGAATAGCAAGCTTGGGCGAAAAATCTGTTTAGGCCTTCTCCATCGAGGTCTTCAACATCTTCCTTCATCGCAGGTTCTTCTAAATTTTCCCTGAGGGCTTCTTTTTGCTGCTTGGTAATTTCTTCTACCTTGGGATAAAGGCGACACTGAGCAGGGTAGTGCGTAGTTTCTTCACACAGGAAACAAGTGACCTGCCCAGTCGAACATACTTTGGCTGGGTGATTTTCCTCACAATGAGGGCATCCATCCTCGTGTTCTTCCTGGGTGTGTCCTATTTCTCCGCAAATCTTGCAGGCACAAGGTTTCTTCTTCGGATTACATGGCTTCTGGATAAAACGAGACCTCAGTAGAATGGTCTGGAATTCATTCCAAGCATTGGCTCCATTCCATCCTTGTATAGCTTGACGTATCTCTCGCCATGTTGCAGCACCTTGTGTTATCTGTCGTAGGGTGTATGGAACCATATACTCCCCTTCAATATGGTGCTCCTTCATGCGATCTTCCATGTTCCGTATCCACTGTGCTACCTCCAAATGTGTCATTGATCTCAGAAGTACACATCCATCTTCATTCATCATCTATTGGGTTCAAGGGTTTTTGGGGATGAGATACGAGAGAAGAATAGAAGGGATATACACACAATACAAACAATATAGTTTTAAAAAAAATAGGTTTTATTTGCGGCTGTCAGAAAACATCAAACAATGACAGCTCACAAATCATCGTATCTAACATGTGCATACAATGGGGTTTAGTCTTCTAAGTGTTATTGGGATTCCTTCAGTGTCTTTAGTTCTTCAAGTCTTCGGAGTCTTCTGTTGTTGTAGCTGCAATTCTTCTAAGGCATGATGAAATCCTCTTTACTCTGAAGAGGCCAACAGTTGTCCGATATCTTGTCCTTGCAGCGGTTTCAGTTGATCCTCAGTGTGGTCCAAAGGGAAAGGGGTTCCAACTATTTGAGGTAAGAGGGACTATTTGATAAAATTAGAAAAGATGAGAAGTAAGAGTCTTTTTGAAAATAAAGTTTTAGAGATATCATGTGCTAGGGGCTTTCCGATTTCTAGGGTCATGTCCTACAGTTAACATGTGCTCTGATACCATATCTGTAGCGACCCGACCTCAAACGGTCAAGCCTCTGTGTATCCGTGCCATCCCTAGATCAGTATGCTGGCACACACAGTACATCAATGTATATATCAAAGTGCAATCACATGTATAAATAACATAAAACTGATATATACCTCATAATTGTCAGCGGAAACAAATAGTCGGGTGTGGAGTCCCATCAACGCCATCGGCAGGTTGAGTGTAGACCGTAACCCTGTACCGTACTCTTACTCGTCGGAAGAAAGTATCTGCAACATGATACGTTGCAGCCGTTTAGGTCAGTACATTGAATGTACCGGCAAGATCACAACATGAGAAAACAGATGATAAAATTATACTATATGCAAATTGGCTTTGTGGCTCTGTGTCTGAGTTTTGTTTTGCGTAAAAGCTGGTTTTATTTTCCCTACATCAAAGGAATATCAGGAGTCTGTACTACAGAGTTTTCTATCATGACATGGTTCCGCCAACCGATGTCTCATAGACCAGAACAATCATAAGTTGCCCACAATTAAGTTATCAATCCGGTGTTGAGATTCCGAGATAGATCCAAGTCCAGAGGCTCAAGTTGTCCGTAACCAGGGACACGGCTAATCGATTAGGTTTAAACCCTCTGCAGAGGTTTGTACACTTTACCCGCAAGATTCGATCCCTCCCATTTCGTCCTCGCACTTCATGATGTTTGAGAACAGGACGATCGAAACATGGTCTTCCGAAGAGTTCCTTTGACCACTGTCCGGTGCTCATCCAATCCTACCGTAGTTCTACATCTGCTAGCATCGTCCCAGCCAGAGTCACCACTAAGGTCAACCAAGCCAGAGCCCATAGTGACTTGCGGTTACACAGGTAAGCTTCCGGGCATGAAGTATTCTTCCGTCTCTTTGAGTCTGGGTGAAGCTTTCCGCAAGATGTCATGGCACTTCTCCATGCATCCCGGCCATCCACTGGTTGCTCCAGGGTGCCCGTCAACCGTCCTTCACCCAGTAGTGTGTATTGAATTCTTGTATCTAGTCTTGAAATCTTGAGGTCTTCAGGATGCAGTCCTTGTAGATGCCATCATGGAGTTGTCGTCTTTGACGTAGAGTCCTTCATTCTCACACCACTCTCGTGCGCTCATACCAAACCCGTCTACTATAGCGTAGCATTTAAACTACATAATGTCCCGGGCTTGATAACAGGGAGATGGGTTCCTACCTCATGCATTCTACTCAACTACAAGAGTCAATAACACTACTGGAGGGATCATGAATGGTGACACTAAATGCAATAAAAACATGGGTATGAATAACATGGTCAAAGTGAACTTGCCTGGTAAGTTGATGAAGATAATAACGCTCTTGGAAACTTTGATAGAACTATTCGTCACTCTCCGAAGAAAATCTATACAAGTCAAACATAGCATTCACATAAGCAATCATTCTAGCAATCAATACTAACACTCAAAATAAAAAATAAAACAACAAATAAAAACTCAATAATAAAACTCCAACAAATTCCAAAGAAGCTTCAAATAAAACTAGAAAGAAAAACTACTAACGAAAATCTATGACTTTGCTACAAACATCTAACATAGTTTTGCCCTAAGTAAAAACTTAACAGCAATTAAAACACTAAACTAATAAGTTAACATAAAATAAAAAGTAAAACAAATAAGTTAACAGAAAGTATTTTTCATAAAATTTTATTTTCAAAAAGAAACAAATAAAAAGCTTTTATGAAACTCTAACTATGACCTATACAAGTTTTCATACAAAACTAAATGAAATAAATTTTTAAAATAAAAAAAATAAAATTTTCTTCTATTGAATAACAGAAACAAAACTAAATTTGTGAAAAGTGACAAAAAGAAATAATTTAAAAAAAATTAAAACTATAAAGAAAAGATTAAAACAAAACTAGAACTAAAACAGTACTGTTTAGCCTAAACCCTAATTTATATAAACCAAAATAAATAACTATATTCTACTGGATAGACAAAACAATAACAAATAGTAGCAAAAATCAATCAAAAATCTATTCTAGAATTCAAACTAGAGCCAAAATAGTGTTTGAATCATATTTGAAATAATTCAAATTTAAACTACTCAAATTTGGAAACTAAGTGTACAAACAGAAACTTCAACAAATTTTGTGACGAAAGCAAAAAGAATCACTCAATTTGGATCTAAAACATAGAAGTTATAAGCAATCTAAAACAGAAACTATTTTCTGAAATTAAAACAGAAAAGAAAAAAAAACAAAACAAAAAACAAACGGCAGGTGCTTACGGACGCGGGGCCTGATTGCATTTGCTTGTGCTAACTGCAACATACTTACTCTACTTTCTTGGGGAACTCTAACTGAACTTATTGACTACTTAATCTTGCCTCCTTCTCTTAACTTTGGCTACATCTCTAACTCTACTACTACTTTTCTACTACTTACTAACTACTTTCCTACTGGTGCTACTATACTTTCACTTCTGTACCTGAATTTTTGCTACTTCAAGCTTATTGGCTACTTAACACTTCCTCTTTGCTACTACTAACTGTTTTGCTCTCCGACTTGGCAACTACTCTAATCAGGAACCAAATCTAAAATAGGATATACCATTCGGAAAAAACCCAAATAGCAGAAGCTGGATGGTATTAGAATGATAGTACGAGTATGGTGATCAATCCATTCCGCACCCAATCATTACCCTGTATAAGGTTCAGCGAATCTCGCAGTTCTAACACTCGGGCATTCTGACAAGCATTGCAGAATTTCTCTTGTCGACGAACTGAGTTCAGATAAATCCATTGATTCTGCAAGCTGAATAAAACATCTATTGTTCTTCACACTCTCGGGTTTTCGTAACCTCCTAAGAAACGTCTGCTGATCAATTCACAACTTCTTCCAAAATTTCTTCTTCCAGGTGGGGGGGGGGGGTACTCGATCCTTTTATTCCTGGCCTGTGGGTTATGGGTCCACTTCAATACTTGCACAACTTTAACTTATCCTGGGAGTTACAATTGTTCCATATTCCAACATACATCTCCTTTAAATCCAATAGTAGTCCATTTCTTCATAACTATCGTATCAAAAGCAAAACTCCAACTATTTTTTTTTGTCCGAACTCCAGTCTGTGGAATACAATTATCCTTTCCATTGGTCGGTGTTCCCACAGGGTATACTACCACCCTTAAAATGTAATACACAAATCCATCTGTAGACCATATTTCTCATATCCTCGAAAATGGTCAACATATGTGTTCGTAAAGTAATAACTCATGCATTTCAACTATGTAATCATGACACATTACTTTCTTGATTTCATGAATTCATACAATCTCTGACACACCATTACATAGCTCAACTCATCGTACTCATAAAAATAAATTGCTTCCTACTACACTTATTACCAATATCAAAATTCCAACTACTTAGCTCCAGCTTTCATCTGATCTGAACATTCCCTAGCAAAATGTCCTGCTTCCTTGCAGCGAAAACAAATGACTTTCGACATGTCTTGGGGCTGCTTTGTGATTATGTAGGCTCCTTGGATTTTAAGCTTCTTTTCTGGGCATTTATCAGCGTAGTGACCCAAATCCTTGCACCGAACAAGTGATATTACTCAGGTCCTTCTCCCCCGCAGAAATTGGGTTGTTCTGGGGATGCCTTTGTCTTCTCTTCTTAGGTCTCTCCGTAATTATCAGAGCTTCTATTTCCTGAGGGTTAAACTCTCACTTCTGCTGTCTGGAAGTCTCCGAGATACTCTTGGCTTTCCTTCGGGCAATACTGTGAGAAATGTCCTTCTTCTCCCACATGAATAGCAAGCTTGGGCGAAAATCTGTTTAGGCCTTCTCCATCGAGGTCTTCAACATCTTCCTTCATCGCAGGTTCTTCTAAATTTTCCCTGAGGGCTTCTTTTTGCTGCTTGGTAATTTCTTCTACCTTGGGATAAAGGCGACACTGAGCAGGGTAGTGGCGTAGTTTTCTTCACACAGGAAACAAGTGACCTGCCCGTCGAACATACTTTGGCTGGGTGATTTTCCTCACAATGAGGGCATCCTCCTCGTGTTCTTCCTGGGTGTGTCCTATTTCTCCGCAACTTGCAGGCACAAGGTTTCTTCTTCGGATTACTGGCTTCTGGATAAAAACGAGACCTCAGTAGAATGGTCTGGAATTCATTCCAAGCATTGGCTCCATTCCATCCTTGTATAGCTTGACGTATCTCTCCCCCATGTTGCAAGCACCTTGTGTTTTCTGTCGTAGGGTGTATGGACACCATATACTCCCCTTCATATGGTGCTCCTTCATGCGATCTTCCATGTTCCGATCCCACTGTGCTACCTCCAAATGTGTCATTGATCTCAGAAGTACACATCCATCTTCATTCATCATCTATGGGGTTCAAGGGTTTTTGGGGATGAGATACGAGAGAAGAATAGAAGGGATATACACACAATACAACAATATAGTTTTAAAAAAAATAGGTTTTATTTGCGGCTGTCAGAAAACATCAAACAATGACAGCTCACAAATCATCGTATCTAACATGTGCATACAATGGGGTTTAGTCTTCTAAGTGTTATGGATTCCTTCAGTGTCTTTAGTTCTTCAAGTCTTCGGAGTCTTCTGTTGTTGTAGCTGCAATTCTTCTAAGGCATGATGAAATCTCTTTACTCTGAAGAGGCCAACAGTTGTCCGATATCTTGTCCTTGCAGCGGTTTCAGTTGATCCTCAGTGTGGTCCAAAGGAAGGGGTCCCCAACTATTTGAGGTAAGAGGGACTATTTGATAAAATTAGAAAAGATGAGAAGTAAGAGTCTTTTTGAAAATAATTTTTTAGAGATATCATGTGCTGGGGCTTTCCGATTTCTAGGGTCATGTCCTACATTAACATGTGCTCTGATACCATATCTGTAGCGACCCGACCTCAAACGTCAAGCCTCTGTGTATCCGTGCCATCCCTAGATCAGTATGCTGGCACACACAGTACATCAATGTTATTATCAAAGTGCAATCACATGTATAAATAACATAAAACTGATATATCCCTCATAATTGTCAGCGGAACAAATAGTCGGGGTGTGGAGTCCCATCAACGCCATCGGCAGGTTGAGTGTACCGTAACCCTGTACCGTACTCTTACTCGTCGAAGAAAGTATCTGCAACATGATACGTTGCGACCGTTTAGGTCAGTACATTGAATGTACCACGGCAAGTCACAACATGAGAAACAGATGATAAATTATACTATATGCAAATTGGCTTTGTGGCTCTGTGTCTGAGTTTTTTTTGCGTAAAAGCTGGTTTTATTTTCCCTACATCAAGGAATATCAGGAGTTCGTACTACAAGTTTTCTATCATGACATGGTTCCGCCAACCGATGTCTCATAGACCAGACCAATCATAAGTTGCCCACAATTAATTTATCAATCCGGTGTTGAGATTCCGAGATAGATCCAAGTCCAGAGGCTCAAGTTGTCCGTACCAGGGACACGGCTAATCGATTGGTTTTAAACCCTCTGCAGAGGTTGGTACACTTTACCCGCAAGATTCGATCCCTCCCATTTCGTCTCGCACTTCATGATGTTTGAGAACAGGACGATCGAAATGGTCTTCCGAAGAGTTCCTTTGACCACTGTCCGGTGCTCATCCAATCCTACCGTAGTTCTACATCTGCTAGCATCGTCCCAGCCAAGTCACCACAAGTCAACCAAGCCAGAGCCCATAGTGACTTGCGGTTACACAGGTAAGCTTCCGGGCATGAAGTTTCTTCCGTCTCTTTGAGTCTGGGTGAAGCTTTCCGCAAGATGTCATGGACTCTTCTCCATGCATCCCGGCCATCCACTGGTTGCTCCAGGTGCCCGTCAACCGTCCTTCACCCAGTATGTGTATTGATTCTTGTATCTAGTCTTGAAATCTGGAGGTCTTCAGGATGCAGTCCTTGTAGATGCCATCATGGAGTTGTCGTCTTTGACGTAGAGTCCTTCTCTCACACCACTCTCGTGCGCTCATACCAAACCCGTCTACTATACGTGCATTTAAACTACTAATGTCCCGGGCTTGATAACAGGGAGATGGGTTCCTACCTCATGCATTCTACTCAACTACAAGAGTCAATAACACTACTGGAGGGATCATGAATGGTGACACTAAATGCAATAAAACATGGGTATGAATAACATGGTCAAAGTGAACTTGCCTGGTAAGTTGATGATATATACCGCTCTTGGAAACTTTGTATAGACTTTTCGTCACTCCTCGAAGAATCTAACAAGTCAAACATAGCATTCACATAAGCAATCATTCTAGCAATCAATACTAACACTCAAAATAAAAAATAAACAACAAATAAAAACTCAATAATAAAACTCCAACAAATTCCAAAGAAGCTTCAAATAAAACTAGAAGAAAAACTACTAACGAAAATCTATGACTTTGCTACAAACATCTAACATAGTTTTGCCCTAAGTAAAAACTTAACAGCAATTAAAACCACTAAACTAATAAGTTAACATAAAATAAAAAGTAAAACAAATAAGTTAACAGAAAGTATTTTTCATAATTTTATTTCAAAAAGACCAAATAAAAAGCTTTATGAAACTCTACTATGACCTATACAAGTTTTCATACAAAACTAATGAAATAAATTTTTAAAATAAAAAAATAAATTTTCTTCTATTGAATAACAGAAACAAAACTAAATTTGTGAAAAGTGACAAAAAGAAATAATTTAAAAAAATAAAACTATAAAGAAAAGATTAAAACAAAACTAGAACTAAAACAGTACTGTTTTTAAGC